>OZ037770.1:4571661-5156528 GCA_964035545.1 Bugula neritina
ATAGCTGCAGTTCGATATATTGTAGTAATTTGTGCAATTACTGAGCGTGAGTTATTTACTTGCGTGAGTTATTTACTTGCGTATAGTTAGCTGGTTATTCTGCTATCAATTACTAGGGTAGCTGTCGAGTAATTATATTTATTATCCACAATAAAGCATAAAACAAACATCACATCAAATTATCCTATACAAGAGTCAACTACTAACACATGTTACTACTACAAGCCTCCGCTTACAACAACGTGATATAATGTTAATAACCCGGGAAGTGTCACGTGAATCGGAAGCATATCTTCCGGAGCTGCTAATTGGTTGCTACATAAGGGTCTAAGTATTCCAAGAGTAGGGAGAGGGCGATTCCCGTATTTGTACTTTGCACTACTCACTACAATATTACACAATATATTAGAGGAGAGGAAGATATTCAATGTTTAACAGGAAGCAGCTGCCATTTTGTTTTATATGACTTCCTGCTAACTTGGATGCCTAATTTAAATATCTCAACACACAAATTTGCTGAAACATCCTCCTCTTTGCTGGAATTGTTGAACCTTTCAATCATTAAACAAAGTAAAAAGCAAATTGACAAATAAATTAGACAAAAAGTTTGGCGGCCATATTTGACCTAATTTTATGTTGAGGCAGCATTTAAATTTAGTTTAACAGAAAGCCCAAACTTTCACAATTATTTTGATACCAAATTTGTCACTATTCCTATTATACAAAGACCCGTTGCTAAGGCTTGTAAATTGTAAACAAATAATTCTCAATTTATTCTAGAGTTGCCAACTTTAAACGCGATTTTCTCGAAACAGTAATTTAGAAATTCTAATAACGTTAAAGTTTTTAAATACTGATATCTCGAGTTTTATTTATGCTAGAGACTTCAAATAAAGTGCAAAATGTTCAAAAAAGTCTGCTCTATCACTCTATAGCAATAACTCAGTTTTCAACATTTTATATACATCCCTCGCTTTGTGGTGCCAGGTCACATATATATATATAAATACGTATGATCAGGCATAGAAGTAGCAAGTTCAATAAATAATGCAAACATGCAGAAGGTGTAACAGCTGTGTACTTTTGTGAAGGAATAAGTCAGGGCTTTTTTATAGCAATACATCCTATAAGTATCTTATAAACACGGGAAATAATATGTTAGTTCTCTAATTACTTTTCTTAAACATACATTACAATATTGAACGTCAAAACCGATTTTGTAAAAAAGTAGAATCTATAAAAATTCAAGCTGCAAAGCCTAACTAAAAGGCACATTGCAGGGGTGATTAGTCCTGTCAATTATTAATAATTTTAGTTTTTATATCCGTTGATAAAAGTCCTATTTTTGCAGGTAGAGTCTTGATATATAGGTGTCAGTTGTAGAGTATTATGTTTTTTAAACATAAAAATATACCGTCTTGCAAGAGTAGAGAATCTAAAGATCCTAAGAGCTGATGCTGACATAGAAAGGATGTCCTGAGTACACATGCTATAGCATTTCTTTGACAAAACCTAATCATCTAGTAGCTCACTTGTTTTTGGAACTCAATCTAAAAATATAAATAGCAGTTTTCTCAATACACTGAAAAGTAATTTGCAACTTTTTGAATTTGAATTAAATTGTTCATACACCACAGTTAGTACTAGAGTACTGTAAAATCTACCTATACTGTAATCAGATCAAAGCTGCCAGCTGATAACTTTTTAAAAAACACAGCTCATAATTACAATTACTATTAGGTTGGATGCTCCCTTGAAATTGTAATTTTTAAATAATTTTTTAGTAGATATGATTGCCGTGATGACTCCAATTCTTTTGAAACATATGCTTATAATGTATTTTAAGTTGGTCACTCACAGTAAATGTAGTTTGGTATGCAAGTAGTAGTACAATGAGAGTTACTAAACAGAAGATTTTTAGTGCCAAACTATATTTTCTATGTGCCCACTCAACTACAGTACTCTAAATAATTGGAGAAAAAAGTGAGTCAATAATAAATTTGGCCATTTTTCTTACATAATGATGAAATGAACTCTGACAATTTTGATCTAGTCTTACAGTTTTAATAATAGTTCTACCATCAATGCATTCTTATTATACTATGCCTTTTTTATGAATATAAAACTCAATTTTGAAGTTTAGTTATACTGTGCAATGCTATAATAATAATAACAATATGAATATGAATATAATATTAATAATATATATACTACGCAGTATAGGTCTACTGTAATACTAATAGTAATAGTACAACTATACAAATCCTATAAAATTAATTAAAAATAAATATATTATTGCTTGAAAGCAATATGAAATATGCAAATTTGCTGAAGGAAGCAGTGGTACTCACTTACCCTTGAAGTTAAACTCTTAAAGTTAATCAAAGTACACTCTTTCATCCTAGGTTTGAGAGGTAAAAGACGTTTTTCACTCCATTTTGAAATCATATTCCCACCGCCAGTTGGCAAGTTCACTTCACAGATTGCGTTTTAACATCGAATTTTTTATTTACCGGGCTAGCTTTTACTAGTAACATATCCAATCGGGCAAGATAAGTAACCCTTACAGCTGCGTATGATATTATGCAGAGCAGTTTGTTTGAGGACAGTGCACTGCAGCTGCGGAATTACTAGGGTAGGTTTTGGGGGGGTGAATGTGAATTATAAACGTTCTATGTGCTTTTTTGAAAGCATTATGATAGCATACGCTTTAGTCATTTACATGTAAAATAAAACTTATTGTTTTATAAATTATAATTTACTTATTTATTTATTTTACTATTGATTTAAAAACTTGATAAAACGTTGAGCACCCCCTCATAATACCACAACCGCACTCCACTCCTTTAGTTATAACCTAATTAGATTAGAAGTCACATCTTCGATACAAACAAGCTATTCCGATGTCTGCTGCTGGCATTAGCTTGAAACTGCAGTGAAGCTTTTATAACTGAGCTAGTAGACTGAAAGTGCACTACCTATAGTTAGCTACCAATGTTATGAATTGGTGTAAGCAGTAAAGGAAATGAGTAGTATATGTGTACAGAAACTTGTACTCAAATGCTTATAGAACCCCATTATAGTTACGGTTATTTGAGATTCAGTCAGGTCCAACAGAAATTGTGAAATTAAATACCCATTTATATTACATCATGCTGAATCTGGTCACAGAATTGGCTATTTAAAGCTAATTGTAATTAAAACCATATTGCAATATAAAATAACCTGCCTAAGTTGCTCCTTATTGACGAGTAGTCTAGTTGGGCATTTAAGTTCAAACCATGAGCTCATTTCAGCTAAAAATAGCAACACCTTGTCACTGCCTATGAATGGCTTGCATGCATGGTTACTGCCAGAGCCATTAGCAAAATGGCTTACTGCTATTGCAAGTCTGCTACATACAAGCCTCCTACTTGCAAGCACTATTTATCAATCAGAAACTACTTATGTAATTGTAAGCTACCAGAATTTTAATACCATAATATTATAAAAAACGTTGTCTGGTAGGTGCGATATAAGCAGAAAAGCTAAAACAGCCTAAATTCTTAAATTTTTTAAAGAAATTCTAATTTGGTAACATGGCGGAATTCTCTCTAAACTTTTTAAGCTGCGTCTCACCGCCTGTAATAGGCCCAATAATACGAAATGCAGGGTTTAATTTCTCAATACCCTCATCACTGCACATACCTCATACTTATTATACTTAGCTGATAACACTTTACTACTATTGTTGAAAAATAGTTATGCAATTACTATTCAATTGACTAAAAATTCTCTCCAACAATTTTGTAGATTCTGAAAACAAAGTTAATGTTTTAAAATAACAATACAGTAAGTTTGGTTACAGATATATTATTAGTATAATTTAGATTACTCTACAGAACAACAAATTTGCATTGAAATCACACACAAAAAGCATAAAATTTAGTGGCCCAAACTCTCACTAGCATCCTTAGATGTCTGGGTTATCATACAGGCTGTATTACTAAACTGCTTTGCACTAGAAAGAAACAAGTCAAAGCAAGAAATGTACGCAGGCTTCAGAAACCGCTTTATATAAATACAACTGAAATCTAGATTCAGGGTAGAATGCGCATTGTACAGCCTCGCGTCTATAGGCAGTACAACAATATTGCAACCACCAAGAATCCTGTTGAATGTGTTGCCATTGTGTTTAGTATTTATTATGAAATACGTTATTGATTGCTGATTTAACTTATCGAGCAAACTGACTGACTGATTTAATTAATTGATAATAAAATATTTATTAGAATGAAAAACAGCGTGATGGTTTTGTATAATATAAAACGGAAGAGAGAGTAAACAAGTATACAGCGATTCTAGTAAAGCAATTAGTTAGCATATTATCACGTGATTGTCATGAATGTGATTAGCGATAGGATCGCATGATTGTTTCTCAACACGCCCCCTCAAGCATGTGATTCGATAGCTAGTAACTCCAGTGCAATTCTGTGATTGGTTTTAGGCAAGCTCTTAGTCATGACATCGGCAGGGTTCTCTGCTCCTCTGATGTGTTGGTACGCTATGGTGGTTTGCTCTCTGACAAAGTGGAATCTAATGTCAATGTGTTTGCTCCTCTGATGTGAGTATGGTTGTCCCTTGGTGAGGGCAATGGCTCCAAGGTTGTCAGTGAAAAGTGTGTTAAGGTTAGGCTGTTTCATCTTGAATGTTTTGCACAAAGTCTGTAGGAATAGCATCTCCTTTGTGGCTTCGGCTAATGCCATGTATTCGGCCTCGCATGATGATAAGGCCACTGTGGGTTGTCGTCGGCTGTTCCAACTTATAGGGGCTCCACCCAGTGTGAATACATATCCTGTAGTTGATCTTCGTGTAGAGGTTTCTCCGCCCCAATCTGCATCCACATAGCCCACTAGTTCTTGTTGATTGGGAGTGAATCTCAGATTGAATCCTTTTGTACCTTTAAGGTATCGTAGCAGCCGCTTCAAGGCAGCAATATGTGCAGGTCCAGGTCTTTCTAGGTGTTGGGAGAGCTTCCCAATGATCCATGCTAGGTCTGGACGTGTGGCGGTCATTAGGTATATGAGAGAACCTATAACTTGTCTGTAGGGGTAGTCCTTTGAACGCTCATATTCGTCGTCTGTTGCTTTTTCTAGTTGTAAGTCCTTTTCAGCAGGGGTATATACAGGGTTGCAATCTGCCATATTGTAGGTGTTCAGCAGCGTGTCTATGTAGCGCTCCTGTGACATAGTGTACTGGTCCTCATGTCTCCTGAAGTCTATCCCCAGGAACCAGCTTAATTCTCCTCTATCATCCATGTTAAATTTTTGTTGCATCATAGATTTGGTTTGTGTGATTCTGTTGTCGTCTCGGCAGCAGAGAAGGATGTCATCGACCCAGAAAAGAATTATGATGTTGGCTGATTTATCTGAAGGGTCCTCTTTTGAGTATAGACAAGGGTCTCCAGCACCAGGTGTGAAGCCTTGCTCCTTGAGGAAAGTGGTCAGTGTTTGGTGCCAATTGCGTCCGCTTTGTTTGAGGCCATAAATGGATTTGTTGAGACGACAAGAAAGCTTCCCTTGTTTGTTGGTTTCTTCGTACCCTTCAGGCTGTTGTAGATAAATTTCCTTATCGATTGGTGCGTTTAGGTACGCTCCTTTAACATCTAGTTGATGTATTTTCATGTTTTCATTTGCTGCTTTCTGTAACAGCAATCTGATAGATGTGAATCTGGTGGTTGGACTGTAAGTTTCGTCATAGTCAACTCCTTGTATTTGTGAAAATCCTTTTGCTACATATCTAGCTTTATGTTGAGTTTCACCTGGCGTTTTTCCCTGTTTGAGGGTATAAACCCATCTGCCCTTGGTCTCTGTCCTGTCTTCAGGTAGCGGCTGGATAGACCAGGTGTTTGAATCACGTAGGGTGTTTATTTCCTTGTCCATGGCTTTCTTCCAGGCTTCTTTATCTTTTGAATTTACAGCTTCTTGGTAGGACTGTGGTATGTTTGCCATCAGTGAGCAAGCATAGTCAGTGTCTTCTATGTCATAGTCCTGTAGGTATGTAGGAGGCTTTCGTTTCCGTTCCGATTTACGTGGTTCAGGTTGGTTGGTGGCCTTTGCCGGATCTGGTGCAGGTTCTTGTGGTATGGTATTCTGAGTACCATTTCTGCTGTTTAGTGCGGGTCCTTGTGGCATGACGTTCATTGCGTCATTTCCGCATGTTTGTGCAGGTTCTTGTGGCATGGTATTCTGGGTACCATTTCTGCTGTTTTGTGCGGGTCCTTGTGGTATGACGTTCATTGCGTCATTTCCGCATATTTGTGCAGGTTCTTGTGGCATGGTATTCTGAGTACCATTTCTGCTGTTTTGTGCGGGTCCTTGTGGTATGACGTTCATTGCGTCATTTCCGCATATTTGTGGTATGACATTTCTGGATGTAACAATTTTCTGATTAGGGGTAAGTATAAGGTAGCCTTGGGCCTTTGTGTTGACACCAAGATATATGCCGCTTTGTCCGCGGTCACTGAGTTTTAACTTATTTCCCTCTGAAAAGAATGTGCATTGGGATCCAAAATTGTGAATTTTCCTCATGTCGGGTAGCGTGCCTGTGAATAACTCATAAGCTGTCTTTCCCGTCCGTCTCTGGTAGCTTCGGTTTCTTAGGTACTTAGCATGGTCAGCGGCAAAACTCCAGAAAGTCTTGGGGAGAT
The DNA here is from genome assembly GCA_964035545.1 of Bugula neritina. NCBI lineage: Eukaryota > Metazoa > Bryozoa > Gymnolaemata > Cheilostomatida > Bugulidae > Bugula > Bugula neritina. The sequence goes on from OZ037770.1 coordinate 4,578,350, forward strand.
TTGAATCTTTAAGTAGGCATCGTGCTGTGTCCATTATGGTGCGCCAAGTCCTCTCTGATTTACCATTCTGGTAGGATGAGTAGGGTGCTGTAGTGGTGTGTTTGATTCCCCTCTCGCGTAGCACGACTTCAAATGGCTGTCCAAGGTACTCCATGCCGTTGTCAGTATGGATCTCCTTCACATTTCCTATAGGTGCCACATCTGCAATGAATTGCTTAAGTGCAGTGGTGGCATCACTTTTGTGGCGTATATTGTAGGTGAACAACATACTGGAAAATTCATCTATGAAGTTTATTATGTAGTTTTCTCCTCCTCTAGCAGTTGGTGTGATGGGTCCGCATAAGTCAGAGTGTACACGTTGTAGAGGTTGTGTAGCTAGTTCAGGTTTATCGTCTTGTTTGTGAGGTTGTTTGGTGATTTTACTTTCGTCACATGTCTTGCATGCAATTTTTAATTTTGCTCCAGTTATGGTCATACCTGTTGTCACTTTCTCCAGCTCAATTATGTCATTGGTGTTCATATGACCCAGTGCCCTGTGCCAATCGGGCAGCAATTTTGCGGTGTTTATTGAGTCACCTGTATGGGTTGTCTTGAGGAAGTACAATCTGCCTTTGGGCATAATTGGAAAAGTTGTCCTGTCGACTGTCAGTATATTTTTCTCTCTAGAGAAATGTACTTTTGCCCCTTTTTGTGTGGCGGCGTGGACTGAAAATAGGCTTGTTGGTATTGTTGGTGCTAGCAAAGCGTCTTTTAGGTGAATCTGCTGCTCCATGTTGTTGTCATCAGTAATAGTAAACTGTGCTGTGCCTTTGGCTACAGCCAGCTTGTTTGTTTTGCGACCATCTGCCATCTCTATGTAGTGGTTCTCAGGCGTGAAGCTCTTATCAAAACTAATGAAGTTGTTCTCATTGTTCACCAGATGACTTGTAGCTCCGCAGTCCACCATAAGCAACTGTCCTTCTTGAGATTTATCTTGTGTGGCTATGTTGCATTGGTTTGATGTATTCACAGTGAAGGCATATGTGGCATTTGCAGATGAAATTTCAGTTTTACTTGTCCTTTTCTTTGTCCTGCAAACTGATTCGATATGTCCAGCTTTCTTGCAGTAGTTACAAAATAGTTTGTGCTTTGAGTAACAATCTTTTGTAGAATGATTGCTTTTACCACAAGCAGTGCACTGTTTATCACGTTTGCTAGTGGGTTTGAAATTGTCTTTTCCTTTAAATACCATGGCTGTAGATTGAGAGCACCTTGCCGACTCAGTAAGGTCAAAGTTGGTTAGAGCTGCTTTGAACTCTGATAGGGTTTGGTTTTTGTCAAGTTGCGTATGTACTACAACAAAAGGCTGGTAGGATGTTGGTAATCCTTTCATAATCATTGCGATCACCAAATTGTCATTAATATTTTCCCCAGCAGACTTGAGGCCTGCTGAGTAGTTCTCAGCACGAATCAGGTAATCTGTAATGTCTTCTGTATCATTCATTTTTACAGTTGTAAGTTGTTCATAAAGAGTTAATACTCTAGGCTTTTGTGTACTTGCATAGTGTTCTTTTAGAATTTTGAATGCTTTCCGTCCATCGTCTTTGGCATCTCTCATCACAAGTTGAAGAGACTTTTCGTCTAAAACTTGTACAAGCTCAGCGTAAGCTCGCTTATTCTTTTTGTTGAAGTCAGCAGCGTTATCTTCTCCTTCTTCTTTGGGTAGAAGTGCGGTGTGTACTCCTTCATCTTGTGTGTACAAGTATGAAGTGAATCTTGTTTCCCAAATTGAGAAATTGTTTGAATCACCATCAAAGAGAAGCCTGTGTTTGAAGCCACTGGGCCCATAACCTGTTGAATGTGTTGCCATTGTGTTTAGTATTTATTATGAAATACGTTATTGATTGCTGATTTAACTTATCGAGCAAACTGACTGACTGATGTAATTAATTGATAATAAAATATTTATTAGAATGAAAAACAGCGTGATGGTTTTGTATAATATAAAACGGAAGAGAGAGTAAACAAGTATACAGCGATTCTAGTAAAGCAATTAGTTAGCATATTATCACGTGATTGTCATGAATGTGATTAGCGATAGGATCGCATGATTGTTTCTCAACAAATCCAACTACTAGCTACTAAAATAATATAATAACCAGCCTCATACCGCCTTTTACCCATACCGCAGTTTACTGCAGGGATGAACTTTAACCCTTTGGTTTAGCGCGCACAACATGAATCGTAGGCCGCATGAGCTCCCTGTAATCATTATGATGGCTACAATGCAGCGCAGCTCTACCGTGTTCAGCCAAGCGTGCAGACTGAGCGATATGTAAAATTTTTATTAAAATCAGTGTATAAATTACACGTTTACACCAATTCTATTGAGGTTATCTAAAAACTTTGAAAAGCCTCTAATACACAAATATCTTATAACACTATATTCCAATTTTTGCAGAGATATGTTGCTTGGGAATTGAATAATTCGTGGGGCACTGAGACCATGTTTTTTCATGCGAAAATGAGCAAATTTTTGACAGTTTTTGGAGCATAAAAATGCAACGGGTTGGGTAGGTGAAAATTTTAAAAAAGCCTCTAATAGAGCAGCAAAATATTTACAAGATGGTTTTTGAATTTTGATTCTAGCCTCAAAATTAGTCGAGTTATGAGTGGGGCACTGTTTCATATATAATTATAAAGGAGCAATGAAATTACTGATTCAGTAGAAGGATGACCTTAATCAAGCTGTGGACCTAGCTTTGAGTTAGTTAAATTATATTGCCAGAATGATTTAACTTGCAAGTCCGATAAAAATCACCTTGACCTAGTCTCTATATTCACAATATTGTTATTGAGGGCCGTCAACTTGACGCAACGTGTACTGCTCGATGGCTCTAATAATATTTTTTACTACAAATTATTCCTACTGGAGGATTCCAATGCCAAAGTAAGTGCTGATCACGACTCATCTCTCCTGCTTAAGACGCTTTGGTGTCAGAAGATTGAATGATAATGGTCAGATATTGCTTGAACTCAGTGCCCTCTACAACTTGTGCATTACCAACACTTATTTCAAAGCCAAGCCACAAAATTTCCACGTTGCAACCAATCCCTATTAGACATAATGCCATCAGGAATGTTTTCCACACTCGCTCCTGTGAACAGTGGATTATATATTGCCTTCATACTACATAACTAGCTGGATAGGGACAGTGATATCTATATAATTGTTATCTTGAATCATGGTTCGTAGAGCTAAATCAGCCACTAGTTCAACTAGTGAATCTACACCCGATTCATCTATCCATGGAAAGTTAGATCAGATCTTAGCAAGACTAAATGACTTTGATAGTAGGTTGAAGAAAGTAGAAATTGAACAGGCTGAAGTAATTAAAACCTGCAAATTTTTGAGCAAAGAATTTGATGATATCAAGTTACTAAGAAATGAAATGAAGTGTTTGCTAAAAGATTTTCCAGATGTGAAAGACCGTGTGGATCAACTAGAATTCCAAGACCGTAAAAAACAGTTGACATTAAATGGAATACCACAAAAATCTGGAGAGAACTTACTACATGCCATGAAAGTTATGAGTGAAAAACTAAAATGCGAACTTTAACCCTACCATGACATAGACTCAATTTTTAGAGTCAAGACATCTGACAAAGTTATATTTAAATTTATTCACGCTCATAAACGTGACAAGTTCTTTGGATCATTTAGAAAAAACCCTCTAAATGCAACAGACTTAGGTTTTAAAGACAACTCTAAGCTCTACATAGATGAAGTGCTGAGCAAACCTCAAGCTGCTCTTTTTCATGAGACTCACATGTTCAAAAAAGAACATAAATACCGTTTTGCATGGACATCAAACCAAAGAATCTTCCTAAGGAAAGACAGTGATAGTAATGCAATACAGATCAATTCGACAGATGATTTAGATGACCTCACTTAAACACATGATTACTCCATATCCTCTGATTTTTAATTTCTGTAACTATATTTTTTTCAAATTCATGGAAGCACACCTAAACTGTGATCAATACACGCCAGAACAGTTTAGAAATAATATAAAAAATAATTCCAATTCTCTTACTATTTTAAATGTTAATGTACAAAGCCTTCGTAAAAATTTTGATTCCCTAGAAACATTTATGTTTAGTGTCCCTAAACCTTTTAATGTTGTTTGTATTACTGAAAGTTTTCTTTATGATAATGAAGTACATAATTTTCCCATAAATGATTATGTTTTTATAGGTAAGCAGAGACAGAGTAAATGAGGTGGTGTCGGGCCTATGTACGCAGTAGTGATGTGGCTGAAGTCAAGGAAAGTCGAGCACTTTTTGCAGGCAGCGAATCTTTACATTTGGAGTTAAAGGGTGGTCTCTTTGGGTGCTTTGGGAGTGGTCTTCACCTCACAATCATTTACAGGCAACCGTCGGCGGACATTGGAGCTTTTCTCTCTGACCTGGAGCAGTACATCAGTTCTTCTAATTTTCCACATCATGTCATACTAGGTGATATCAATATCGACACTCTTAAATCTGATCCTGTGAGTACATCTTACCTCAACATCCTATCCTGCTCTCATTTTATAAATTCAATTCAGATTCCTACACGATACGATTCTTGCTTAGATCATATAAATGTTAATTTTTATGATAAATTCCTAACATCTGGAACAATAACAACAAGCATAGCAGATCACTTGCCTACTTTTATCAAAATAGAAAATTTAACTGACTATTTTAATATAACTAAATCTACAAATATTAGAAATTATAAGAAAATAAATGAAGAACTATTTTTGAAAGATCTTTCTAAAGTAGACTGGAACTCCGAAGTATATGCCAAGAAAGATGTGAATTCTAGGTATGACAGTTTCTTTAAAATATTTATGGATTTATGCAATAAACATGCTCCATTAGTAAAATTCTCAACAAATTGTCCACGCAAACTTAAAACAAATAAAAGACCCTGGATTAGTGTTGAATTAATTAAGTTGATGAACAAAAGGGATTATGTTTATAGACAATCCTTAAATTCCCCTCTAAACTTGAAACTTAAATTTAAACATAAAACTTTAAAAAATTTAGTTACGAAGAATTTGCGTAGATCCAAGACTTCATATTTTGAATCTTTTTTTGAAAATAATTTAGATTCTAGTAAATGTTGGAAAGTCATAAACGAACATCTAGGAAAAAATCGATCAAAAGGATTAAATGCTCCTAAAAGTTTAACATCTGAAAATATTACACTAACTGAAGATAAGGACATAGTGTGGTGGCTCGTAGAGCTACCAGCAGCACAATACGCAAGGTTGCGCATTGACCCGGAACGATGTATTAGCCAATTAGCTAAGCTGCTTATGAGTAACAGTAGCAGCTTCGCGCTACTAGCCCAGTTGAAGTTAGTGTAGTGAACTAAATAGATGCGTGTATTTTTAACTGTTGTATAACAAACTTTATTATGTATCTTTGTACCTAAATATAACAATACCTACTCGACTTATCACGGTGAAGTCTCTCTAGCAGTAAACAGACTCTCTTGGTTGCACATCGACCCTAATTCTGGAAATTATAACAGTGGTGGCAGCGGTGGGATAGTGTACATCAAAGATGGAGACTGAAAATGCTAGAATGCAACCACCCCCAGTAGAAGGTGAGCGTAGAAATGATGTTAATCCTGTGAATCTTGAGGGAGAAGAAGCTTACAGATATTGCTTGAAAGCTCCCACCTTTACTGGGTCAGAAGATGTCGAACAGTTTATACAAGAATTTAGAGAGGTAATGGAGATTGCTCAATGGCCGCATAGAGTGGCCCTTATCCAATTGTGGAGAGCGTTGACGGAGCAAGCCAAGCCGTACGGAGTGGGAACGGACATAAACGGGATACTGGCTGCGCTGCGGGCCCGTTTTGGCATCTCCGCAATAGACGCTAGGACCAAGCTACAGAGATTGTGCCGCACCCCGCGGACCTCGCTGCAAGAACATGCCACAACGATGAAGAAGCTGGCACAGATTGCGTATGGTGATCTACCAGCACAACATCAAGAGCGTTACACATACGACGCCTTTGTCCAGTCACTAAACGACCTGGGCCTACACCATCAACTTCGAGCTAAAGGGATAACCAGAATAGAGGATGCCCTGAAGGCTGGAGAAGCTTACCTGTTGGCTACCCAAATGCATCGAGCGCAACGGAACCCACCAGTAGTTGGAGTCAGTGCTGCCTGGGCTACGACAGGCCCCGAAGCCCCCCCCCGCTGGAAGCCGATGTGGACCGTATGGTAGAGATGCTGGGACAGCTGGTAACAATTCTGGCCGGCGTTGGCCCCGGTCAGGCCCTGCGATTGCCACCAACACCTGTGGGGCCGGGCTGGAGTAGTGCTGGTCAAGACCATGGACAGCAAGGACGACCCCAATACCAGGGGGCGTTAAACTGTCACGGCCCGCGGACGCTCTCCCTCCCCGCGGGCCGCAACTGAAGGGGTATGGTGGGACACGCCGTCATCTGTCCGTACGGACACGACGGAACACTCCCCCCGAGTGGCAGGTACCACGCAGGACTAGTAGGCCCGCACAACGGCCCAGTACCTTCTCCCTGCCACTCGCCAACCGGTTTCACCGGTTACCTCGGGAGGAAGAGCCCCCCACTGAAATGGAGCCGGAAGGCCCAGTGGAAAGCCCCAAACCCCGCCGGCACCAACCTCGCCGCCATAAACCCTGTAAACCACGGGTGAAACCCCCGCCGTCCTACCAATCTAGGACAGCACATGCGGGGGGGTGAAAGTACAACCACATGGAGAGAGCTATTTCCTACCCGGAAAGGTGGCCGGCAACGCCGTCACTTTCCTGCTCGACTCCGGTTGTACTACCAACCTTCTCAGTCGTAAAGTCTTTGAGGCACTGCCCCGCCGGGACAAGGATAGAGTACGACCGTATACGGGGGAACATGGCACCCTGGCAGACGGGTCACGTATTCCTTTCTACGGTATTATCGAGCTCCCTGGGCGTGTCCGAGACCAGGCTGTACAGGAGACCTTTGTCATAAGCCAACTGAAGGAAGATGCTATCCTCAGAATGCCCTTCTTGAAGCAACACCAGTGCCGAATAGACTTTAGCAAATTGGTGGTGCTGATGGGCGGGCGAGAACTTGCCTGTATGGATAAGTTTGGGCGTCCTCTGGTGGGCGGTGTTCAGGTAGTTCGAAACTGCACCGTGCCCGGACGCTCCAGAGCTACTATCCACTGCCGAGTGAACAGCAACCGGATAGCCAGGCTCAGGGTTGTTGAAGGCGCGCACGAAAGGATCCAACTTGCCAGTAGTTTAAACCGACTAACTGAGCGAGGGGAGATCTTAGTGCAGTGTGTCAACCCCTTTACCGAGCCCATTGAGCTCCCAGCTGGGTCAATGGTGGGCTGGTTTCACTCCATCCAGGAAGAGGATGTGGGCCCGTCGCTGGGTGACGCGACGGAGGCACCCCTTCGACACCCTATTCAGGGACGAGGGGCGGTCCCAACACATCTCCGGGAGTTATATGAAACAGCCTGTGGCGGCTGCGCGAGTAACAAGGAACACCAAGCTATGGCGAAGTTGCTACGCGACTACGGTGATGTGTTCAGCAGCGGAGATCATGACGTGGGGCTGACTGGAGTTGTCAGACACGAAATACCGCTGACTGCAGGGACAGTCCCTGTCCGGCAACCCACACGCAGACTGGGGCCGAAAAAAGAGAAGGAGGTTAGCCGACAAGTACGGGATGTTCTGGACCGCGGCCTCATAGAGCCCGCCCATAGTGCGTGGAGGTCACCGGTCGTACTGGTCCGGAAGAAAGACGGCAGTTGGCGGTTCTGTGTGGATTACCGCAAACTCAATAACGTAACCATACAGGACGCCTACCCTCTACCTCGTATTGACGAGTCATTGGACGCCCTAGTCGGCAGCAAGTACTTCAGTACGTTAGACTTGCTGAGTGGTTATTGGCAAGTCCCTCTGAGTCCCGACGCCCAGGAGAAAGCGGCGTTTATCACACGGGACGGGTTGTGGAAGTGGAAAGTGCTGCCCTTCGGGTTAACCTCCGCCCCAGCCACCTTCCAGAGGCTGATGGAGCAAGTCCTTAGCGGGCTCCATTGGAAGACACTGCTGGTCTACCTCGATGATGTCATCGTGATCTCCCCAGACTTCGAGACGCATGTCAGTCGTCTGCAGGAGGTCTTTGAGAGACTCCGAGGTGCCGGTCTCAAGCTCAAACCTTCCAAGTGCGCTCTATTGCAGCCAGAGGTTAAGTACCTGGGGCATGTTGTCGGTCGAAACGGCGTGGCAACGGATCCCGAGAAGGTACGGGCAATAGAAGACTGGGTCACCCCCCAAGACTTGACCGGACTCCGGGCTTTCTTGGGGCTGGTAGGGTATTACAGGCAATACATACCAGACTTTGCGGGCATAGCACAGCCGTTAAATCGGCTCACCGCAAAGGGAGTGACGTGGCAGTGGACCCCAGTCGAACAAGGAGCGTTCGACCGCCTCAAGGTCTGCCTACTAACGGCGCCCATCTTGGCCTACCCAGACCCCACTCTAGCGTACATCCTCGACACTGATGCCAGTGACCAAAATGTTGGCGCTGTGCTGTCACAATTGCAGGCATGCTGAGAGGTAGTAGTAGCCTACTACAGTAAGTCTCTCTCACCCGCTGAACGAAATTACTGCACTACCCGCAAGGAGTTGCTGGCAGTAATCAAGTCAGTGAAGCACTTCAGACCATACTTATACGGCAGGAAGTTCCGGCTGCGTACGGATCATGCCTCGCTGATCTGGTTGTGCAAGAGAGCAGAGCCCTCCAGTCAGGTCGCCCGGTGGCTCAAAATCCTAGCTGAATTCTCGTACCAGATCGAACACCGACCGGGCAAGAGACACAGCAATGCGGATGGTTTGAGCCGCCGACCTGATGGAGGTTGCAAACAGTGTCTCAACATCGAGAGGAGGGATGGAGGTCCCCCGCGATGCGAGTTGGAGACGCTGGTTCATCACGGAGCACCGTTTGACTGGGACCAGGGTCAACTCAGACAGGAGGTTGACGAGTTCCCCGAGGTTGTACAAAACCTCCGCGCCAACCCTGTACTGGCCGATAATGTCCGAGAGCTGAAGAAGCTCCAAGAAGAGCTGCCTGGAGTCGTGGCAGACATATATCGGGCCAAAAGGGAAGGGCGACGACCCAGCATGGAACGCATACGACAGGGATGCGCCGAGTTCCGGCTATACTGTCAGCGTTGGGACTCGCTGCGGATCGGGCAGGATGGTTTACTGACCATCTCTCTAGCCGCCAACAGCAGACATCCAGAGAGGAAGAGGGTAGTCTGCCCCACGGCCATCCGCCGTGAGTTGATTTGGGATACTCACAAACAGGCCCACGCAGGGGTCAAGAGAGTGATCTCCAATTTATGACTCCGGTGGTATTGGCCACAAATGGAGCGGGACGTCCGACTCAGAGTCAAACAGTGTGAGATCTGCCAGGCCAGTAAGCATGGCCGTCTCCCTGGTGAAGCGGGACGGCGGAGGCTATATGCTGGAAGGCCCTGGCAAGTAGTCGCTGTAGACCTGGTCGGACCCATGCCCCTGACCCCCAGAGGCAATAGTTGGATCTTAGTACTGACCGACCACTTTACTAGGTAGGCGGATGCTCTGGCTATCCCAGATGCGTCAGCCCCAACAGTGGCCAGGGTACTAGACCAACATGTATTCTGTTATTTCGGTCTCCCCGAACAGATACACTCTGATCAAGGCGCTCAGTTCCAGTCTCAACTGATGAGCGACCTTCGCCACCTCTGGGGAGTAAATCAGAGCCGGACCACCCCCTACCACCCTCAAGGTAACGGGGTGGTGAAGCGCAATAACCGGATGCTAGGTGATGCGCTCCGGAGTCTCCTCCTTGGACGCGGCCAAGGGGAATGGGATACGGTGTTGTCGCAAGTCATGCGTGCATACCCTAGCACCCCACACACCAGTACTGGTGAGACCCCAAACCTCTTGATGCTCGGGAGAGAGACCTGGGTTCCTGACCATCTTACCTACCACGTTCCAGAGCAAGACAACTCGGTTCATGAGTATGCCAGTGAACTAGTGGAACGGATGAAGGCCGCACACGATATACTGCGCGAACAGCAGTGGAAGGTGCGACATGAAGATTCCGAGGAACTACCTCTCTACCAAACGACAGATAAGGTGTGGATGGTCAATTACCGTAGGCGTCGCGGGCAGGCTGACAAATTAAAACCTAAGTTCGTGGGACCCTACGTGATTGTCGAGGCTATGCCCAACCATACGTACAAGATTGAGCGCTCAGGACAGGTGTCTATCCAGAATGAGTCTTGCTTGAAGCCGTATTGGGCTAGCCCCGACGCAGTGGAAGAAGCCCCCCCGTTGTTGGAGCCCAGGAGGCAGACAACAACATGCGGGCGACGGCGGCATGGACCTGAATATGAAGTGGTCATACCGCGGGAAGAAAACTTGGTGAGAGAAGAAAGACAGCTTTTACCAACAGAAGCATGTCCGCCGCCGCCAAGACTAATTCCATCACTTCCAGAAACCGAGCCGGTTCCGGAAGTGCAAGCCCCCACGGAGGGAGGGGCTCCATCCGGAGAACAAGAAGAAGTGACCGCTAACGGTGAAGTAGAGACGCCATTAGAGGCCCCTACTAATAAACCAGGAAGCGTGTCACCCCCCCCCCTAGAACGGGGACAACGTACGAGGAAACCCCCACCATATTTAAAAGACTTCGTATGTGACTGCATTAAAAGCGGCACGCATGAAAGTCTAGGGGAAAACCGTACGATAAAATGTTGGAGTTGTGAACCCCACGCAAATATCAACTTTTGCGAGGGCAGAATAGTGGGAGGAATTAATGCGCGTAAAGCAAATAGTTCCGACCTCGTGCCTCAGAAACGATGCTCAGCCTTTTCTTACGCTGACATCGCCAAAGGCAGACGTATCTCACAACCAGCTCCAATCTTACCAAGAACGTTGAGTATGGACATTAATACCGAGTTCACAGGTAAGCCAGTATAAGTCTTGTATTCCTATCCATGGAAACGGGCTCGATGCCAGTAAATTCTGAACTAATTCATCAGATTGAATCAGAATTACTGGGAACCACGTTTCACGTGAATGACGACGAGGACACTGTAATGGCTGACGGTCTGTTAGACCTGGAGCTAGACACTATTCTTGGTCAGTCCACACATGATTCACTGGTTCCTCGAGTGCATTCTAAAAGTTGTAACTCTCAGGCTAGTAACAGTCGACAGTCACTAGAATTATGTTGTAAAGATCCACCGCGATCTAACAATAATTCTACTTTTGTAGACACACTCACGCCCGTCTCTCCGGGCATGCCTTCTTTAGAGATGGCGTGGGACCCAGAGCCGGCCCCACCAACTTCCACAACCAGACAACTGCCACCCCAGTTAGAAGCAACCTCTAACTGGACCATCCCTGCCACAGAGAAAGAGATTAAGACTCATAGAGGAGATGACAGTAACCGCGAATGCCGCCTATGTCAGCAGCGGTTTACAACCCATCGTAGGCTGAGAGTCCACCTGCCACAGCATTACATCACAACGTTCTGCCCCTGCGGGGAATATAGTTACAATCGTGATTATCTACTGCGTCACCAACGCACTATGCAGTGTTTTCAAGGACACGTCTATGAAGTAGACGAATCATCATATCCCGCATTCCTTAACGCCATCAGACCCCTCATCACCGACCCAGCTCGACTGTCTCGCCTGGAGCAAGGCTTTCCCTCCCCTCGACCCATCATCTCGGAAACCATGGATAAGCCTACAAAGTCAGCTAACTCCCCACCTCTCAGTCCTATACGCCAACCGCATGCACTTCCCCGTGTCGTACTACAGAGGGTAGACACGAAGGCGTATACACTCCCTCCCCCACTTCCATCTTCAGAACGGAAAAGGCACAGGCAGCAGACTTTCTCTCGCTCATCCCCTCTGGCCCGCAACTTACGAGAAATAGAAGCTAGGGCACACGACCTGGAGCAAGAAGTATATAGACTGGCCCCACGCGTGCATGCTGCATCCAGTGAACTCAGGTATCTACAGGAGTCTATCAAACGCATGGGGCGGGCGGCCCACGGTTAACATGAGTCCATCTCCAACTCCATACCACTCCTCCTCTACCTCTCTGTGGCATTCCCTACCAGTACGGTGGCACGTACTCTACATGTAAATAGGACTTATTACATACCTTGTATCATCCATTGTGCATATTTTTTTATATACATGTATATCTAATCAATTGGCTCTTGTATATACTTTTATATTGTTCTCTCTCAGCCCACCGATGTATAAGTTTTTTTTATGTGAATTATATTTTTATCAGAAAGAGGGCTTTCTGCTGGAGGGGGCAGTGTGGTGGCTCGTAGAGCTACCAGCAGCACAATACGCAAGGTTGCGCATTGACCCGGAACGATGTATTAGCCAATTAGCTAGGCTGCTTATGAGTAACAGTAGCAGCTTCGCGCTACTAGCCCAGTTGAAGTTAGTGTAGTGAACTAAATAGATGCGTGTATTTTTAACTGTTGTATAACAAACTTTATTATGTATCTTTGTATCTAAATATAACAATACCTACTCGACTTATCACGGTGAAGTCTCTCTAGCAGTAAACAGACTCTCTTGGTTGCACATCGACCCTAATTCTGGAAATTATAACAATAGCAAATAAATACTTTACTTCCATAGGAACAACGTTATTAAAGAAATTTACTGACGACAATTTTGATTTTACAGAAGTCAGATAAAAAACTTGATGAACAGTTTAGCTTCACAAATATTGAAAGCACAGTCATTGAAAGCTTACTTAAAAATGTAAACCCAGCCAAAGCTGCAGGATTAGATTTAGCTCCCACCAACCTAATAAAAATATCTGCATCTCATCTTTCAAAACCTTTAGCTTACATTATAAACACAATTATCAATGATGGCGCTTTTCCAAATGAACTAAAAAAAGCTAAAGTTGTTCCTCTACACAAAACAGGCATAGCTACTGATGTAAGTAATTACCGCCCAATTTCTATATTACCTGCTTTCAGTAAGATAGCTGAAAATATTTTAAATAGTAAGCAAATAGTAGATTTTCTAGAAAGCAAAAATTATTTAACTGATAAGCAGTACGGCTTTAGACGAAATAGAAACACAAATATTGCCTTAATTAATCTAACAAATAAGGTTTTAAATGCCATGAACAATGGTAATTCTGTAGCGGGAATTTTCCTCGATTTTAGTAAGGCCTTTGACACAATAAATCATGAAATCTTATTAGCTAAATTAAAAATGCTCCACTTTTCAAGTCACAGTGTGAAGCTAATTAAAAATTATCTGTCCAATCGTCAACAGTCTACTATTATTAACAACACATATTCTGACTTTATTCATATCACATGTGGAGTACCACAAGGATCCATACTTGGTCCCACACTATTCCTAATTTATATAAATGATCTTCCAGATGTAACTATGCATTTAGACCCTATATTATTTGCCGACGATACGAACCTCTTCTTTGAATCAAAAAATCTATTAAACAATATGGACATCATAAACTGTGAATTAAAGAAAATAGAAAATTTGTGCAATAAAAATAAATTAACTGTAAACATGAGTAAAACAAACTATATGATAATCAAAACAGCGCAAAATAAACAAGATTTAAATGGCTTTGCCTTAGAAATGTTTAACAAAAAATTAGTGGAGGTAAAATCAACTACCTTCTTAGGTATTATAATAGATTCACATCTTTCTTGGCAACAACATTGCAGCAAACTTTGTCAAAACCTAAAGCCCTTAGTAGGCTTGATAAGTAAATGTTCCAATCACCTACCTAGAACAATTCTAATACAAATATATAACTCTTTTGTAAATTCTAAACTAACATATTGCCTAGAATCGTGGGGTAATGCAGCAAACATTTATCTTGAACCACTACATTTACTACACAAAAAAATACTGAGAATTATATATAAAAAGCATCACCTTTCCCCATCTAAACCACTGTTTCTTAGTTCTTCAATCATGCCTATTCACCCTCTACACAAATTCAAACTAATACTGCTCTCACATAAACTTTACTGCTCTCAACTATTACATATCACACATAACTATCCCACAAGATTTTCAGAGTTCAGCCTACAAACTCCTCCATCATCAACTGCTGCAGGTCAACAAAGAGTGGAATTCCAATGTTCGTCGCTTTGGAATAAATTGCTTAGTTCTATTCGTGCTGTGGGGAGGGAGGCTGGTTTCAAACTTGCCTTGAGAGACCATCTAATGACAAATTTCCAGATAAAAAAATAATACTTTTTGAGTTGCTAAAACTTCCAAAAACCTAAACAAAAATCTTATATAACTGTCAACCATTCATGGCTCGGTGCCTCGACTAGCTACAGTGCTATTGCGCCATAGGCCCTGTCATTTTGTTTATTTTTTTTTCAATTAATTTTTTTCTGACTACGACAAAATAAAAACAAACAAACAAACAGTGCAGACTGTGACACTGGCCACTTTTTTGCATGCTGCAAAATTAGGCTTCTACCAAAGCCGTTTTACCATACAAAAAACTGGGCACTCTCGCATACATATTACTAACAAGCCATAACCTGACCTTGTGGATTAATTTTCTGATGTTTTTTCAAAAATAATTCTTTCCCTCACAGCCTGGAAAATCTGCCACAGAAAAGTGATAGGCTCTGTAAAACTCAATGCGCATTGCAGCCTTGACCACTTTTGGTAAAAAGACTTCAAAGTCGCATGATTGGTTTGATGCAAGGTCAACCGAGATGACACCGATCATTGAAGCTTACCATGCTACCTTGACAGAATACAAACGATCACCTAGTGACCAAAAACCTTCGTGTTCTGAGGGCTGCCAGGAGTAAAACTAGACAGAGCGCTAGGCGCTATGCCAATGAGTACTGGTCTGAGCTTGGAGAGGGTATCCAAAATGCACCGCAACAGTTAACGTCAGAGCAATGTATGATGGCATCATGCAAGAAGGTAATAAGACCAATCTAAAGCAAGACAGCTCCTTTCAAACCTTCCACTAGAGAAGTTATCACTGACAAAAGAAAGCAGATGGAGCAATGTTGACGAAACCACTGTGGATTACCTAATTATTATTGCCATTGATAGTTTGTCTTAGAGCAAGACACCTGGCAGTAACACGCTATCTTTTGCTTACATCAAGTGCTGCAAAACTGATCTTTTGCACCCCCTGCATGAAGTTCTTTGTCAATGCTGGGAAGAAGTGCTGTGCCACAAGACATGAGAGATGCAAACTTTACAAGAATGAGGGAGACAAAAAAGGTTTCAACAAATAAAAAGGCATTCTATCATACTACTCAGCATTATTGGCAAAGCATTTGCCAAAGTCATTTTGGCTCGCCTACAGATACTACTAAACGGGTCTACCCGAGTGGCAGTGTGGTTTCCGTGCCGCACGCAATTGACATGATCTTCTCTTTGCGACAGCTCCAAGAGAGGTGTAAAAAGCAAAGGATGCCTTTTCATGTTGCCTTTGTCAAATTGACAAAGGCTTTTGTCCTGGTCAAGAGAAAGGGTTGCTAAAAATCCTTCCAAAGATCGGCCGCCCTTTAAAGCTGCAAAGCATGATAGACTCTTTTTGCAATAAAAGCCAAGGAGACAGCATTGTTTGACAGCAACCTTTCGGAACTCTCCGACATATGAAGTGGCGTCAAACAAGGCTGCATTCTTGCACCAACACTCTTTGATGTCTACTTTGCCACGCTCTTAAAGCACGCTTTCGATAATACATCAGAAGGTATTTACCTACAAACTATATTGAATAATAAAACTTTTTAACTTTGCCTGACTCAGAGCCTCCAAAAAGGTTTTTCAAGTTGTCATCAAAAACATGCTGGTTGCTCATGATGCTGCTTTGATTTGAATCATTGCTTGCAATATAAGATTCAATGACTGTTGACATATGCCATGTGTTTTGTCGGTGAAACTTCAGGTTTAGGAGTTGTTTTCTCTCATAGCCCTATAATTATACTATATCAACTAACAAGGCAAAACTCTGTGGACATAAAATCGAATGAACAACTAATTGAGAATCATTCAACACTCTTTGTTTAAAATATTATAATGCTGCTCACTAACACAGACTAACATGCATGATTGAATAACTTTTTAACAGACATTGAGTATTTTTTTAAACAATAAAAATCCTAGGTGGTATAAATTAGCAAATTGTTAAACCCCTTAAGGTATTCTGCAGTTATGATCAACTATGACGAAGCCTACAGTTGAACTTAATTCTATTTCCTGTATTGCTCATCTAGAACCGGAACAGGCACATATGACAAGCTATGAGACTGTGTTTGAGGTAGGCAAGTGACCCCATGTCAATTGATACAACTTACACCATCTTTAGACTCAATATAAAATTATCTAGATATAAGAATGTGTGATGAACAAACCAATGTCACAAACATTACCAGATATGAATCAAAACCAGATAGTTTATCTCTCCAGGTCTGTTAGTTTACCTTGTCTTCATGTTTGTAATGATTAGCTAAAGCATCACTTCCAATATATAACTTTTTTATTTATCAAAAATTATTAAACTTGCTTTGATGTCGATGAAATTATATATATATATATATATATATTTCAATGTATAATAATGTTTGTGAGAATCGGTGAGAAAATACATAACGCACAACTTTCTTGCAAAAACATAAATAGTCATTACAGACAACAAATGGATCCTAGTGCATATAAAAAATATATATATAGATCTTGTATATGCTTCGTATTTTTACAAATGATAATATTCTACACTATGTTTTCAATACCAAAATATGAACGTGGTCAAACAGTAATAGAGTATTCTAAGAAAAACATTCTTAACTTTTCACCCCATAATCCTGTATTTTAATTCAGAGTTGAGGAGTTGTCGTTCTTGTCTAGAGTTGGCTATCAGAGAGGAATTTTCATGAGAACGTCTAGACAGATATGGCAAAGACTCACTGATTGTACCAACAGCCACTGATTTATACACAGGATATCCCTTTTGACCTAAATACAACAGAATATTGAGAATAAATATTTATTGACAAGCTTCTCGTATAGTTCGATGGAAGTTGTCTTCTTTTTAAAGAATATTTTTCCTGAAATAGGTATATATAGGTGGCTGAGTATTATAGGTTTAGATAGCTTGAAGGAATTACTAACTACAGAGGAAGGTATATTTTAACCGGTCAGGTTCCGTTGGGTTTTGAATTTTTACTGAGTTTAAAACGGTGCGACTTTGAATTTTATTGCATGATTCTCATCTGCATTGAAGAGTTTAAAGTTGATTTGTAACTTGACAAATTTTCCGGGTTTATAGTCGCTAACCCTACAACAGTCCCAGATAGAAAAAGTAAACTACAATTTTCTCTTTTATGTTGTAAAAGAAATTTATGACTGAGTACCCTTCTTCAACTCACCAGTGGCCTTTGTATAAGATAGAACTGCTGTCTATATGCTTAATAAGCCTGTGCTTTAACCACTAGATCATGCTGCAATAGTTACACTTACCTAGAGTATATGTTATGTGGTCACACATCCCATAAACCTGAGCAAGTATCACTTTCCTGTCTTCACTTGAAATACCATAACTTCTCATTCTACATGAGAATATTAATACTATAGCTATTTTAAGTTTATATAATACATTATGCATGCACATAGATATAATGTATATGGGCATTGCATCCGAGAGGAATGGATTATGTAAAGTTGTTAGTAATAAAACATTTGATCAGTTTCCACCATAGCATGGACCAGCTACAATTAAACAGGTAAAACTATATCTACCTTTCTACAGCCTGTTTGATGGAATCTTGGTTATGAGAAGCGAGAACAAATCTGATTTGTCTCCCCTGGTTGCTGTTATCACGGATCTTCTGCAGTAGCCAGTTGGCTGTAGAGTTGTATGAGTTGTGTGTAGCTTGTATTCCATCGTGTACAGGACAAGGATGACCTTGACTTTTAGCTTCATTTTCCTCAGCTACCATGTATGCCCCCCTTACCAACTTAGCTGAAATATCAAACACACAGTTTTTAGAACCTCAGCCTTCTGTTATATAGACAGCATGAAATTAAACAATTCTACATAATATACGTGTGAATCAGTCAAAAGGAAATAAATAAACATTCCTAAGTAATTAAACAAATATAATATTGAACTATACTCATCTGTTGATAAAAGTTTTAAATTAGCTGCATTTTGTCAAAGTTTATATTATGAACAATCTCATTTTAATATAAGTTAAGTGTTTTGTTTTTTACTTGAACCCAACATTGTAGAATCATAAGAGTACAATTGGATGCGTCAATAACTTTTAAAATTAAGGACATTGGAAGGTCACATGGATCCACAAAATAGAGTATAAACTGTAATAGATTATCTCAAATCAATCTTTAATCTAATATACAATATGTTTGTGATTGTGAAGCAGAATTTTCTATCAATTATTTATGTGTTTGCTAATTCAACCTATTGGGAATTTTAATTATTATTGATATACTTGGGAGTTGCCCTCTTAAATTCTGGTGAAGGCCAGAGTATAGACAACTCTAAGTATGCTAATTAGGTAATCAACTGGAAAACTGACTGACTCACCCCCATAGTGAAGGTTATTCTTCTCGGCAAAATTGAATTCCCACTGCAAGGCCTCAAATGACTTCTACAATGTGCAGGGAACAACCAACATAGTGTGCACACATGAAGAAATCTTTGTAGAATAGGTTATACAATTACCAAAAATATATTTACATGGAGAAACAAAAACACATCTTCTGCACCTTGACAACCAATTTGGATCAAGTTTAAATGTTTAATAGAAAAAATAATGAAAGAAAGACAACTTTTGTTTGGTCTGTAAATCCACATTCTGAAACTTACTATCTGTAGCTAACAGCAGTCTAACCTTGAGATAGCATTGTGTTGTGTTCCAAACAACAGCCTTAGTCCTATTACACACTAGACTGAGAGCCATGGCCAAAGCTGTGAGAGCCGGGTTCGTGTTGGTATACTCAGCGTCTACCATCAACACGGTATCCGTGGCAACAGCTTTCTGTCCCACTTCACTGAGCAGAATCAGCCCCGACAGCATTTCTGGGACGATGCCAGAAGCCCCAGGTGTCTCCGCTAGCCACCTCAAGGTGTCTACAGGTACAGCCTATGTGCTGTATAATGCAGTAGAAGTAGTTATGAATATCAGGACAGTTCTTGGTTAATATTTGGATTATTTGAAATGAGTCAACAAACTTATCTAATATGACAAAACCCACAGAAGTTTAAAGTCACTATCCTTGATGGTAAAGAACATTTTAAAAGCTGGCTGAAGACTTAAATTATTATGTGGTACACTAGTAAAATCACACATGACCTTTACTGGAAATTGACCCCATCACCTTGGTGTTACTAAATCAGCAAAATAACCCATAAGCTACTGCTGCTTCCTAACATATTTATATGATAAGCAGAAGGTATAATAATATGCAGATTTGGTGAAGTCTATAAGTTTTTTAAACTGATATCTTTGAGTTTTACAATTGGAACGTAGACTCTGCACTCCAAACCAAGACACATGATCACGGTATAGGAACTTGAGCTATGCTCATACAAGGCATAGACCTAAAGGACATCTCAGATTACAGTTTATCACTACCTCTCAGTACTACAGCTAGGACTATCAGGACTATCAAGAGAAAAGATTTAATGTAAACCAGTTACAACTGGCTTCAACCAAAACATTGTTATGTGTAAATTCTTTCCCAATGAAAGCTGTCACTGAGACATGAAAATATAATAGCTCATGATAAGCTGACTGACAGCACAATACTATGGAAACTGAAAAACCCATTTGCTATGAATTATAATATTTATTTTGTAACGAATCTAAAATCTGCCAGCCTACACTGCAAATGCTCTTATATAATTGAGAGCTCCTCCCCCTCCCCCTACACTATGCTTTTATTGTATAACCCCCTTTTCCCCTTCCTACACCACTTACGCTCACTGCATGTCCATCATTGCATTATGTGAATGAATTGTTCGTTTGGTCAACATGCAGAAACAACTACTTTGAATGAAACCACAACCATAAGTTAATACAAACTACAAGCACAATTTAATCTGTTATCATAATGGCAGCCAAGCTCTTTGGTGTAGAATGTTCTAGAAATATAATGAATTAACTATGGGGTTGTTTAAATACACAATGGCGTTGTTTCCATGACAACAAAGTCCATCTACATTCACACTAAATATTACATTATCTTGATTGTTATTCTTAAACTTGTGTAAGTCTTGTAAGTCTATGTAAACTCATGTAATTTTTGATTGTTTTTTTTCAAGTTCTCAAATATAATTCACATTTCCTATAAAGTGTATAAAGTGTATATATATATATATTTGCAGTTGAAGTTGAATTTTATGATTTCTAGTTCAAAGTTTAGGTGCATAGCGAAATTAGGTTACCGTTATAGTAATATATAGGTAAAAACCAAAACATTATATAAAAAGAACTACAGCCTTAAAAATGAATCAAAACCTAAATTATAGCCCAAGTCCTAACAGACTAAAAGAAATATCAGATGTTATACCAGGGTTGTGGGTGCGCATGTACTCAGCTGAACTATAAATAACTTTCTCTCTCACTTCATCAGACAGTAGGGACAGGGACTTCTGTTCAAATACAATAATAATATATCTTATAAGTATATCAAGACATTTCTTTGAACAGATGTCTTAAATTATAATTAGACAATTGAAATTTTTAATGCTTTCACAAACGTAACATACATATATTTTCTCAGGATAAATCTAATTCCGTTGAACTAAATGCCAAGTTTTACCAATTAAAATACCGAAACCAGAACTCGTAGCTGAAACACCAAAGCAAGCAGTGAACTCACCAACAGGTGTGAAGTGAACATAGCAGAAATACGAATTTGCATGTAGGAGCCGTACGGAGTTATCTTTTCAGTAATACCTTCCATCATTTTGATTATGTTTTTAGCATTGCCATTAGCTTCCTCCACCCTTTAAAGCAATATATTTCTATTGCAAAACTTGAATAGAGCCAATAATAAACAACTGAAAATGAAGTCATTTTTTATTCTTAGTTTGCAGTCACAGTTGTCGTTTTGATATAAAGATACAAAATATTGTTATTAAAAACTTTTGTAATAAAAAGACGCTGATGTATCACTGATGATAAAGTACATCATATGACGTGTGTAGATCCCAAAAGTAACAGTTATATAAGATAAAAGTCAAACATGTTATATAAATTTGAATTGAATACGTTATATAACATTTGCTGATACCTTATGACACATTGTCAAGCATACAGTATAATTGGGCTGCATGCACTGCAAAAAGCTTTAATGTGAAGCTTGCTATGTTAATTATAATCAGCAAAGTACTGAATCAGATCACATCTCAGATCAAGTCACAGTTCAAGTCAATTATGGCAATGCATGACTTTATAGTGTTTATTGAATTGAAAATACAGTGTAACCAATGAATTGCTCTAACCGAATTTATCACAGTTTCTATAAAAGTTTTTTTTGTAATCATAGTACCAAAAACTCAAGCAACAGATAGTTCAAGTGCTTGCTATAAAGTTATTAAATACAAGTTTATCGATTCTATACTTTATAAAACTTTATAAAACATATTACACCACATTACACCAAGAGGTCTAGTCGATAATTGCAATAATACGCACTTGCTCAAAACTTAACTCATTCCAGAACATTTTTGAAGTCAAGTTGCATATAGTCAACACTCTAACTAAGTCCACAGGTGAGTTGAATAAAATTAGCTTAAATAAACTCTGAGAATTAGTAAGTCATTTAGCTGTCCCATGCATAAAGAAGGCAGACAACTTAAAAATAGTTCTTAGGTATTTCATGAACTACACATTGCTACGCTTCGGGCCGTCATATACCAACCCTCTAATCTACTTGAAAGAGAAAAGAAACTTACTCGTCTATGGCCTCCAATACCATTAGAACAAATGTGCCACAGTTGGCTTTAGCCAGTTTATCAATATTATACCTAACATCGGCTATAGTCACACCCCCAACAAACTGGTCATAGAACAAAGGTTTTACAACGGCAGAAGACAGTCTTTTACCCAGAATTCTCTGTGTCCTTTCAAATATCTGTAACAAAACAATTGCTGCTCAATACTCTACAAATATTTCCCAACTGAGACATAATAATATATGTACAGAACTAACAACATTCTATAACATTGTTCCACCTTTATATTATATCTGTTTAAATTACTGAGTGAAGCGCATCACCAATTGATGTGATGGTAAAGGTAACTGATATTATTGACTTCGATAATATTGCTAAAGAATATTTTATTCATTTTTTTATTTACTTTGCTTTCTATAAAATTGCATAATAATTGGCGAATTTTCAAGTTTTACTTGTTAAGAGTTGTATGCTCCTGCCACTTACCACAATATTATATTGAGTTATCAGAAGCACAATGAGATGTAAATTATATTAAACTGTCATATCACATTGTGCAATTTTACAACTTCACTATAATAAGATAATGATGTGCAATATTATATAAAGTTGTGGTGTTTTGTAATACAATACCCTATATAATTTACAAAATAAGTTTCAAAAGTAACGTAAAGCGAGACTTAGTATGTAACACATAACCTCTGCTGATCTGCTCACAACTGTCCTGTTGGAACAAACTCTGAAGACTGTCAGAGCTCTCACAATCTCCCACAATGACTTCTCTTTGAAAGCTTGCTTGTGATCAGTGAAATCCAAATCTGCAACTGGAGATGTCGCTGTATCTTCTGCAGCTGTTTCTTGATTGATTAAAACTGCCTTTTGCTGACGGGGCAAGACAGTTGATAGATATTTCTGCTGCCGAAAATGTCGGGCAGAGAGCTTGAGAAAAGACATTACTGGACAAGTCAAAATCTGAGTGCAAATTAAACTTGTTTTACAAAACAATGTTGTGGGAGAATCTAATGTCAGCTGTCAAGTGTGGTTACTGCAGAGTGTGTTGTACTGTGGACAGTAAACTTCTAACACTCAGTTTGATTGGCTTAACAGGAGTGTCTGGTCAGTTACTTACAACAAACCGGACACTGTGTAACATATTAATATAACACTGAAGTAAAGATTTACACTATAATCTAATTATAATATTATTTGCCTACATCAGTCTTGGTATATTTAGCTCCCTTCCAAGGACTGCATTGTGCAAACGATTTTCTCATTGATGCATGGGGACAAATCCATTCAAACGGTTCTATCAAATGAAAATGATGCGAAGCTGATTTATGTATCGATGCCCTTTAACCTTTTGGTGCGAAGCCTTTCAATCAAGTCGGATAAACTCTTTTGTCGCAGAGGCAGAGATCGGTAATCGTACTGGCTCTAGTTACATAGTTACAAGATGTAAGCAATAAAATTCTCCAACTACGACTAAAAACTAAAATGTTATTTCACAACCAATTTGAACAAATTATTTCATGTATTTTAGCTGCCATTATTTTAAATAATTATTTATTACTGTAAATCTTTGTTATTTTTCTGTAATGTAAAGAATTAAACTTCCAATGACTAAAACAAGCCAACGGCTAGTTTCAAAGTAAGCTTCATTCTGAAAACTGTTAGTAAGCCTTCATAATTTTATGCACCATGAAAAGTAAGGCATTCATCTGTTAAAACCTCTATAGTTTAAAAAAAAGTTTGACGCAATGAATTTAATTTGGCAAAAACCAAGATAGAGTGAGTGGCGTAAAGTACCATGAAGTAGTAGCACTGACTCGATATTAGCCATATTATCTATCGGCAATATGCCGCCGCAGGAGTGCGTGTTTTGCTGGCAAAATTATTGGGCTGAATAGTCTTAGAGCACATCATTTCAAGAAAAGACAACTTCATACGGATTACCCGCAGTATTGTGCTCCTTTTATTCTGTTTAACCCGGGCAGGAATATTTGTGAAAAGGTAGTTAGTCTGCTGTAAAAGCTTAATATAAATTAAAAATAAAATTTCATTGCAGCAACTTGGATATATGACTATGAAGTTATATGCACCTACATGTCAACTGAAAGTTTTATTTTTGTGTTTAATAACAACTTTTGGAAATTCATGGTGTCTTTAAAATAATTACAACATAAATTTTGTGCATCAGTTTGAAATTGCTTGTTTTTAATCCTAAATGTTAGCTATATTCTAAAATCAGTGTCAAGAATGGTGGTGTCATCACTGCATGCAAGAAATGCTGTTTCATTGATTTCTGTTTAATTTTGATATTTTATGCTATTATGTGATGAAGCCTCAGAGTTTAACTGTTAGTGCACCAACTGTGAGTACTACTACTACTACTACTACTACTACTACCACTACTACTACTACTGCTACTACTACCACTACCACTACTACTACTACTACTGCTACTGCTGCTACTACTACTACTACTACTATTACTGCTACTGCTGCCACTACTACTACTACTACTACTACTACTACTACTACTACTACTACTACTACTACTACTACTACTACTACCACTACCACTACTACTACTACTACTACTACTAATAGTACTAGTACTACTGCTTCTACTACTACTCTGATTACAGCCACTATGACTACTGCTACTACCACCAGATCAAAATTGTCATTGACACATTGTTCAATACAAGACTAAAGAAATGAATTACTCAAATTTATGAAATAATATTTTATTTTGGTTCACTTTGCATAGAGAAAATATAAATACTAATGAAATGGGTTCAGAGATTAAACTTCCGACGGCTGGTATCCATTTCATGTCTCTTGTGCATCCATTCATATTCACCGAACTTGGAGTCAAACGTCCCCTTCTGAATGGAACGCAGTTTGAGTGTGAATCTTGGGCCAAGCTCGTGCAAACCACACTTCTTCTCATTGCGGAACTGAAAATGATATACAGTAGTAGTAGTAGAGCAGTGTTTGAACTATACATTATAATATATAATATAATTTATACAATAATACAGCAGCTTTAGCTAACATAATAATGATAATTTGAAGTAAAATATTTTATATAATACACAGATATCTATTCAACAAGAAAATACTGATCTCCAATGGTATCTGGATTATTGAGTACAAACTTGATATCTCTAGTGTTTAGCTAGTTTCACAATTTAGTAGCTAATGTATATTTTTTTTGTCCCCTTCTAAGAAAATTTTAATAAATACAATGAAAGTATGAGGGTTTTATCAAATTTTGCTTGAATTCCCATGTTTGAACCTAACTTTTTAATAAATTGGGAGATGAGGACCACAAGGAAAAAACCATCTCCCAACTCCAAATCCGAGAATCCCTCACTACTGCACTCAGTTACACGCATCACGGAACTGCTTGCAGAATGATTCAACTAAAACCACCATTAGCACAAGTTCTAATTCATTATTTTTTGAAATGGCTGGGGTGCTTGCTACATTTTATTCAATCTAAAGCTGCATGTACACTGGTTGATTTTTTCAGCCGATTTTGTATTTTTATTCCCCCTCCCCCCCTTATCTCCCTGCTTGCGTTTTATTGGCTGACGGCTCTCCGTCTATATAACTTTCTTCTAGGTTCATGCGCAGAGGTCAAGATGCTAACACTGGTTGCATGAATATAAAAAGTAAAACTACAAGTTATAAATTATGTTATAAATGAGTAAAAGTTAAGAATAATACCACATGTTTGTTCGGATGTTCTAATAAATAAAAACTGAATAAAATAAACTGGCTGCGTATAATTTGTTGACAGCTTGCTGCCTTTGAAAGCTGCGTAAAAATGTATCACTAATTGTAGTATTAAATTAAAAATCAAATAGCTGGCTTGGTAGCTATTTATTTAACAATATTTACTAACTATAATTATCCATAAATTACTAAGCTACACTATTAACATCTCTCACCAATTTTTTTAAGCTAATTAGTTTAAAACTAGAAGTTCAACTCAAGCGTTATTTTTTAAAGAGTTGATGAAAACTTCTGATTGCAGCAAATCTGTTCTCCAAGAAAATATCTAAATTATAAAGTTGAGATACTCATACTAATACTGGTTACATGAATATAAAATTAGCAAAATTTAAACTACAAGTTTGAAGTTATAAATTATAATTTACATTAGTAAAAGTTAAGAATAATAATAATTTTCTATTTAGAAAAAGAGCAATGTTTAAGGAATTTCCACGAAAGTGAAACTAACTTTCAAAGTTACACAACAACCAATGCGTTGTTATTACTACTATTGCTATTGATAGTTATTGTAATTAATTTTATTTTGTAAATGATGTATCGTAGTGATAGCAACGTATTAGTTACTTCCTGGTTGTATTTCAACAATGGTGCTAATTTCACTCGCTGTCATGATTTTCTGCCACCTTTTGATTGGCTGGCTTAACAGAAAATCGGCGAAAAATTGATCATGTTCAATTCTGAAAATCGCTTCAAAAATCGGGCAAAAGCAAAAATCGCCGATTAATTTAGAAATCCTAAAAAGTCGAGAACAGTAAATCGCTGTGTACATGCAGCTTAAAGGAAAGATGCTGCCATTTTCCATTATTTCTAAACTAATGGGGTTTCTCTACTTTAATTCAACAACTCTAACCCACAACTAATCTAAAAACAACTGTCCCTCACCTGATATCTGTGATGTCTAAAGAAGATGAAGTCTCTTTGATTGTGAAACGTGATGACCCTGCGACCATTGAACTGAGGGTCATGAGGGAACAACGAGGCAAACATCCTTCCCACGGTCAGCCCTAGCCTTGTGTTGAAGTTGTTGAGTATTACCTCTGGAAGATGGGACGTCGTCTCCCCAGCCTTCTTTATTTCAGTCTGAAACGAGAAACATCATAGCAAATAGCTGTGGAGATGCTGGATTACTTATTGTTTATGTGTACCCTTAATATAGCTATAGGTAGTCCACCAGTATGTCTCCGTGTTAGTTGAAACATATCTTTACATGGATAAGTCCATACTATACAGTGTGATAACATTGTATTGGCCATGCCCATTCCCTTATATTATCAATACGCAGTCAGCTACATACTATGACCTTGTTACGTAATAGAATACAAGTATGTCAGGCATCATACCAACTAAGCAACAGGAAGTAACAAGAGAGGACAACATCAAATTGAATCGAAATCAATGTCAACATCCAATATTCCTCTAAAAAGATGGAATTAAACTAAATTGTGCGCTTTTATTTTCACGACTTTCAATCAAAAATTTGATTTTGTCGACTTGAAAATTTCACCGAGTTGAATTGCATTGGAAAAGCCACTCATCAAATCTTTTCACTTGCGACAACTTAATTAGCCGAATTTAGAATAACAATCAGTGGGGAAGATAACTCCTTGTAGAAATCGATATTCAATGATGACTTTAGAGACTGGATGACATACTTATAGTATGTTTATAATTATATTGTCTAAGTTTTCTCAATTATTGCATTAATGATGTCAACTTGACAAATTCACTACAGTTTCAAATGGCATCAACTAACTAACTTAGAAAGGGAGTTTCCACATCAATATGATTTCAATGGGTTTCAGTTTTTAACTATAAAGGGGTACTCAGCCGAGTGAAATTGACTGAAACTCAGTAATTTAATATATTAAAAAAATTAAAGAACTTAGGCTATCTCCATTTCTCTACTACTGCTCCTAAATGCTTTATAAGTTTAGGTTTAGAAGTAAAAGGTTAAGTCCTTCAAAGAAAGTGACTTATTTAACTATACGACTTATTAGAACACAGGTTATTCTGAATTTCCAAATGACTGCCCCTACTTTGAGATGAAACCCCAGGTACTGGTCACCTTAGCCTACTTTTCAAACATGTCTCACTACAAGAGGGGGCCCAGGTAAGAGCCCAGAGTGAAACTGATAAACTGAGTTGTGGGAAACAAGGAAGTTTCATTCTCTCAGACTGGGAGAGTAGCAGCTCAAACTCACATGAAAACTGACCAATGGAAAACCAGAAATCAAAGAGTATTAGCCTGTGAATGTAACTGAGTGTAATTTACTGGGTTGGAGCTAAGGCTAACAAATATATTCCAACTACAAACAATTATTGCTGAAACCACTGAAGTGATGCTACAGCATAGAAAGTGTAATCAACTATGTGAAATATCAACAGAGAAATAATACATCGTAATTAAATTTAAATAAGTTTGTGCCATCCACTACTTTTACTGTCATTACAGAGCTTGGTAACCTTGCATTAATCAAGAAATAGCGTATTATGTACGTTTTATCTATATTGTTCTCTACTAGAAAAGATAAAAACCTATGACTTAAGCATAGAATTCTTTTAAGAGAAAACAAGAGTCAATATCTGGTTAGTATCAAGGAAACAAGGACTATGATATTGTAGACTTTTGTTTAGTGGTTTGTGCAGTGCTACATGATAGAATGAATAATTAGTCCATGATAGTGTTACTTTAGTACTTATATAAAGGCTACTAGCATTGGGAGTGATCAGTCAGTGAGCGACTCAGATACTCAGTGAGTGAGTTTATTAAATAGTAATTCAAACAACCTGCAGGACCCATTCACTGATTAAACTAATGGATATCCAAGCCAGTTAATGAATTACAGAATGAATATACAAATATCTCATTTAAATCAAAACTCAAATCAGTGTAGGCCTGTCAGAACAAGTCAACAAGTGAAAACCTCACAGCTAGAAATCTACAGAATAATTCTGAAGGGTATAAAATGTCTCACTGTGAGAGGAAAGTAACAGGAAATGAAATAAACTCATGTCACGGAATATCAATATAATGCACTTTCCTTTGCAAGGGAAATGAAGCCCTGACTTTGATATTCATAAAAGCAACATTTCTAACATAAATACAATGAGTATACAAGAGTGTAAAGATACAAATATTTTACCTCCTGAAACAAAAGAGGCAGGTGAGCAGCACTACCACAATGATAATAACACACAGTGCTACAGTCAGTCCAGTGATTATCATATCCCTCTGAGTTAGACCTCCATCACTACCTCCTTTGTCAGTTGTTGACGTAACTACATCTGGAGTCACTGCAAACAGAAATATCAAAATACTGTAGGTTCCGTGGAATCATTCAGATATATAGAAAACCATATGGGCAAATCACTAATAAATTATTAATATCTGATATTAAACAATCACTGCCAATTGTGAGTATTAAGGTTCAAGTCAATCATTAAATGGAATAGGAGCATCAAATATGCACAGTGCTCCCCCATATTTCACAAAATCTCACAGGTCAGGAGAAGAGCTTGGACTCTCACCAAATGTATGAGTTCTGTTCAGTGATAACTAGTAAGTATCATCTGGGGGTGAGTCAACCCAACCAGTCTGACCAGCTGGTTGATAATAGAAATAATCTTCATTGAAAAAATGAGCCATTCTCTGTCTAATAAGAGTTATGTTTTGTGTAAACAACTGCTGATTGGCTGGTTTGAAGTCACATGTACAAGATGCCTTTCCTGCTGCTGTGTCAGGTGAAGGAGTGGTTAGAAATACAGACTGAGTGGAAGGTATAGTTTCATATCTGTCTTCACAAATATCCAAGGTGTAATCTAAAAAAAACAAAATTATTTAATATGCAATAGTACATTTGATGATTTCTGGGAGGATTAAACTTATAATATATTCATCAAACAAAAATAAATACAACATATGCATATATAAACCATTTGACACACTCAGCTATAAAACTGAATAAAACACCATCATAAATGGTTACAGTTTGCTGAACAGACTATTTACATTGATAAAATAGAAACAATATCTTGGCATTTTAATAGTAAGTCATCACCTAGGGGGAGGGTGTTGGTAGCCCCCCTCCTCCAGAGGAAAACAACATAACTGTCACAAAAAACTGGAGAACCTTATTAAAACATATTAAATCCAACTTAGTTTTTAATCATTGATGGTGACTTTTCATGGTGACTTTGAAACAAGCAAAATTGAGAGACTTTTTCTGATTATTTCTTCAATTTTAATCTAAAGAAAATCTGAGAAAATTTATTTTTTTAAACTAATTCTACTTGCAGCCTATACTTGATACTTTACTTTAACATAAATAAATAAATATGCCTGAGCAAAGTTCAAATCTACGTTTAAATTTATTATCACCTCCACTTATTAGGCAGAAGACAGGAAGCAGGGGTTTGCATTGTTCAGTGACTAGTCAATATTTCAAAGGCTCATTTGACATTTCCACTTGAACATTTTCTTTCTAGTGCTTTAATTCTGTTTTTGAGCAGTTCATATTTTGCATTACAGCCCAGAACAATTTGCTTAACCTAAAGCTAAATGCCTGCATAGATTCCACATTGCATTAGGCTCAGTATATATGCATCCAATTATGTTAGCAAAGAAAGCTTGATTTATAAATCCCCATTAAAAGTAAAGCCTAGTTACAGAAAATTATTTTAAAATTTATTCTATTTCTATAACTTATTATTGCAACATCTAACTTAATTTAAATAACAACTTGTTTTAGAACTTCCATTTTCAAAGCAACAGAAATTCAGAATATTGTTTTGAGATACCTACACAATAGTTTATCTATCAATTTATTCACTAGAACAAATTAAATACAAAATCACAATCAGCAGAGCTAATCACAGCTAATAGCATACTATGCTTTATAACGCTGACTATGTTTTCAACAGTAGCAGAAGATACTTATATTGATATTTACAATGAGCAAAAATTTAAATTATGCCCTAAAAATCAAAAGACCAGGCTAGACCTAACTATCACTTGTAGTCAATTATTATAATTATAATGATAATTATGTCAATGCTACAATTCAAGCTGTTAATATTATTATTATCATTATCATACTAATACTCATTATAATAATCAACTATAAAGAAAGGTATAGTCATTGGGATTGTAACACTAACAGCCATACTTATACTCCTAATAACAATGGCAATGATATTCATATTAAATTTGATAAGATACATAACTTTGTGAACACTAAAAATTAATAGTAAGAGAGAATAATTTAAACTTCAAATTATATATAACAATTAACATGAAAACTTACTGATACTAAAACTAATACTAATATTACAATCATAATGATAATCATAATACCAATATTATTAAGAAAGTCATTATTAATTTGGAGATCATTATTGATTATTCAATATGAATATGAATATCACTATGAACACCGGAATACGTTGACAATCACAATGACACTGATACGTAATTTTGAAGAGCAGAATGAATATGTTGTCAAAATCAAACTCAATGTGTTTTAGTATGAGTTTCATTCCTAGTTCTACTTTAATATTAGTAACCTTAAAACTAAAAGAGAGTGAGTTCAGGAACAAATAACGCGTAATAATCACACATAATTATTATGTGTTATTATATTTAATTTTATTACGCGTTATTTGTTACTATTACTATTAGTATTACTATTAGTATAAGTATTAGTATTATGATAATAGTAATAGTAATACCATTGGCAATAGTGAGTAACACTAGTAATAGTAATACTAAGAGTAGGAGTGTAGTACAACTACTACTAGACCTAGTAGTACTAGGTTTAGTAGTACTAGTACTACTAGTAGTACCAGTACTAGTAGTAGTACTAGTAGTACTAGTACTAGTAGTAGAGTACAGGTACTGAGTAGTACTACATCGATACTGAGCAGTGAAAACTGATGGTGATATGTACATATTAAAATATAAACTTATCCAAGTGATTAAATTACTTTGGTCAAATATTAATAAAATTATTAGCGACGCTAACCATTTATTTTTAACTTTAGAGTGCAACACTAACTCACCCACTGCCACTGTGACACTGACTGGAAGCAGCTACATTCTGTTGCAAAATGAGAAATGAATTAAATATTGTCGGTTTCAGCGGCTAGAGCGGCAAGAGTCAGCAATCAAAATGTATTGGATGCAGTGGGGGAGGGGGTGAGGTGCCGCTTAGTACACAACAATATTTTATGGATTTACTACTACGTCTGAGGCCTATTTTAATAATCGATTGAAAATTACGACTTTGCTACAATACCATAAAACTAGGTGATCGATGGAAGCACAACTCTTATTTTAACAAACGGCAATTTCGTGTACGTCGTAAATTACCCTGTTCCCTGTAATCTGAAAATATTATAACAATATTATTATAGAGAGATCTGAATAATTTATAGACCCAAAAGTTGTAATTTTTTATTTTTTCAATTATATTTTTTTTTCAAATATTTTTTTTATAATTGTCACTATTCCAATTAGAAAACTTAAAACTTGTTTTCGAAACAGAGTAGAGACGACTCTGAACATAATTGCTATGATACTAGACAGCAGTAGATGCCATCATATGCAATTTGTATAACTTCCCCGATAATATCGAAAAAAACATATTGCAATCTAAATATTGTTTTTATTATGACCATAAATATTATTAGACGTCAAAATAGAATAATTACGCACTATAATTTAAAAAAACTGTTTGTAGCTGTAGTGCTTTTATCACAATAACTTTCTCACATTCAGCTCTTTCCAGCCTTAGTTTATTAGGTCTCAGATGACTTATTCGATGGCGATAGTAATGTGGTTACTAGTTAATCACTAACTCTAAGTCTATAATAGTTATTTATTATGCTACATTTTACTCTATAACACAGGCTGTTTCATTTTCTTAATTACTGCACCTACCTTAGGCGAGCCATAACATGACAATGCTACCAAAATAGAGAGGTTAGCCCAGATTCCCTACAGAAACCTGGATACAGCCGGCAGATGCTGGCCTTTGAGGCACACTCTTGACAAGTAGATGCTGAAGAGGGAGAGCTGTCTCGAATACATCAAAGGATCCACCAGTCGCAATCACTGCAGCTGCACCGGCCTCCACAGAAATCTCCATATTGCTAGAATTGGTGCGAGGTCTGCAGGCTGGAAGGCCAGTGCATCCCATCAGCAAGTCAAGGTGCTGAAAGACTGGTTCAGCATTCTAACTCGGGACCTAAAGCATTGTATGGAGAATTTAGACGACTCTGATGGCAGTCCCTGCATCTGGAGCAAGAAGTGTGGTGGCTCGTGGAGCTACCAGCAACACAATACGCGAGGTTGCGTATTGACCCGGAACAATGTGTTAGCCAATTAGCTAAGCTGTTTTATTAGTAATAGTAGCCGCTTCGCGCTACTAGCTCAGTTGAGGATAGTGTTGTAAACTAAATAGACGTGCGTATCATTACTGTTGTACATTGGATTTTTATTATGTATTCTTGTATTAAATATAACGATATCTACTCGACTTAACTGGTGAAGTTTCTCTAGTGTTAAATAGACTCTCTTGGTGGCACATCAACCCTAAATCTGAAAACTATAACAGTGGTGGCAGCGGTGGGATAGTGTATATCAAAGATGGAGACTGAAAACGCTAGAATGCAACCACCCCCAGTAGAAGGTCAGCGTAGAAATGCTGTTAATCCTGTGAATCATGAAGGAGAAGAAGCTTATAGACATTGCTTGAAAGCTCCCACCTTTACTGGGTCGGAAGATGTCGAACAATTTATACAAGAATTTAGAGAGGTAATGGAAGTTGCTCAATGGCCGCATAGAGTGGCCCTCATTCAATTGCGGAGAGCGGTGACGGAGCAAGCCAAGCCGTACGGAGTGGGAACGGACGTAGACGGCATACTGGCTGCGCTGCGGGCCCGTTTTGGCACCTCCGTCATAGACGCTAGGACCAAGCTGGAGAGATTGTGCCGCACCCCGCGGACCTCGCTGCAAGAACATGCCGCGACGGTGAAGAAGCTGGCGCAGATTGCATATAGCGATCTGCCAGCACAACACCAAGAGCGTTACACCTATGACGCCTTTGTCCAGTCCCTAAACGACCTGGGCCTAGACCATCACCTACGAGCTAAAGGGATAACCAGAATAGAGGATGCCCTGAAGGCTGGAGAAGCTTACCTGTTGGCTACCCAAATGCATCGAGCACAACGGAACCCACCAGTAGTTGGAGTCAGCGCTGCTCGGGCTACGACAGGCTCCGAAGCCCTCCCGCTGTAAGCCGAAGTGGACCGTATGGTAGAGATGCTGGGACAATTGGTAACCATTCTGGCCGGTGCTGGCCCCGGTCAGGCCTTGCGGATGCCCCCAACACCTGTGGGGCAAGGCTGGAGTAGCGCTGATCGGGACCAGGGACAGAAAGGACGACTCCAATACCAGGGGGCGTTAAACTGTCACGGCCCGCGGACACTCTCCCTCCCCGCGGGCCGCAACTAAAGGAGTATGGTGGAACACGCCGTCGTCTGTCCGTACGGACACGGCGGAACATTCTACCCGAGTGGCAGGTACCACGCAGGACTACTAGGCCCGCACAACGGCCCAGTACCTTTTCCCTGCCACTCGCTAACCGGTTTCAACGGTTACCTCGGGAGGAGGAGCCCGCCACTGAAATGGAGCCAGAAGGCCCAGTGGAGAGGCCCAAACCCCGCCGGCACCAACCTCGCTGCCGGAAGCCCCGTAAACCACGGGTGAAACCCCCGCCGTCCTGTCAAACCAGGACAGCACATGCGGGGGGGGGTGAAAGTACAACCACATGGAGAGAGCTATTTACTACCCGGAAAGGTGGCCGGCAACGCCGTCACTTTCCTGCTCGACTCCGGTTGTACTACCAACCTTCTCAGCCGTAGAGTCTTTGAGGCACTGCCCCGCCGGGACAGGGATAGAGTACGACCGTATACTGGAGAACATGGCACCCTGGCAGACGGGTCATGTATCCCCTTTTATGGTATTATCGAGCTCCCTGGGCGTGTCCGAGATCAGGCTGTACAGGAGACCTTTATCATAGGTCAACTGGAGGAAGATGCTATCCTCGGCATGCCCTTCTTGAAGCAACACCAGTGTCGAATAGATTTTAGTAAGTCGGTGGTGCTGATGGGCGGGCGAGAACTCGCCTGTGTGGATAAGTTTGGGCGTCCTCTGGTGGGCAGTGTTCAGGTAGTTCGGAACTGCACCGTACCCGGACGCTCCAGAGCAACTATCCACTGCCGAGTGAACAGCAACCGGATAGCCAGGCTCGGGGTCGTTGAAAGCGCGCACGAAAAGATCCAACTCGCCAGTAGTTTAAACAGACTAACTGAGCGAGGGGAGGTCTTAGTGCAGTGCGTCAACCCCTTTACCGAGCCCATTGAGCTCCCAGCTGGGTCAATGCTGGGCCGGTTCCATTCCGTCCAGGAAGAGGACGTGGGCCCGTCGCTGGGTGACGCGACGGAGGCACCCCCTCGACACCCTATTCAGGGACGAGGGGCAGTCCCGACACATCTCCGGGAGTTATACGAAACAGCCAGTGGCGGCTGCGCGAGTAACAGAGAACGCCAAGCTATGGCCAAGTTACTACGCGACTACGGTGATGTGTTCAGCAGCGGGGAGAATGACGTGGGACTGACTGGAATTGTCAGACACGAAATACCGCTGACTGCAGGGACAGTCCCTGTCCGGCAGCCCACGCGCAGGCTGGGGCCGGAGAAGGAGAAGGAGGTTAGCCGACAAGTACGGGATCTTCTGGACCGGGGACTGATAGAGCCCGCCCATAGTGCGTGGAGCTCGCCAGTCGTACTGGTCCGGAAGAAAGACGGCAGTTGGCGGTTCTGTGTGGACTACCGCAAACTCAATAGCGTAACCATACAGGACGCCTACCCTCTACCTCGTATTGACGAGTCATTGGACGCCCTAGCCGGCAGCAAGTACTTCAGTACGTTAGACTTGCTAAGCGGCTATTGGCAGGTTCCTCTGAGTCCCGACGCCCAAGAGAAAGCGGCGTTTATTACACGGGACGGTTTGTGGAAGTGGAAGGTGCTGCCCTTCGGGTTAACCTCCGCCCCAGCCACCTTCCAGAGGCTGATGGAACAAGTCCATAGCGGACTCCATTGGAAGACACTGCTGGTCTACCTCGATGATGTCATCGTAATCTCTCCAGACTTCGAAACACATGTCAGTCGTCTGCAGGAGGTTTTCGAGAGACTCCGAGGTGCCGGTCTTAAGCTCAAACCTTCCAAGTGCGCTCTGTTGCAGCCGGAGGTCAAGTACCTGGGGCACGTTGTCGGTCGAAACGGCGTGGCAACGGATCCCGAAAAGGTACGGGCAGTAGAAGACTGGGTCACCCCTCAAGACTTGACCGGACTCCGGGCTTTCTTGGGGCTGGTAGGGTATTACAGGCAATACATACCAGACTTTGCGGGCATAGCCCAGCCGTTAAACCGGCTTACCGCAAAGGGAGTGACGTGGCAGTGGACTCCAGTCGAACAAGAAGCGTTCGACCGCCTCAAGGGCTGCCTCCTAACGGCGCCCATCTTGGCCTACCCAGACCCCACTCTGGAGTACATCCTAGACACAGGTGCCAGTGACCAGAATGTTGGCGCTGTGCTGTCGCAAGTGCAGGAAGGCCGAGAAGTAGTAGTAGCCTACTACAGCAAGTCTCTCTCTCCCGCTGAACGAAATTACTGCACTACCCGCAAGGAGCTGCTGGCAGTAATCAAGTCAGTGAAGCACTTCAGACCATACCTATATGGCAGGAAGTTCCGGCTGCGTACGGATCATGCCTCGCTGATCTGGTTGTGCAGGAGAGCAGAGCCCTCCAGTCAGGTCGCCCGGTGGCTCGAAATCCTAGCTGAATTCTCGTACCGGATCGAACACCGACCGGGCAAGAGACACAGCAATGCGGATGGGTTGAGTCGCCGACCTGACGGAGGTTGCAAACAGTGTCTCAACATCGAGAGGAGGGATGGAGGTCCCCCACGATGCGAGTTGGAGACGCTGGCTCCTCACGGAGCACCGTTTGACTGGGATCAAGGTCAACTCAGGCAAAGAGTTGATGAGTCCCCGGAGGATGTACAAAACCTCCGCGCCAACCCTGTACTGGCCGGTAATGTTCGAGAGCTGAAGAAGCTCCAAGAAGAGCTGCCGGGAGTCGTGGCAGACATCTACCGGGCCAAAAGGGAAGGGCGACGACCCAGCGAGGAACGCATATGACAGGGATGCGCCGAGTTCCGGCTATACTGTCAGCGTTGGGACTCGCTGCGGATCGGGCAGGATGGGTTGCTAACCATCTCTCTAGCTGCCAGTGGCAGACACCCGGAAAGGAAGAGGGTAGTCTGCTCCACAGCCATCCGCCGTGAGTTGATTTGGGATACTCACAAGCAGGCCCACGCAGGGGTCAAGCGAGTGATATCCAAATTACGACTCCGGTGGTATTGGCCGCAGATGGAGCGTGACGTCCGGCTCAGAGTCAAACAGTGTGAGATCTGCCAGGCCAGTAAGCATAGCCGCCCCCCTGGTGAACCAGGAAGGCGGAGGCTATATGCTGGTAGGCCCTGGCAAGTAGTCGCTGTAGACCTGGTCGGACCCATGCCCCTGACCCCCAGAGGCAATAATTGGATCCTAGTACTAACCGACCACTTTACTAGGTGGGCGGATGCTCTGGCTATCCCAGATGCATCAGCCCCAACAGTGGCCAGGGCACTAGACCAACATGTATTCTGTTATTTTGGGCTTCCCGAACAGATACACTCTGATCAAGGCGCTCAATTCCAGTCTCAACTGATGAGCGACCTTTGCCACCTCTGGGGAGTAAATCAGAGCAGGACCACCCCCTACCACCCTCAAGGTAACGGGGTGGT
This sequence comes from Bugula neritina, assembly GCA_964035545.1. Classification (NCBI taxonomy): domain Eukaryota; kingdom Metazoa; phylum Bryozoa; class Gymnolaemata; order Cheilostomatida; family Bugulidae; genus Bugula; species Bugula neritina. The sequence continues at coordinate 4,616,126 of OZ037770.1, forward strand.
GGAGCGCAACAACCGGATGCTAGGTGATGCGCTCCGGAGTCTCCTCCTTGGACGAGGTCAAGAGGAATGGGATACGGTGTTGCCGCAAGTCATGCGTGCATACCGTAGCACCCCACACACCAGTACTGGTGAGACCCCAAACCTCTTGATGCTCGGGAGAGAGACTCGTGTCCCTGACCATCTCACCTATCACGTTCCAGAGCAGGATAACTCAGTCCATGAGTATGCCAGTGAACTAGTGGAACGGATGAAGGCCGCACACGAGATACTGCGTCAACAGCAGTGGAAGGTGCGGCACGAAGATTCCGATGAACCACCCCTCTATCAAAGAGGAGATAAGGTGTGGATGGTCAATTACCGTAGGCGCCGCGGACAGGCTGATAAGCTGAAGCCTAAGTTCGTAGGCCCCTACGTGGTCGTCGAGGCTATGTCCAATCATACGTACAAGATTGAGCGCTCAGGACAGGTGTCTATCCAGAATGAGTCTCGCTTAAAACCGTATTGGGCTAGCCCTGACGGAGTGGGAGAAGCCCCCCCGTTGTTAGAGCCCAGGAGGCAAACAACGACGCGCGGGCGACGGCGGCATGGACCTGAATACGAAGTGGTCATACCGCGGGAGGAAAACTTGGTGAGAGAGGAGCGGCAGCTTTTGTTAACAGAAGCGTGTCCGCCACCGCCAAGTCTAATTCCATCACTTCCAGAAACCGAGCCGGTTCCGGAAGTGCAAACCCCCACGGAGGGAGGGGCTCCATCCGGAGAACAAGAAGAGGTGACCACTAACGGTGAAGTAGAGACACCATTAGAGGCCCCTACTAACGAACCGGCAAGCGTGTCACCCCCCCTAGAAAGGGGACAGCGTACGAGGAAGCCCCCACCGTATTTGAAAGACTTCATATGTGACTGCATTAGAAGCGGCGCACATGAAAGTCTAGGGGAAAACCGTACGATAAAATGTTGGAGTTGTGAACCCCACGCAAATATCAACTTTTGCGAGGGCGGAATAGTGGGAGGAATTAATGCGCGTAAAGCAAATAGTTCCGACCTCGTGCCTCAGAAACGATGCTCAGCCTTTTCTTATGCTGACATCGCCAAAGGCAGACGTATCTCACAACCAGCTCCAACCTTACCAAGAACGTTGAGTATGGACATTAATACCGAGTTCCCAGGTAAGCCAGTATAAGTCTTGTATTCCTATTCATGGAAACGGGCTCGATGCCAGTAAATTCTGAACTAATTCAGCAGATTGAATCAGAATTACTGGGAACCACGTTTCATGTGAATGACGATGAAGACACTGTAATGGCCGACGGTCTGTTAGACCTGGAGCTAGACACTGTTCTTGGTCAGTCCACACATGATTCATCAGTTCCTCGAGTGCATTCCAAAAGCTGTGACTCTCAGGCTAGCAACGGTCGACAGTCACTAGAATTATGTTGTAAAGATCCACCGCGATCTAACAATAATTCTACTTTTGTAGACACACTCGCGCCCGTCTCTACGGACATGCCTTCTCTAGAGATGGCATGGGACCCAGAGCCGGCCCCAACAACTCCTACCACCAGGCAACTGCCACCCCAGTTGGAAGCAACCTCCAACTGGATTACCCCTGCCACAGAGAGAGAAATCAGGACCCATCAAGGAGGTGAGAGTAATCGTGAATGCAACCTCTGCCAGCAGCGATTCACAACCCACCGCAGACTAAAGGTGCACTTGCCGCAGCACTACATCACCACTTTCCGCCTTTGCGGAGAATATAGCTATAATCGTGATTACCTACTGCGGCACCAACGTACTATGCAGTGCTATCAAGGACATGTCTATGAAGTAGACGAATCATCATATCCTGCCTTTCTCAACGCCATCAAACCACTCATCACTGACTCAGCTCGGCTATCTCGCCTGGAGCAAGGCTTCCCTTCCCCGCGACCCATCATCTCTGGAGCCGCAGATAAACCTACACAGTCTGCTAACTCTCCACCTCACAGTCCTATACGCATGCCGCATACCTTTCCTCGTGTCGTACTACAGAGAGTAGACACAAATGCGTATACACTCCCTCCTCCTCTTCCATCCTCAGAGCGGAAACGACACAGGCAGCCAACTTCCTCTCGCTCGTCCCCCTGGGCCCGTAACCTACGTGAGGTAGAAGCTAGGGCGCATGACTTGGAGCAAGAAGTGTACAGGCTGGCCCCACGGATACAGGCAGCCTCCAGTGAACTCAAATATTTACAGGAGTCGATTAAACGCATGAAGCGTGCGGCCCGCAGTTAACTCGAGTCTACCTACAACTCCCTACTACTCATTCCCCTACCTCTCTGTGGCATTCCCTACCGTAATGGTGGCACGTACTCTATATGTAGATAGGACCTTCTCTTGCTTATTACTTAGTGCACGTTATATATACCTGTATATTTTTACCAGTTGTTGTTTTTTTTATATACTTTTATACTGTTCTCTTACCCCCCACAACGAAGTATACGTTTTATGTGAATCTTATTTTATAAGAAAGTGGGCTTTCTGCTGGAGGGGGCAGTGTGGTGGCTCGTGGAGCTACCAGCAACACAATACGCGAGGTTGCGTATTGACCCGGAACAATGTGTTAGCCAATTAGCTAAGCTGTTTTATTAGTAATAGTAGCCGCTTCGCGCTACTAGCTCAGTTGAGGATAGTGTTGTAAACTAAATAGACGTGCGTATCATTACTGTTGTACATTGGATTTTTATTATGTATTCTTGTATTAAATATAACGATATCTACTCGACTTAACTGGTGAAGTTTCTCTCGTGTTAAATAGACTCTCTTGGTGGCACATCAACCCTAAATCTGAAAACTATAACAGAAGTACTGCAGAGGCCGCACTCATTTTTATACACACAAGCATGATGTTGTAATACTGTTAGATTCTATTGGTTATCTTTTGTTAATGCAGGTGGCTGGCTATATTATGTAGCCAGCTACTCTCTTTGTCTAGTTTCTTCTCCTGTTATATAATTAGAGGGCCTGATTGTGACCTTTCTTATTCAGTTGTGTTTTTTAATACCGTGTTTATACTGTAGCGCAAAAAAACAAAAATAGCTTAAATTAAAGATATATATATATAGTGTACTAACTTAAGTAAAATAACCCACATGTTCAAAGGTTTATCAGCCTAACTCAACCCGCACGTAATTCTTGCGTATTACTAAGACGCCAAATTACTACAATATCTCACAAAAATTTCGATATTTTAGTGAATTTGCTAATTAATACTGTTGTAGTTTTGTGCACTATTCTTTAGGGTGTTATTGCGTGCTCAATAAATACTGCATATCACTGTGAGGTTATGTGAAGAACCGAACCAGTTGATTATTTGACGAGAGAACTGTATTAGTATTTCAAGTACGCACTTGCAATAAAAAGTCATATATATATATAAGTATAAAAAAGAAAAGAGTACAATTAGTAAAATGTTGCACAAGGTTAACCTGTCTACTTAACTACCATCGTCTAGACTGGTGTAGATACTGGACGGCATTGTTTATATATGAGGGGTTGATCTTGATTGGATTAATAAGGTTCTGGTGTTGTCACCATAAAGGGTGATACAGTGCCACACAGGGAAGCGCTATAACTAGCGGAGTTGTCCTCCTTAAGACAATAGTTGCACCATAATATATTGTAAGTCTGTAGCAGGGGCACTGAAGGGTGTGCTTCCCTAAACCACTGCAACATACTATTAATATTAGCTAGTGTTCTATTTCTTACATTATCTTTTTTAACCTATATATAATTTACTTGTAGTTATAGTTTATTTCCACTTAGATCTATAGTTTTGTCTTAGACCTCAACTGTCTAGCTTCTGCACTGCATTCATGCAGCTGGATGAAGTCATACAAGTATTTTGTACCAACATGACTCTGGAGTAGGTTTATTCATAGCAACTGTATTATTTCTTCTTATAAACAGCATATAATTATACTTTATTATTATATTATTTAGTTGTCATGTTGTACTATTATATATAGCATCATTATAATGGTATAGTATTATTGCATAATGTATAGCATCCTTATATCATAGCATTGTTATATATAGTATCATCTTATAGTTTTGTTATATATGTATAGTAATATTGTATTGCATTATTGTGTAGTATTATTATATAGTACATATAGTTGTAGTAACTCTTTATTGAGTACAGCTGCATGCATATGCATGGTAATAATATAGATATTTTATATATTATTATAGGATATTATAATAGGCTACAGGGTGTCATTATGCAGTAGTCTGGTAAACTTTGTTTTGGTTTGATATTATATTATATTATATTAGTCTTCATAAGTATTTCACTAAGTCTGCCCTTCTTTTTCACATAAAAACATGTGTGATGAGTTTAAAATATTTAAAATTATATAGTACTTTTCTATAAGACAACATTATGGTTAAAGTTCTGTTGATTAGTAAAAGTATTATACAGTTAGTTGAACAAAATATTATTATATAATATGTTGCATGCTTTTGAGCACTCATACATAACCTTAAATGTTAAATTAAGTACAAATGCATAGTGTATGATTATATACAGTAATCATATATTTGTGTGTATTAGTATTGCATTCATTTAATACTATACTCTATTTTATTTCAAAATATGTAGAAATTTATTGCAACTAAAACGTAATTCCACATGCAAGTGTTATGATATCATAATATATTTAGTACTGAAAAATTTCATTCGGTATTAAAGACCTATATTTGCTATCATTACATGTTTAGTATTAAGAATTAACATGGTAAATCACTTACCTCTCGTTTGTACTGACAATAGAACTATAATATGTTTTTAGGTTATGGAATCTACAGGAGTTACAGATACTAGACATATCAGAGAATAACTTCACCAGTCTATACCATCTTCAGTGTGCAGACTGAAAAAATCTGCTAGAACTCAAGTTAATCTTCAATGACTGCATGACATCGTTGAATCAGCTGAGATACTATACTGCTAACACATCTTAGTTCTTTATACTAGGTGGTTGTAATGCTCTTACAGCTCCTCCACTATAAACCTGTAAGAAAGAGGGTTAAATGCTGTGAGACAATACTACACACATTTGGCTAAAGGAGCAGGTAGAAATATTCCATTCGCTACAATAACTGTATTGTGAAAGACCAGCTTGCAGAGCACTAATAGCAAGTGGTGTCTGCAGGCTGACAATGTTTGCACATATTAGGCTTATTTTACCATTGTATAAGTATATGATTTCACCTGTGAAATTTGCCTGGTTTACCTAGCTTATGATGTCATTTCCTGTCACTTTACACTCTTGCAGTGTTTCATTTCACTGTATATCATATAATGATTATTTTAATTGATTTGTTTGTTTTGTTTGTTTGATTTGTTTTGATTATTTCAATTATATATAATTGTTATCTATTAATTCAACGTTATTTACTAGTTATTTATACCTCACCTACAATCTCAGCGCTAGTTTACTAAATTTTGCTTATATTATTACGGTTCAATTATTTCTGACCAATATATAATGCAAACACCTGTTCTTTCTTTTGAAGGTAATTAGTTGTAATGCTTTTTCTCCGTTAGTCATCAGCATTATTGCCTTTTTCAATTTTTTCATCTAAAATTCAATTTTATACTCTATGAATAAATTGTATGTGTTTATTATGAACCAAGTCATTTATGAGTTCTAATAATTACACTCAAACGTAGAACTTTGTTTAGTTTTGAAAGACAAATTTATTGTCTAAAAGTTTGAAGCTAAAGAAACTAGTAAAAAGTTTCGATCTTTCATGGCAGCTGGTTGATAGAACATTTCAGCTGTAAAACGTACATTTAGGTTGGATAATAAACTTATTATAATTGGCGTGTTTACAATTCTACAAGAAATGGTAAAAGTGTGGCTATACGTTGTGTGACAGCTATAGTTAATGCCTAATACTTGAATAAATAAAATTCAGTTAGTTTGCACAATTTTTTTAACTATGCTTATTTCTCCCTAAAACTTTGTTAATTTAGTGGTAAACAATTTTCTATAGCAGCATATTTTATTGAATGCATAGAAAGGCAAAATATTCTATTGATCTAAAGAACATAATTATACTCCGATATGTGATACAGTATAAATATTATACTTATTTATATAATTGACAAATGAATACAGCTGCGTAGTGAAAAATAATTGCCTGGCTGGGATTCGAACCCGTGACCTCTGGCTAACAAGTACACCACTGGACTTCTATAGGTATATTCACATGCAACACTACACATAGATGTGGTTTAAAAGTTTTTGAAAGTATTGTTGATATCCATTATAATAATGAGTATTGACATAGTTTAGTAAAAGCAGTATTCAGTGACCAATTTTGATAATGTCTCTCTATGTGTTCAAAGTTGCATTTTATGTAACCGTTTCAGAATGAAATTTTGTTCAGTAGATGCACAGATTTTCAAATTTTACTAGTGGTTATACTTTTACATATTTCATTGTCCTAAATATTATAATATGGATATACAATATATGTATCATTTACTAAAGAAATATTACTTTGAGACCTACAAATATTATTGATATAATGGTGACTTAACGTCATATATATCAGAATTCACTCTTAATTGCCTGCCACCAGATTTGTTGGAAAAACAATTAGCATGAAGTTCAGCATAAAATTATTTGAGGCTATAATATGGATTATGTATTTCATTAGGGAGAAAGGATAGGCTGAGTCAAACGCTGCAGTTGTGTTCTGTACTATGTATTTGTTATCACAAGGGGATCATCAGGTGAGCAGAAACTCTGCATATTTCAAGTTGATAAATTTTTGTGTGTAGTAATACCTATGTCAGATCAACAGCTATATTTGAATGTTTGACATTTTCGAACATGTAGAATGCTACATTGTAGTATAATATCATAATAAAATAGTATATTGAATATCATAGACAGTGACTAGTGAGAAAGTTGTCTCCCCTAATGCATTCCAATACACTCACCAGCTTGCAAAGTTAGAACAAATCACACATAAATCCTCAATTATTAATTAATACAATAATATAAATATAATAAACTAGTATATTATTGATTATTGGCGCAGATAGATGAAAACAATGAAAGCTGTATTTAGCCGCGAGAAGAAAACTCTACAGTGAAAATAATAGATAGCGCATCGTTTCTAACCAACGTGAGTATTTGCTTTTCTTTGCCGTTTCCGACTTACTTCCTAGCTGACCAAGAGTCACGAAATTCCCAACTCGTTAATTTTTAATCCACCATTCCCTGTTATGGTAGTTTCATTTATTTTTTCTTGTTTTCAAATTGCTGTATTAAAATAATTAGGTGCATAAATGTGAATTATGATCATCTCTACATTGGCACGTAATCGTTTTGATTATCAGGTTATACATATAGTTATACTGATACTTATAGTTATATTATTTATAACTTATAAGTTATTAGTTATAACTATAACTATAAGTTACAGTTATACCTATTGGTTATACTTATACTAATAATTATACTTATACTTATAGTTACAGCAATAACTTATTAGTTATCATTAATATTATGATTGTGATATCATTATCACCATTATGATAAATTGATTATCATTATGGTTTAGAAAACCATAATCATAATGATAATTACTCTAATTTATCAATATTATTATGATTATTGTTATCATTATCATCATTATGGCGTTAATATTACTACTACTATTAGGCTAAATATAATGATAATCATAACGATTAAGTTAAGCTGATTATGCCTGGTATTCATATTGATATAGTGATATACTCACAGTCATACCGTATATAGTAATACTGATAGTAACAGTGAATAACAGAATAAGCGATAATATTAGTAATGCTGATTATAGTTTTGTTTACAATCACAATAATGTAATATGAGTAACATAAGCATTAATGGTTGTCAGCATAGTCTATTACTCTATAGCAATAGTATTGCTATAACTATTAGTATTAGTTATCATTAATAATTCTAATGATACTGTTAGTATTATGCAACTTGTAATACGAATATAGATATATGATAATTTGATATTAACCATATATCCATGACCAGAATGATAATGTAATGCTAATACTAATAATAATACTGAAAATAAGTAAGACTCTGGATATCAGTATCAATATAAATATGATTGTTTATAATATTGTTATGTACTATTTGTATTAGTATGCATCTTAGTGATATTTATTGATATTTATGATAATTATTGACCATTACTATGCCAACACTTAGCTTTATTGTTTATATTAAGCCTAATGACTATGCTGATTATTATATATTTTATCTGCAGTACCCACGGCAACACCCGTAGGCAATTTTGTTTAATAGTTAGGATTGAACTATATCATGATATTATTTTAAATTGATTTGATATTTTTTTGGCAATAACCAAATGCACAAACAAAGCCACATGTTGATAGTGTAATTGTTGATTGTTTCTTAAACTTCAAATTGATTCTTCTTACAGTGTTTCTTCGAAGTTTTTACTCCAATATATGTCAGAAAGTTTGCCATCTGCGTCTGCATGTAAAATTGCATAGTTTTTAACATGATTGAAATAGTTTTGTAATCTTTTAGTGCATTAGTGAGCTCTTGTACTTGGTTTTCACAAATTGCGTTATTCTAGATACACTCTAACATTTGTCAGATTGTATTTCAGTCATTAAATAAATCAAGCTGTTCAAGTATATACAGCTATAGAAGTATCATCACTGCTGCTTAGGCTGGTTTTAGTTATTGAACTTTGTTAGAGGTTGTTGCGTAGTATTCCTTGTTGGTTTGAGTTATGTTTATGTGTGTTCTAGCTACATTGCTTGTCTCAATACGATATAGTATGTCATTGTTTAACAACTATATGGTAATATTTGAAGAAACTTGTGTGACAAAGCAAACTAAATCATCTCAAGGTGTGTTCTTAGCTTCATGAGTGTTTTCATGTTTGCTAAAATTTAGTTTTGAGGCTATTGTTATAGCCATAGGTTAAGTTGTTTTTATGTAAAGGTTTTCATCACTTTAGTATCTGTAATTGTTTTATATAATTTATTTTAGTGATCTCCTAATATTTATTATAAGTTAATTTAATGAACACCATCCATTAGTATTTCCAGTTCATCTGCCTTGAGATCCGCAGCTTCTTTAGGATTTTCTGTTTCCAACATATAAATTATTTCACAGACAACAAAATAGCTTTATATTACTGAGAATGGTGGATAGATTTTTTGCAATAGGAAATATGTGAAATATGTGTTTAACAAACCACTTAATCAAAGTGTATGTGTTAACCAAATAAGATATTTGATTTAAGGATGTTGTATTTGCATAAATCAATTTATAAGTTAGCTATATATAGCTATGGTTCTGCTCTAACCCCTAATTTGTGTTTACTATAGACAACTGCTCTAACCCCTAGGGGTTAGAGCAGTTGTCTATAGTAAACACAAACTTCGGGGTGGGAGTTTAATAAACGCCATTGGTGATGTTAGAAAGAGCATCCAGTCATAATTGCTCCTGTGCCCACCTAAATAGGTCTTTAACCCAATCTAACAAAAGCCCTTCCATCATGGTTTTCCCCAAAGATGATGACTATAAACTTGTGGTAGTTTTTCTATATGACTATGGCTATGCCATAGTCATAATGATATGCTATACTAGTTGGCTCATCCATTACTTGTTTTGACTGCCTTTGTTTTTATGGTTTGCTTCTCACAGAGATAAATATTCTTTTTATAGATGACTGTATGTGTTTGAGTGTAAGAAGAAATGTCGAATCTGCTGGTTCAGCCTCCAACTGGTGGATCTCTGGGTATGTGTATTTAAACTATTTATTCAACTCCTGACTTGGCGGATTGTCACTGTGAATAGTTGGCACTAATATTCTACCTTACACTAATAGTCTACCTTACACTAATATTCTACCTTACACTAACAATCTACCTTACACTAATATTCTACCTTACACTAATATTCTACCTTGCACTAATATTCTACCTTACACTAATAGTCTAGCTTACACTAATAGTCTAGCTTACACTAATAGTCTAGCTTACACTGGTTTAGGTGACTGGAAAACACATGTATCCCGGTAGTTGTATAGGAATCTTCCCCTTACTGTACTGTCTCACTCTCATCATTCTAAACCCTCTTCTAGTAATCGTCTCTTCCCAGCATTAAATATATATTAAGGGTAGAAATAGTAAAACTATAGCCAAGTCTCTAATCAGTCATTCAAATCAGGAGATAATACTAAGTGTCTCTGTGTTTGTAACCTATTTTATTAAATTATGCAATTAGGTATAGCAGTGCATAGGTATGCTGAAGGGTATCATCTTTTATAGTTGGTTCAGAATGGAACAATGGCAGATCAACTGTGATTTTTTAATAGCTATTCTATTTTCATCATCAGTATAATTATATGAGAGGGTATCAAATTCCAAGCTATAAGGATTGTCTTTATTTATCATTCTACCGAATTTCTAATAGCTAATTCATGTTTGGTCTCATTACACATTATTTGCTATGCTAACTTGACTAAATGGAAATTAATACTTATATATGGAAACAATTAAGAGTGTAGCTATAAGTTGTATGTTTTATTCAGTTTAAATAACTACAAAATACTTAATTTGACAAAAGGTGAACATAGCTACTAGACCACATGTTTCAATAGCACTGCAGCTAGTAGAGATCAGTAATCTTGTAGAGTTAGTCATGAATTGTGGAATTTCCACTTCTCCTTAGACTGCATAGCACCGTGTTTAGATATAGTCATGTTATAGTACTTGGTCTATTTATATAAGAGGTTATAAATTACTGGGTGATGATTATTCGATACAGCTTCGTTCAGAAGAAAAATATTATCTAATACTTCTGCCTTTGAGGAATTTCTGAATGCAGTTTAGGATTCTGCTGTTACACTGTTTTAACTATCTTGTAGCTTGTGTATTAAACCACTACTATTGGATGCTGTCACATTGTTATATTTAATTACCTTTTTGTATAAGAATATAGATGTTACTGTATCTAGCTTTGTTTATCCCACTATATAAGTGATTGAAATATTCCAAAAATTCCTGCGATATGAGTTCTTTGCATTTTCCGTAAACTGTGTTAAGTCAAATAAGAACTATCACTTTGAGCCGCAACTTATTCAACTTGTTTGATGCAAAGGAATATTAGTAATGATTATTTATTTATATATAATAAATTATATAAGTGTTTAAGAAAGTTGTCAAAGCCCCTGAATTAAGTTTGTTGACCTGATGTTTTGTTCAGCCCTTTCTGGGAAAATTTATGTACTAAAATACTGAAAACAGCAGGTGACCGTATTTTATTACTTCATGTATAATAAATGTTTTAGATGGAGTTGTTACACCTTAGCTGATACTTATTACCAAGAAAGATAATCTACTATTTGGTAGCCATGGCAACAGCTGGTGAGTGAGTTTAAATACTCTTTTATTCACATATTTCTTGGAAAATAGAAATATATAAACTCTGAAGATATGTTGATGTTGTGCCACCAGAATTTAATATAAATCTATAAAACTATTTTATTATCATGCACTACTCTCTATAGTACTGTTTTATGTCACCAATTATCGTATTGCTTTGAGAATAGTAGAATAGATAAAACTATGCAAGCATTTGGGTTAGGGTTGTCTAATCTCAACACAATAAACACTGAACTATAAACTATACATAAAGTGATTATTTAGAAAGAATATAAAGCTATGCAATAAAATATATGTTACGTTAGTCATTGTCATAATTACTGAAATCCACCACAATATATGACAGGTGTCAGAACGACATACATCACCTGCTAGCACTGTGTAATAATCACACTGCCACTGTATGATGTTACAGAGAAGATGAAAATTTGGTTCAGACATTCTGGACAGCCTCCTGTAGACTGGTCAGATGTACTGTGTGCTGATACCAAGTCATATACTACTGCTGAGGTGAAACGTGAAGTTGGGAGTTATCATATCACAGATCTGAAAGTGGAAGGGGAAATTCCAAGTAACATTGGAGAGATTGCTGGTAGAGCCCTGTGTCTATATGTTTTTAAACTGAGTGACGGAGCAAGTCTAGACAAGTGAGTGTCTATTAAAATAGCTGTGGAAATGATAAATGAATTCAGTTGTGTTATTTATTAAATGATAACGGATAATAGATGCTGAAGTTAAAGCATCTTTTTGCTCATAATATATTCATACAATATAATATATATCAATATAGTAATATGTGCAACATTAAGCTTATAGTTGTAGAAACTAAGAAATGTAAAACTGCCTCTACTGCTACTTCATAGTATTGATTAAATCATGTTTTATGTATATATAGCTAAAAGCTGGAGTAATGTACAGTTCATAATATATTATACAAAAGACTATGTTATGTCATCAACTGCAAATTTACAATCTTAAACATTAGTTAATATATTAATTTACAGAGCATTGTAGAGTGAGGCCTCATGTACTATAAACTAACAGCTAACCTTCCTCTCCTCACCTACAACATAATATAACTGAAACTCTTTGGTGTTTTTTGCAACAATATATCTGTTTCCTGCATCTTTTATGTTGAATACACAAGTAGTCTGATATAATGGTATATATTATTTTGATATATGACACACTTTATATCATGTTAAAAAACCTAAATATGCATATTTTTTGAAGTTATCTAATAGCTTGTCCTAACGTGTAAATAATACAGTTTAATGGCATGCCATTGTATATCCTTATATCACAGAACTTTTCATAATCAATAATAAAACAGCCATCTGTAGTTTACTGGCAATCATGGTAATAATTGAATCTTTCTTAGCTTCTTGCATCAATCACTTTGATTATCCATTACTCGAATGAATTTATTTTCTGCATTTTTTACCTGGTTGACTGTGCTTAGCAATATTATATGTACAGTGTCTATTTTTATGACACAGTAGACTACATATATCATACACTTTATATTACAGTCTGTGTCAGCTGACTCAGTTAGAGAAACTAGACATAGGAGAGAATCCTCTCAACACAGTACCTGAAGTTGTTTCATCACTCACATCACTTAAAAAGTTGAATATGAAGAGATGTAAATTATCTACTTTACCTGAGAGGTTTGTGTGTTGCACTATTTCTTCTGTCTTAAACATTCAATATTTAACATATTTAATGCTTATTAAGTAGTGTTATGCAATGTCATCATGTATTGCAAACATATGTTGAAAAACCTAAATATGCATTTCTGAAGTTATTTAATAGCTTGTCCTAACGTAGAAATAATACCGTTTAATGGTATGCCATTGTATATATCCTTGTATATCACAGAATTTTTTATAATTAATTAATAATTAATAATAAAACAGCCATCTGCAGTTTACTGGCAATCATAGCAATAATTGAATCTGTCTTAGCTTCTTGCATCAATCACTTCGACTATCCATTACTGCAATGAATTTGTTTTCTGCATTTTTCCCTGGTTGACAGCGCCTTAAGCAATATAGTCTATACAGTGTATATCATTATCACACAGTAGACTACATATATCTTACCCTTTATGATTATTGCAGTCTATGTCAGCTGACTCAGTTAGAGAAACTAGACATAAGAGATAATCCTCTCAACACAGTACCTGAAGTTGTGTCATCACTCACATCACTTCAGGAGTTGGATTTGGAGAGCTGTGAATTATCTAATCTACCTGAGAGGTTTGTGGAGTTTTTTAATATTTCAAACATTCAATAATTCACATTTTGATATAATGCTTACCAAGTATTGTTGGTTAGTATACCATTATGTACCATTAAAAGGGTAAAGCTATAGATTGTAATTTGCTTGAGATTATATTGTATTATGGTTTCTCGTAACTTGCAAATGAACATGTTTTATTCATTTGGCATTACATACTCTAATGGTATAAACCTTCGTTTACAAATAATATAGCATCCACTCGTAATTTACTAGTATCTATTTCCCATTAAATGCTTATTAGCTTTCTGTATTTTACTTTGAATATACCTTGTCGGAATAAATTTGTATATAATATTATCCTGAACGAGTTGATTACATATATCATGTACTTTTTATTACAGTCTATGTCAGCTGACTCAGCTAGAGAAACTAAACATAGGATTGAATTCTCTCAACACAGTACCAGAAGTTGTGTCATCATTCACATCACTTAAAGAGTTGCATATGATGGGCTGTAAAATATCTAATCTACCTGAGAGGTTTGTTCGTCACAATACTCTTTCTGTTTCAAAAAGTCAATCACTCACATCTTTACATGCTTGTCAATTATTGCTAGAGTATATAATCCTACATTGTTATATTCAACGGCCTTTCGATTTTTTTCTAGTAGTTTTTCACATCCTGTGAATAACCCAGTTTCATGGCATGAGATTGTATGTTATTATGCCACAAGAACTTTTTGTAATTTATGACAAAACAGCCATCTATAGTTTACTGGCAATCATGTGTTGTGCGAAGCACAATATTTATGTGGGCTTTCTAGTGAGCAATCAGCATTTAGTCACAAGCAATTCACTGGTCATCTCGTTTTATAAACTTTATTATAAACTATAAATATGGCGTAAAAATCTCTATAAGTATTATCACAATGCTACTTTACATCACGGCAAGTATACGCTAACTAACTAATAAATTGTTCTGCTTGGCTTCATCCAATAGTTGCCAATCACTCTCTGAACCACGCCCTATTACACCGCCCCCCCCAACAGGAAGCATGCCTTCCTGATATGCACCCATAACAAAAAAAAATATAAAACAATTTATTACATAAAAAAAACCAAAAAAAAATATAAGATCTGAACATCACGTAAGGTGGACATCTCCAAAAGAGTTTACACACTATTGAGCAAATTTATGTATTGGCACAAGAAAAATATAATGATAAAAGAAAACAGAATAATACAATCACATATACGGAGATCGTGAAGCAAGGAGATTAGAGACGGCCAGAGGAGGGGAGAACGGAGAGAGAGAGATCGTCACCATCTGCAGGTGCGCATAGTCAGAGAAGTGAAGAGGGGGGATACTGCTATCATCAGTCTTGGTCGCCCCGTTTGAGGAGGGCCACCGAAGCTTTGAGAGTCTTCATCTCGGAGGCGGCTGCGGCAACTCTGGGGGTTAACCGTTGAATCTCAGCTTCTAAGTCATACATACGGAGCTCGACTTCTTTTATATTGCGAGCTGTGGGAGCCTGCCGTTTTGGGGAGGAGGGATGCCAGCAGCGTTTTTGAAGAGGGTTGTATAGAAGTGGGAGTGGGGGAACGTCATTTCCGAGGTATCTCGACTCTGTGGAGTAGGAGTCGAGGTAGGGTGGAGGGACGAGGTATAGTCTGTGCTGGAGGAGAGTGAGGTGACTTGGTAGGTTTCTTGTGTCTAGGGGGTCTTGGGCACGGTCCATGAGTGATGATGCGAGGGGAGGGGAATCCTTGTTTGAGTCGTTCAAAGCGGGGGAGATCCTTAATGAAAGGCTTGATCAGATTGAGAAAGGTGGGGAAGTTGTACTGGTCAACATCATACAGATGTCCCACATGGCAGTCCATAGTGCGCTGATGTTTGAGGATGTAGTCCCTGTGGTAACTACATTCACCACAGGGACAGAGAGTAGTTAGGAAGTGTTGCGGTACGTGGACGCGCAAACGGCGATGGGTGGAGAAGTGCTGCTGACACAGCCTGCAGGTGGTGCATTCGTCATGGCCGCGGTGTAGTTGAATCTGTTTTTCTGTGTCTGGTGCGACCCAGCTATGTTGTTGAAGTAGCACGTCTGGTAGGGATGTAGGAGGTGTCTCACCGTTCCAGGCCAGTTCTAATGGTGGCATGTCTCCGTAGTTAGGAGAGCGAGTGGCGTCTAAAAGAGCAGAATTATTGTTAGATCGAGTTTGATCTTTACAGCATAATTCTGATGACAATCGACTGTTAATAGTCTGAGAGTCATGCATCTTTTTATACGGCACTCGAGAGACTGTGTCAGAACGTGTAAACTGACTGAGAGACATAGTATCAAGCTCCAGATCTAGTAGATCGTCCGCCATTACTATGTCCTCGTCGTCATTCACGTGTGACTCTGTCTCCAGTAACTGTGATTCAATCAGATCGATTAAATCAGAGTTGACTGAGGTGAGATCTATTTCCATTAGTGGAGTGTTAGATCTAAGCAAGCTTACCTGGGAACTCGGTATTTATACTCATACTCGACGTTCAAGATTGGATGTGGATGGATTAAAAAGCACGTCTACTCTTGACCGCGTCGGCGTAGGAAAAGGCTGGGCAGAGTGTTTGTTGTGCGAGACCGGAACTATGTGCCCGGAGAGTGGTAATTCCACTCGCTATTCCGTTTTCGCAAAACTTGGTTTTTCCGTTGTGTTCATAACTCCCACGCTTTGCTGCCAGTCTTTCCGTACGGCGCCCAGCTGGACTTTCATACCTGCCGCTTGTAATGCGGTCGCGTACAAAGTCTTGGAGATAAGCTGGGGGTCTTCTAGTACGTTGTCCCCTTTCAAGGAGGGGGGAGATGTACTAGTGGTAGACACCGGGGAAGGTGGTGTAGCTGGTGAGGGAGGTGGTGTAGCTGGTGAGGGAGGTGGTGTACTCACCAGTGGGTTGTTATTTTCCACTGGTGGTGTTTCCTGCCTCCCGTCAGCCGTTATTCTTTCTTCCCCTCTGTTTTCTCCGGATGGAGCCCCTCCCGTGTGGAGTTTTGCACTTCCGGAAGTATACTCATTTCCGGAAGTGGTGGTGGTAGCCCTGGGGTCAGACGGCTTGGTTCTGGAGGCAGAGGGTGTGGCCCCGTTGGGGGAGGTGGCCTCTCTTGCCTTGCCAAGTCTTCCGTCCGTGGCATGACCCACTCATCATTGGGTTTATGCCGCCGCCGCCCGCGCATCGTTGTCTGCCTCCTGGGCTCTAACAATGGGGGGCACCCCCGGCCGCACCTGGGCTAGCCCAATAGGGTTTCAAGCGGGCTTCATTCTGGACAGATATTTGTCCAGACCGCTCCAACTTGTAAGTGTGATTGGGCATCACCTCAACTACCACGTAGAGCTCTACAAACTTAGGCTGTAGTTTAGCCGCCTGTCCTCGACGCCTACGGTAGTTGATCATCCAAACCCAGTCTCCGGTCTGGTAGAGGGGTGGCTCATCAGCGTCTTCCTGTCACACCTGCCACTGCTTATCCCGCAGTATTTCGTGTGCGACTTTCAGACGCTCTATCAATTCCCCAGCCTACTCGTGGACAGAGTATTCTGGCTCTGGAATATGATAGGCGAGGTGGTCGGGCACTCGTGTCTCACGACCGAGTGTCAAGAGGTTGGGGGTCTCGCCGGTGCTGGTATGTGGCGTGCTGCGGTAGGCCCGCATGACCTGCGGCAACACGAGATTCCACTCCTCCTGGCCTCGGCCGAGTAGTAGACTGCGGAGTGCATGCCCTGCATCCGGTTGTTGCGTTCGACCACTCCGTTACCCTGAGGGTGGTATGGAGTGGTCCTACTTTGGTTTACTCCCCAGAGGCGACAGAGGTCGCTCATCAGTTGAGACTGGAATTGCGACCCCTGGTCCGAGTGTAGTTGCTCGGGCAACCCAAAGTAGCAGAATACACGCTGATCTAGTGTGCTGGCCACTGTCGGGGCAGACGCGTCTGGAATAGCCAGTGCGTCTGCCCACCTAGTGAAGTGGCCGGTCAGCACTAGAATCCAGCTGTTTCCTCTGGGGGTGATGCGCATGGGTCCGACCAAGTCAACAGCTACCACCTGCCAGGGCCTGCCAGCATAGAGCCTTCGCCGTTCCGCTTCCCTGGGAAGACGGCCATGCTTGCTGGCCTGGCAGACTTCGCATTGCTTGATCCTTAGGCGGACGTCACGCTCCATGTTGGGCCAATACCACTGGAGCCTTAGCTTTGTAAGCACCCTCCGAACTCCGGCGTGAGCCTGTCGGTGGGTGTCTCATACTAGCTCTCGGCGCATGGCGGCTGGGCAGATCACCCTTTCTCGACCAGGGTGTCCCTGGTCGGCGGCCAAGGTGATGGTCAGCAGACCGTTTGGCCCGATCCGCAGAGAGTCCCAGTCTTGGCCGTACAGCCGTAATTCGGCGCACCCCTGCCGCAGCTGTTCTTCACTTGGTCGTCGCCCTTCCCGTTTAGCTCGATATATGTCAGCTACCACCCCAGGGAGGTCCTCCTGGAGTTTCTGCAGCTTTCTGACATTGCGAGCTAAGACAGGGTTGGCGCGGAGGTTGTTGACAGCCTTCGGTGGGTTAGGGCTCCTTGGTCGGAGTTGACCTTGGTCCCAGTCGTAGCTCACTTCAGGGTGGTCCAGTGTCGCCAACTCGGATCTTGGGGGACCCCCATTCCTTCTCTCGATATGGTGACACTGTTTACACCCCTCGTCCGACCGCCGACTCAGCCCGTCTGCATTGCCGTGTTTCCTACCGGGTCGATGTTCGATCCGGTATGAAAACTCGGCCAGGACTTCGAGCCATCCGGCGACTTGACTGGACGGTTCAGCTCTCTTACACAGCCAGATCAAGGAGGCGTGGTCCGTCCGCAAGCGGAACGGCCTACCGTAGAGATAAGGCCGGAAGTGTTTCACTGACTTGATTACTGCCAGCAACTCCTTGCGAGTGATGCAGTAATTGCGCTCTGGGGGTGAAAGTGATTTGCTGTAATAAGCTGCGACTACTTCACGGCCCTCTTGTACTTGCGACAGCACAGCACCAACATTCTGGTCACTGGCGTCTGTGTCAAGGATATACTCCAGAGCGGGGTCTGGGTAGGCCAGAATTGGAGCCTCTAGCAAACGGCTCTTGAGACTGTCGAATGCCCTTTGTTCGACGGGTATCCACTGCCAGGCCAGCCCCTTTGCGATGAGCCGATTCAACGGCTGTGCAACTCCCGCAAAGTCTGGTATGTATTATCTGTAATACCCTACCAGCCCCAGGAAAGCCCGGAGTCCGGTCAAATCCTGGGGGTGACCCAGTCGGCCACAGCCCGCACCTTATCGGGGTCCGTCGCCACGCCATTACGGCCGACTACGTGCCCCAGGTACTTCACCTCCGGCTGCAAGAGAGCGCATTTGGAAGGTTTGAGCTTGAGACCGGCACCTCGGAGACGCTCGAAGACCTCCCGCAAATGACTGACATGGGTCGGGAAGTCTGGGGAGATAACAATGACATCATCGAGGTAGATCAGCAGTGTCTTCCAATGGAGCCCGCTGAGGACTTGCTCCATCAGCCTCTGGAAGGTAGCAGGAGCAGAAGTTAACCCGAAGGGCAGTACCTTCCACTTCCACAGCGCGTCTTGGGTGATGAACGCCGCTTTCTCCTGGGCGTCGGGACTGTGGGGAACTTGCCAGTAACCACTCAGCCAATTTAAAGTACTGAAGTACTTGCTGCCGGCTAAGGCGTCCAGGGAGAGGTAGGGGAGGTAGAGGGTAGGCGTCCTGTATGGTTACGCTATTAGGTTTGCGGTAATTCACACAGAACCACCAACTGCCGTCTTTTTTCCGGACCAGGACGACCGGCGAGCTCTACGCACTATGTGCAGGTTCTATGAGGCCGCGGTCCAGAAGATCCCGGACTTGTCGGCTGACCTCCCTTTCCTTCTCTGGCCCCAGTCTCCGGATGGGTTGGCGGATAGGCAAAGTCCCGGCAGCTAGCGGTATCTCGTGACGGACGGCTTTAGTTAAGCCCTCGTCCTGGTCTCCGCTGCTGAACACGTCCCCATACTGGCGCAGCAACTGGGCCATAGCCTGGCGCTCCCTGTTGCCCGCACAGCCTTCACAGGCTGACTTGTATAGTTCTTGGACGTGTTCCGGGACAGTCCCCCGCCGTGCAGACGGGCGCTCTTGGGGACCCTCCGTCGCTTCGCCCAGCGACGGTCCTATGTCTCCCTCTTGGACCGTGTGGAAACGGCCCAATAAGGATCCAGACGGTAGTGTCACTGACTCTGAAAAGGGGTTGACGCACTGAACCAAGATCTCCCCCCGGTCAGTCAGCCGATTCAAGCTGCTGGCGAGTTGGATTCTCTGGTGCGTTTCTTCGACAACCCCTAATCCATAGAGTTGGCGGTCATTCACTCTACAGTGAATGGTCGCCCGGGAGCGGCCGGGTACCGTACAGTTACGGACCACCTGCACGCCCCCGACCAGGGGGCGATCGAACTTGTCGACACAGGAAAGCTCCCGGCCTGCCATTAGTATGGCGGACTTATGGAAGTCGATGTGGCACTGGTGTCGCTTCAAGAACGGCGTCCCCAGGATAGCGTCCTCTTCCAGCTGGCTGAGGATAATAGTTTCCTAGATGGCCTGGTTGCGGACGCGGCCAGGCAGCTCTACAACACCGTAGAAAGGGATACACGACCCGTCTGCGAGGGTGCCAGGTTCTCCGGTGTAGGGAGCTAACCCCTTCCTCACCTGGGCAGGGAGGGCATCGAAGACTCATCTGCTGAGGAGATTCGTGTTGCAACCGGAGTCCAGCAAGAACGTGACGGTTTTGCCGGCTACCTTCCCGGGCAGGAAGTAGCTTTCTCCATGCGGCTGCAACCTTACTTCCCCAGCATGCGTAGCCTCGGTCAAACGGCATGGTGTCTGTTTGGTGGTATGCGGGCGCCGCTTCTTCGGCGGAGGGGTGTTTAATTCCCTTCCGATGTCCCGAGGCACCTCGCCGGCCAGCTCCGTCTCCGGTAGCTGGCTAAAGCGGTTGGTGAGTGGTAGCACGAACGGCTCCTGTCGCCCGATAGGGCGGGTGGTCCGTCGTGGTATCTGCCATCCCTGGGGTCGCTCTCTCTTCTGCTTGTGGGGCCTCTTTCTGGGTTGGGGTTCCTGGAGCGGGGAGGTCCTGGCTTGTTGTTGCTCCTATTCCGGGTAGTCTTTCCCGAGGTCTCTCCCTTTTGTCCTCGGTTAAGGGGGCCGGCATCGGTAAGAGTCTTGGCCATCTGTTTCAGCCTGGCGCTCAGCTGGCCCATCTTCTCTCCGAGTGGTTGGGCTATCTCCGCGGTGACCTGCATGCCTTCTGGTTTCCTTGTATGTAACTGCTCGGCCCGGAGATAGTCTTCTCCGATTTGTAGGGCGCTTTCTAGAGTGGTCACTCCTTTTGCATGTAGTTGATGGCAAAAACCCACATCTTTTAGGGATTGCATGAAGTCAATGAGAGTAAAGTTTCGTCGGTGTGCTTCTGGCAGGTCACTGTATGCGCTCGGCGCCAGTCTCTTCACCAAGGCGACGTGGTCGCGGAGCGGAGTATTTTTCGCCTGGCGTAGCACTTGTAGACGAGCTCTGGCTTCCAGAGCGGGGGTGCCAAAACGGCTCCGTAATGTAGTGAATATTTCCGCCACGCTCCGTCCCTGTCCGAACGGTCTAGCGCGCTCCGTCAATACTTCCCGCAGCTTGACGAGGGCTATTTGCGGCGGCCATTGAGCGACATTTGCTACTTCGTGGAATTCTTCAATGAATTGCTCTACATCTTCTACACCCGTGAAGTTGGGAGCGGTCAGTTAATCTCTATACACCTCCTCCATATGTAAGAAATTGGCTGGCTTACCTCCCGGGTGCTTCGTTGTGTGCTCTGTCATATTCTCCGTCTCTTCATTGTCTCAGCTAGAATAATCCCACCGCTGCCACCACTGTTGTGCGAAGCACAATATTTATGTGGGCTTTCTAGTGAGCAATCAGCATCTAGTCACAAGCAATTCACTGGTAATCTCGTTTATCGTAATCAAACTTTATTATAAACTATAAAATATGGCGTAAAAATCTCTATAAGTATTATCACAATGCTACTTTACATCACGGCAAGTATACGCTAACTAACTAATAAATTGTTCTGCTTGGCTTCATCCAATAGTTGCCAATCACTCTCTGATTGGCAGGGGGATACGCGTGAGGCGTAAACCACGCCCCATTACGCATGTCAATTATTGAAACTTTCTTAGCTTCTTGCCCTAATCACTTTGACCTTTTTTGTTGGGCTCTTTTTTAAGAGCAAACTACTTCACATTTCATGAAGCAAATAATTTTCATTAAGCAAACAATTTTGTCCTTTGCTAGTTGTTCTTGCCCCTGCATTTCTCTTCTTTTTTTCTGGGCTTTTTTTCCTTTGTTTTCTTCTCGGAGCAGGCAGTTTTGTTGCTTCGCTCTGAAATTCTTTCCCTCTTCTAGGGGTACCTGATCTGACACCTATTCTTGGTCTGTAAACACCTGCAATGGCTGGTAAGGAGTCTGGTGGTCAGAGTTCTCGTACTAGTTCAACCTCGGGGGGGGGGGGGCTCTAATGCATGCACATTATGCACAATGTCAACATATAATAAACCCAGTCTTGAGTGCTGTCTCTGTTCGAGATCGACACATACCAACTGTCTACCAGACTGGAAGGACCTAAATCGATCTATAGATATCATCAGACTGTTTTCTACATCGGGCTTGAAATGGTATTGCCAGACATGTGAGCCCACGCTCAGTGATTACATCAGCGGTGATGAAATTAAAAAATCTCTTGCTCAAAAAGAAACTAAAATGGATTCTGTCCAAAACCTTGTCTGTGAGAATATCAAACTGACCAAATCTGAGACAATCAAGCCCGATAACACAGAACCCTGGTTTACTGAAATCAAACAAACTGTCGAAAGATTGGAAACCAATGTCTAATCCCAACTGAAAAGAAAAGAGAAGGAAGAGCGTGTTATCATACATGGCTTAAAAGAGAATAACAATACCATGGAAGAGATTATAGAAATATGTGATATTCTAAGTTTCAATCATGAGTCTCTGCTAAAATTCTCTAGACTAGGTAGACGTAACATGAACTTCCCCAACTCTGACAAAATAAGACCAGTTAAAGCTACCTTTAATTCTGAGATGAATAAAAATGATTTTATGTATAGATACAACACCTGGGAAAATAAAACATCTACATGTTGTACACCAGACCTATCTCCTGAAGAGCGTGACCGTGACTATAAACTTAGAAAACTGAGGGACGAATTAAAAGCAACTCACTCAGACAAAATGTTTCAAGTAAGAAATGGCTCTATTTACTCCAAGTCTAAAACATCCGGGTCAGACCGCTGGTCCAAGTTTGCCCATGACTCTGATACTATTGCTTCAGAATCTCTCCGGGACCCCAGCGAGACTAACACCACAACTGATAAAAACACAGCTGGACATTAGATATATACAAGTCATACTTACCACTCTACTGCTAACTAACCTGTCCAACTCAACTATCATGGCAGAACAAAAAGAGTTTAAAGTAATATCTTGGATTTGTAATGGTATCAGGAGTAAAATACATGAACTTTCCATGCCATTATATCAGCAATCGCCAGATATCTTTTGCTAATGTGAAACAAAACTAGATTCATCAGTTTCCGATAATGAGTTAACCAGAGGCTACACCCTTTACCGGCGTGATGGAACTGACGGACTAGGACGTGGAGGTGGAGTCCTTATAGGCCTATCCAATAAATGTCCCTTTGTTGTTAGTAGAATCAATGTCTCACACCCTGGGGAAATCATTGCCCTTGATTTATCAATCTGTGGATACTCTTTCACTATTGCATGCTATTACCGTAGGCCCTGTATAAAACAAGTAGAAGATATAGTAAATTGGTATTATGATCAAACCAATCCGAACATTGTTATGGTTGGGGATTTTAACCTACCTGACATTGGCTGGAATGATAGTTACAGGCCTGTACTTAAAACAACAAGAGAAACTAACTTGCATCAATTGTTCGTAGATTTTATAATTTCGAATAATCTTTCTCAGGCTATCAATAAACCTACTCACGACAAAGGTAATACGCTTGATCTAGTTGTTACAGATGTAACTACCACTAACCCCCGAGTTGAGTCATTCTGCTCTGACCATTTTATTATCAATTTCAATGTGTTGGCGGATAATGTTTTAAAAGGACAGCATCTTTAACCAAACCAAAACCATATTGGCAGTTTGAAAAGGCAGACATAACGAACATCACCGTGGACTGTTACTCCCTACATTGTAAAATCACCTAAGAAATGTAGCGCTGAACAATTATGGCATAATCTCAAATCTGGAATACTTCAGGTAGCACATTCTAATATCCCATACAAATTTAGAAAGAAAAAAAATCAGAACTCTAGATATCCCAAGAAACTGAAAGTGAGATCAGAAAAAGAAAACCCCTCCACCTAGCTTGCCTTAACGATCGCACCCCGCACAACATTTTAAAACATGCTACCCAGTCCCGGTACTGCAAGAAATTGTGTAACAAGGACTATAATAATTATATAAACAAACACATATGCAATACATTAGAGCAGGGTGATTCAAAACCTCTTTATCGGTTAATAGCAAGTGAAAAGGGCAGCTCAAATACTGTACGCCAACTAGACAACATCCCCCTAACAACAATACTGCTATAGCTGAATCTTTTGCGGACTCCTTTGCTTCTGTGTTTTCTATTGATGATGGTAATATCCCTCCCTGCATTCCACCTCAAACTATATCATCTCCTATACAATTTGATCCTCGGGGAGTCCTAACACAGCTCACCAAACTCGATCCACGAAAAGGTGCTGGCCCAGATGAGCTTTCTCCTGCACTTCTAAAATATCTTGCACATTATATATATGAGCCCCTGACAAAGGTTTTTCAGTACTTTTACGATACATCTCAGACACCACAAGACTGGAAAACAGCAAACATTGTACCGATCTTCAAGAAATGAAGTCGTACAGACCCGCTGAATTATAGGCCAATATCACTCACTTCTATCATATCCAAAATCTTCGAGCATATCGTATCACATAATAGCAACTGTTTCCTCGAATCAAATGACCTGTTTTACCCACACCAACATGTTTTCAGGACAAATCATGGCTGCGATACTCAGTTGTTGAATACCGTGAGTGAATTTATAGATTTTTCGACGAAATGATACCGGTTGACCTCGCTGTCTTGGATTTTTCAAAGGCCTTTGACGCTGTGTCGCACCAAAAACTACAGGTTAAACTGCTAAATATCGGAATAGCTGATAAAACTGTTAAATGGATTTTTTCATGGCTTCAGAGCCGTCTTCTTTCAGTCTGTGTCAACAACGTCAAATCGGCCACTAGACATGTGACCTCAGGAGTGCGCCAAGGCAGTGTATTAGGACCATTGTTATCTAGTGTGTACATAAATGACATGCACTCTGCGGTAGCCAACAGCAAGCTTAAACTATATGCGGATGATTCCTTGTTGTACAAACCAATCACAACACATGCTGATTCTAGTTTGTTTCAGAATGACTTAGACCATCTTATAACTTGGGCAGACAGTTCTCAGATGAAGTTCAATATAAATAAATGTGAGCATATGACAATTCAACGCTCCACTGTAAATCCTCTAGTGTCTCAATACAGCATGAATAATGACCTCTTACAATGTGTTGACAAAGTATTATACCTTGGTGTCACGATTGATAATGAACTGTCATTTGATCAACATATAATAAACATTTGCTCAAAAGCTAATAAATTATTACACATGCTGATGCGCTGTCTAAAAAAGGCTAAAAGTAAAACCAGAGCCATAGCTTATAAAAAAGTCTGTTGCCCTATACTAGAATTTGTGACTCACACCTGGTCTCCATTTAAATTGAAAAACATCAACATCATAGAAGGTATAAATAGAAAAGCTTTCAGGTGGACATTCTGTAGGAGAAAACGAGATCATATAACTGAGCTCATGACAAACTCTAATTGGGATAGCCTTGCACAAAGACATGACAATGCAGACCAAAAAATGTACCTTCGTATGCTTTCTGGTAGTGCTGCTATAGACCAGGACCGGTTCTCCCTTCATCTTGCAGAGTCTCACAATACCAGACATGGTGCTATTAAGGGCAATATCCTTACCAAAACTCCAAACATTCATATAAACATCGCATCCATAAACTTTTTTAATGATTCTATAGCTGCTTTGCTTAACTGATTATAAGCACTTAACACCGACTCTGCTTTATATCATCTGAAGCTGTGCGGTGTATATTTATTTATTTATTTACTTTTTTTTCTCTCCTGGCAGTAGCTAGCTATTGAGCTTTGAATCAAAGCATAATTAACTATATTCTTATCTCGTAGACAAAACGGTTTTCTTCCTTGCTACTGATAATCTAAACAATTGTTCATACACCACTGCATCTCGATAAAAGAGCCCAAGCGCTCCGAGTGAGATTAATTAGATGAGATGATGAGATGAGATGACCTTCCATTGCTGGAATTATTTTGTTTTCTGCATTTTTTCCTGGCTGATTACGCTTGAGCAATAGAGTCCATACAGTGTATGTTATTATCACGCAGTAGACTGCACAAATCTTACCCTTTATGATTATTACAGTTTATGTCAGCTGACTCAGTTAGAGAAACTAGACATAGGATGGAATCCTCTCAACGCAGTACCAGAAGTTGTGTCATCACTCACATCACTTAAAGAGTTGGATATGTGGAGCTGTAAAATATCTAATCTACCTGAGAGGTCTGCTAGTCACAATACTCTTTCTGTTTCAGAAAGTCAATTACTCACATCTTTACATGCTTGTCAATTATTGGTAGAGTATATAATGTTATGTTTAAATGCCTTACAATATTTTTTAAGTTATCTAGTAGTTTGTCATATCCTGTGAATAACCCAGTTTCATGGTATGCGATTTTATGTTATTATGCCACAAGACCTTTTTGTAATTTATAACAAACAGCCATCTATAGTTTACTGGCAATCATGTCAATTATTGAATCTTTCTTAGCTTCTTGCCTTAACCACTTTACCAGTCCATTGCTGGAATGATTGTGTTTTCTGCACCTTTTACCTGGCTGACTACGCTTAAGAAATATAGTCTATACAGTGTATATTATTATCACGCAGTATAGACTACATATATCTCACCCTTTATATTACAGTCTATGTCAGCTGACTCAGTTAGAGAAGCTATGGATAGGATGGAATCCTCTCAACACAGTACCTGAAGTTGTGTCATCATTCACATCACTTAAAGAGTTGCATATGATGGGCTGTAAAATATCTAATCTACCTGAGAGGTCTGTTAGTCACAATACTCTTTCTGTTTCAGAAAGTGAACCACTCACATCTTTACATGCAGTGTATATTATTATCACACAGTAGGCTACATATATTATACATTTTTGATTATTTCAGTCTATGTCAGCTGACTCAGTTAGAGAAACTGTACATAGGATTGAGTCCTCTCAACACAGTACCAAAAGTTGTGTCATCACTCACATCACTTAAGGAGTTGGATCTGAGAAGGTGTAAATTATCTACTCTACCTGAGAGGTTTGTGGAGTCTTTTATTGTTTCAATCATTCAATATTTCACATTTTGATATAATGCTTACCAAGTATTGCTAATTAGTATACCATTATGTATCGTTAAAAAGCATAAAGCTATAGATTGTGATTTGCTTGAGATCATATTTTATTAGAGTTTCTTGACACTGGAAAATAAACCTGTTATAATCATACGGCATTACATACTCTGATGATATGAACTCTCGTTAACAAAAAATATAGCATCCACTTGTAGTTTACTATTATCCATTTTCCATTAAATGCTTATTAGCTTTCGGTATTTTACTTTGAATATGCCTTGTCGGAATAAATTTGTTTCTTGGATATTTTACCTGATTGGATATACAAGTAGTATATATACAGTATACAATATCATCCTGATAGAGTGGATTACATATATTATGCACTTTATATTACAGTCTATGTCAGCTGACTCAGTTAGAGAAGCTGAACATAGCAAAGAATCCTCTCAACACAGTACCTGAAGTTGTGTCATCACTCACATTACTTGAAGAGTTGGATATGTCGAGCTGTAAAATATCTACTCTACCTGAGAGGTTTGTGAGTCACAATACTCTTTCTGTTTCAGAAAGTCACGCACTTACATCTTTATATGCTTGCCAATTATTGCTAGAGTATATAATCCTACATTGTTATGTTAAAAGGCCTTACGATATTTTTTTAAGTTATCTCGTAGTTTGTCTTAACCTGTGAATAACTCAGTTTCATGGCATGACATTGTGTGTTATTATGCCTCGGGAACCTTTTGTAATTATTAAACAGCCATCTATAGTTTACTGGCAATCATGTCAATTATTGAATCTTTCTTAGCTTCTTGCCTTAACCACTTTACCAGTCCATTGCTGGAATGATTGTGTTTTCTGCACCTTTTACCTGGCTGACTACGCTTAAGAAATATAGTCTATACAGTGTATATTATTATCACGCAGTATAGACTACATATATCTCACCCTTTATATTACAGTCTATGTCAGCTGACTCAGTTAGAGAAGCTATGGATAGGATGGAATCCTCTCAACACAGTACCTGAAGTTGTGTCATCATTCACATCACTTAAAGAGTTGCATATGATGGGCTGTAAAATATCTAATCTACCTGAGAGGTCTGTTAGTCACAATACTCTTTCTGTTTCAGAAAGTGAACCACTCACATCTTTACATGCAGTGTATATTATTATCACACAGTAGGCTACATATATTATACATTTTTGATTATTTCAGTCTATGTCAGCTGACTCAGTTAGAGAAACTGTACATAGGATTGAGTCCTCTCAACACAGTACCAAAAGTTGTGTCATCACTCACATCACTTAAGGAGTTGGATCTGAGAAGGTGTAAATTATCTACTCTACCTGAGAGGTTTGTGGAGTCTTTTATTGTTTCAATCATTCAATATTTCACATTTTGATATAATGCTTACCAAGTATTGCTAATTAGTATACCATTATGTATCGTTAAAAAGCATAAAGCTATAGATTGTGATTTGCTTGAGATCATATTTTATTAGAGTTTCTTGACACTGGAAAATAAACCTGTTATAATCATACGGCATTACATACTCTGATGATATGAACTCTCGTTAACAAAAAATATAGCATCCACTTGTAGTTTACTATTATCCATTTTCCATTAAATGCTTATTAGCTTTCGGTATTTTACTTTGAATATGCCTTGTCGGAATAAATTTGTTTCTTGGATATTTTACCTGATTGGATATACAAGTAGTATATATACAGTATACAATATCATCCTGATAGAGTGGATTACATATATTATGCACTTTATATTACAGTCTATGTCAGCTGACTCAGTTAGAGAAGCTGAACATAGCAAAGAATCCTCTCAACACAGTACCTGAAGTTGTGTCATCACTCACATTACTTGAAGAGTTGGATATGTCGAGCTGTGAAATATCTACTCTACCTGAGAGGTTTGTGAGTCACAATACTCTTTCTGTTTCAGAAAGTCACGCACTTACATCTTTATATGCTTGCCAATTATTGCTAGAGTATATAATCCTACATTGTTATGTTAAAAGGCCTTACGATATTTTTTTAAGTTATCTCGTAGTTTGTCTTAACCTGTGAATAACTCAGTTTCATGGCATGACATTGTGTGTTATTATGCCTCGGGAACCTTTTGTAATTATTAAACAGCCATCTATAGTTTACTGGCAATCATGTCAATTATCAAATCTTCCTTAGCTTTTTGCCCTAATCGCTTTGACTATCCATTGCTGGAATTATTGTGTTTTCTGCATTTTTACCTGGCTGACTAAGCTTAAGCAAAATAGTCTATACAGTGTATATTATTATCACACAGTAGACTACATATATCTTACCCTTTATGATTATACAGTCTATGTCAGCTGACTCAGTTAGAGAAGCTATGCATAGGAAAGACTCCTCTCAACACAGTACCAGAAGTTGTGTCATCACTCACATCACTTAAAGAGTTGGATATGGAGAGCTGTAAATTATCTGCTCTACCTGAGAGGTTTGTGGAGTCTTTTATTATTTCAATCATTCAATAATTCACATTTTGATATAATGCTTACCAAGTATTGCTAAATAGTATACCATTATGTACCGTTAAAAAGCATAAAGCTATAAATTGTAATTTGTTTGAGATTATATTGTATTAGAGTTTCTCAAAAGTTGAAAATAAACATGTATTAATCATTTGGCATTACAGACCCTAATGGTATAAACTTTCTTTACCAAATAAAGTAACACCCACTTGTACTTTACTAGTATCTATTTCCTATTAAATGCCTATTAGCTTTCTGTATTTTACCCTGAATACGCCTTGTCGGAATAAATTTGTTTCTTGGAAATTTTACCTATTGGATATACAAGTAGTATATATACAGTATATAATATTCTCCTGATAAAGTGAATTACATATATTATGTACCTTTTATCACAGTCTATGTCAGCTGAATCAGTTAGAGAAACTAGAGTTAGGACACAATCCTCTCAACACAGTACCAGAAGTTGTGTCATCACTCACATCACTTAAGGAGTTGGATCTGAGAAGGTGTAAATTATCTACTCTACCTGAGAGGTTTGTGGAGTCTTTTATTGTTTCAATCATTCAATATTTCACATTTTGATATAATGCTTACCAAGTAGCTATTGCTAATTAGTATACCATTATGTATCGTTAAAAAGCATAAAGCTATAGATTGTGATTTGCTTGAGATCATATTTTATTAGAGTTTCTTGACACTGGAAAATAAACCTGTTATAATCATACGGCATTACATACTCTGATGATATGAACTCTCGTTAACAAAAAATATAGCATCCACTTGTAGTTTACTATTATCCATTTTCCATTAAATGCTTATTAGCTTTCGGTATTTTACTTTGAATATGCCTTGTCGGAATAAATTTGTTTCTTGGATATTTTACCTGATTGGATATACAAGTAGTATAT
This sequence comes from Bugula neritina, assembly GCA_964035545.1. Taxonomy (NCBI): domain Eukaryota; kingdom Metazoa; phylum Bryozoa; class Gymnolaemata; order Cheilostomatida; family Bugulidae; genus Bugula; species Bugula neritina. The sequence continues at coordinate 4,646,965 of OZ037770.1, forward strand.
ATACAGTATACAATATCATCCTGATAGAGTGGATTACATATATTATGCACTTTATATTACAGTCTATGTCAGCTGACTCAGTTAGAGAAGCTGAACATAGCAAAGAATCCTCTCAACACAGTACCTGAAGTTGTGTCATCACTCACATTACTTGAAGAGTTGGATATGTCGAGCTGTAAAATATCTACTCTACCTGAGAGGTTTGTGAGTCACAATACTCTTTCTGTTTCAGAAAGTCACGCACTTACATCTTTATATGCTTGCCAATTATTGCTAGAGTATATAATCCTACATTGTTATGTTAAAAGGCCTTACGATATTTTTTTAAGTTATCTCGTAGTTTGTCTTAACCTGTGAATAACTTAGTTTCATGGCATGACATTGTGTGTTATTATGCCTCGGGAACCTTTTGTAATTATTAAACAGCCATCTACAGTTTACTGGCAATCATGTCAATTATCAAATCTTCCTTAGCTTCTTGCCCTAATCGCTTTGACTATCCATTGCTGGAATTATTGTGTTTTCTGCATTTTTACCTGGCTGACTAAGCTTAAGCAAAATAGTCTATACAGTGTATATTATTATCACACAGTAGACTACATATATCTTACCCTTTATGATTATACAGTCTATGTCAGCTGACTCAGTTAGAGAAGCTATGCATAGGAAAGACTCCTCTCAACACAGTACCAGAAGTTGTGTCATCACTCACATCACTTAAAGAGTTGAATATGGAGAGCTGTAAATTATCTGCTCTACCTGAGAGGTTTGTGGAACACAGTCCTAAGTTATTCAATAATTCAACATTTCACATAAATTTATATGCCTACCATTTCTTTCTAAAGTGTATATAACCCATTTCTGCTATGTTGAAAAACTCTAAAATGTTTCTTTTTTAAATTATCTCGTAGTTTGCCATAACCTTGAAATATCATCAGTAATTTATGGTTGTATAACATTGAATATTATTATGCAGTAAGACCTTTTTGCAATTACATGTAATTAACAAACAGCCATCTACAGTTTACTGGCAATCATGTCAATTATCAAATCTTCCTTAGCTTCCTGCCTTAATCACTTTGACTATCCATTGCTGGAATTATTGTGTTTTCTGCACTTTTTACCTGGCTGACTATGCTTAAGCAATATAGTCTATACAGTGTTCATTATTATCACACAGTAGACTACATATATCTTACCCTTTATGATTATACAGTCTATGTCAGCTGACTCAGTTAGAGAAGCTATGCATAGGAAAGACTCCTCTCAACACAGTACCAGAAGTTGTGTCATCACTCACATCACTTAAAGAGTTGAATATGGAGAGCTGTAAATTATCTGCTCTACCTGAGAGGTTTGTGGAACACAGTCCTAAGTTATTCAATAATTCAACATTTCACATAAATTTATATGCCTACCATTTCTTTCTAAAGTGTATATAACCCATTTCTGCTATGTTGAAAAACTCTAAAATGTTTCTTTTTTAAATTATCTCGTAGTTTGCCATAACCTTGAAATATCATCAGTAATTTATGGTTGTATAACATTGAATATTATTATGCAGTAAGACCTTTTTGCAATTACATGTAATTAACAAACAGCCATCTACAGTTTACTGGCAATCATGTCAATTATCAAATCTTCCTTAGCTTCCTGCCTTAATCACTTTGACTATCCATTGCTGGAATTATTGTGTTTTCTGCACTTTTTACCTGGCTGACTATGCTTAAGCAATATAGTCTATACAGTGTTCATTATTATCACACAGTAGACTACATATATCTTACCCTTTATGATTATACAGTCTATGTCAGCTGACTCAGTTAGAGAAACTACACATAAGATTTAATACTCTCAACACAGTACCAGAAGTTGTGTCATCACTCACATCACTTAAAGAGTTGGATATGTGGAGCTGTAAAATATCTAATCTACCTGAGAGGTCTGCTAGTCACAATACTCTTTCTGTTTCAGAAAGTCAATTACTCACATCTTTACATGCTTGTCAATTATTGGTAGAGTATATAATGTTATGTTTAAATGCCTTACAATATTTTTTAAGTTATCTAGTAGTTTGTCATATCCTGTGAATAACCCAGTTTCATGGTATGCCATTAGTATACCATTATGTATTGTTAAAAAGCATAAAGCTATAGATTGTGATTTGCTTGAGATCATATTTTATTAGAGTTTCTTGACACTGGAAAATAACCATGTTTTAATCATTTGGCATTACATACTCTAATGGTATAAACCTTCATTAACAAATAATATAGCACCCACTTGTACTTTACTAGTATCTATTTCCCATTAAATGCTTATTAGCTTTCTGTATTTTACCCTGAATACGCCTTGTCGGAATAAATTTGTTTCTTGGATATTTTACCTGATTGGATATACAAGTAGTATATATATACAGTATATAATATTCTCCTGATAAAGTTTATTACATATATTATGTACCTTTTATTACAGTCTATGTAAGCTGACTCAGTTAGAGAAACTAGACATAGGATGTAATTCTCTCAACACAGTACCAGAAGTTGTGTCATCACTCATATCACTTAAAGAGTTGAATATGATGAGCTGTGAATTATCTACTCTACCTGAGAGGTTTGTGTCATCTTAATGTTTGAAACATTCAATAATTCACATGTTGATATAATGCTTATACCAAGTATTGCTAATTAGTATGTCACTATGTATTGTTGAAAAGCATAAAGCTATAAATTAGAATTTCTTTGAGGCTATATTGTATTGGAGTTTCTCAAAACTTGAAAATAAATATGTTTCAGTTATCTGGCATTACATTTCCTATTGCTATAAAACCTTCTTCAATAAATACTAAAGCACCCACTTGTAGTTCACTAGAATTTTTTTCACATTAAATGTCTTTTACTTTGAATATGCCTTGTCATACTAAATTTGTGTTTTTTTTTGCATGTTATACCTGATTGAAGACACCAGTATAGTATACAGAGTACATACTATTATCCTGATACAGTAGACTACATATATTACACACTTTATATTACAGTCTGTGCCAGCTGACTCAGTTAGAGAAACTACACATAAGAGACAATCCTCTCAACACAGTACCAGAAGTTGTGTCATCACTCGCATCACTTGAAGAGTTGAATATGGGGAGCTGTAGATTATCTACTCTACCTAAGAGGTTTGTGTGCCACAACAAGTTTTATATATCACTTTTAACATTCAATAACTATTATTTTAAAGCCATATTTCAACACAGTAAATACTGCGTTAGGATGCAAACCTGCAAACCTACATATGAATCTCACCGTTTCTGGGGATATTGTCAATTAGCACACTATCTATAGAAGTTTCCTTGACTTCACAAATTATTTTATAGTATTTCAATATCTTTTTTGAAATGCTCACCATGATAGGTTGACTAGGCTTTTCTTCAGAAATTGTTTTAATAACTCTTTTCATCATATTCCAACTATAGCTACTTCTGTACACAAAATTAGTTTTTATTATATCATTATAATAACATATTATCTCATTATTTTCAAGTTAGTCAGAAAACCACTTCCTTATATTTTTAATGACATCATGTATGACATACTTGACTCAATCAACTGTATTGTGTAAGGCTCATTAGTAACAATGCATGGTGGATTATATGGTATGTTTTACTTAAATAATTCAAGTTTGAGGTACAATTATTTCGACATGAAAGATCTGACATTATATTGTAATCCTAAGAGGACAAAACAAATTATTCAATATTGCCACTTCGTTTTTCTTCAGGCTCTGCTTTAGTTGTCTCTCTCAACTCTTGGTGTAGTAGAAGCCAATTTTTATTCTATTCCTGTTCTCAAATAACTTATGAATATATTTCCTTATATTTAATTTACATTTATTAATTACAAATTAACGGGCCTTTAAAAGTGCAACATGTTCCTGCAAGCCGATGACTTTCCAGAGTTGTATTCTCTCATAGTAAAATAATTCACAACTTCTACTTCCTGTCTAAAGCTATAATACATTTATTAGAATAATTAGTGAGAGGTTGTGGCAGAAGTATTTTATTTTACTTGACATTACTTTAATGCCTTTACGTGGATGTTTCAGAGCTGTACTGGTGTTCCTATTTGGTGATAAATTGCATGTATTTTGGCATATAAAACAATATTCCTTATAATGAAAACATCCATATAATAGAATACCAGTGTGAGCAGTTACTCAGTGATCTGAAAAATAGAAAAATATCGCTGTAAGACAGTGTTACATGCATGTAAGTTTTGTTTTGGTGACACTAATTAGTACAAATGTAACACTCCTTTTACCAAATATACTTATAGCTGTATTTGGCAAATTCTTATAAAAAGTGCCTAAAATTTTGCTTATAGCATTTAATATAATACATAATTGTAACCTAGACCTACTTTTTTGTATTATAAAGATAATTCCTAGAATAAAAGTTATTCACTGTATTATTTCAAGGCATTGCATGGAGATAAACTTGTTATAGTCACTGCCACTTAGTACTACATTATGTGTAACTATTGTTATGCTATTATTGGATATACAATTTGTCATTATTGTCTCATAAATCAGGAAACTGTTTTCTTATATAATTTCTATAATGCCATCACATAGCAACATACTTGACTCAATCAACTGTATTGTGAAAATGTTACACGTAAAAGTAAATTAAAAAAATTCTTAGTGGATTATATAGTATTTTTGATTTAGGTAATTTAAGTTCTACTTTTAATTATTTTGAAGTAAAAGATCTGCCTTTATATTGTAAACCAAAGAGAACAAAACAAATTATTCAATATTGCAATTTTGTTTTTTTTACATGCTTTACTTTAGTTGTCTCTCTCCAATTCTCAATGTAAAAGAAGCCAATTTTTATCCTATACTTGTTCTCAAGCAGCCTGTTAATATATTGTTGTATTCTTTCGTTGTGAAATAATTCACAACTTCTACTTTCTGTCTAAAAATATAATGCATTTATTAGAATACTTAGTGAGAAGTTGTGTCAGAAGTATTTTATTTTACTTGAAATTACTTTAATGCCTTGCGTAGATGTTTCAGAGCTGTACTGTGCTCCTATTTGATGATAAATTGCATGTATTATGGCACATAAAACAATATTCCTTATAATTATATCATCCATATAATAGAATACCAGTGTGAGCTGTTACTCAGTGATCAGAAGTGTCAGAAGTATTTTATTTTCACTTGACATTACTTTAATGCCTTATGCAGATGCCACAAAGCTGTAGCCTACCATGTTCCTTATATTTGCTGATAACTGTATCATGGCACATACTAGAAATTTTCTACTCTGTATTATAAAATATTATTCCTTCTAGTAGAATACTTGTGTGAACAGTTACTCAGTGATCTGCCATATAGAAAAAGATTTCTGTATGATAGTATTCTGTCTAGGGTGTGTTTTTATGACAGTACTTAGTACAAATGTAGCACTTTTCTTACCAAATATACTTATAATTATACTGTTATATATATCTCTATGAAATACTTAAAACTTTATGCATCGTATATATATAATATGATACCCGTACATAATTGTAACTTAGACATACTTGTTTTCTTTCCGTAATTAATGTACTAATTCAAGGTATTGTATATAAACTTGTTATAGCAACTGCAACTTAGTACTATATTATGTGTAATTATTGTTATATTAATATTGGGTATCTTTATGAAAACTGTTATATCAATTACCTGTAGTTAGGTTTAATAATAGAAATATTATATATTATTAGAATACAGAGATTAAAGAAGTTACAGAAACTCAACATTTCAAAAAATAAATTCACCAATCTCCCATCTTCAGTATGTGCATTGAGCAATCTGCACACACTGGATATATACTACAACGAATTTATGGAATCTTTGAGCCCTGAGATACTACAGCTAACACATCTTAGGTCCTTCGATACATTTGGTTGCAATGCTCTTACATCTCCTCCACTGGAAGTCTGTAGAAGAGGACTCGATGCTGTGCGACAATACTACACAGACTTGGCTAAAGGTGCTGGTAGAAATCTTCCATTTGCTACAATAGCGGTGTTGGGGAACACCATGGCAGGTAAAACCAGTCTAATCAGAACATTACAGAGCACTGACAAGAAAAGAGTTTTAACTGACAGAAGTCCTAATGCAGAGTATGATGAGACCACAAAAGTGTTCAATGTGGAAGAGGTGGAGGTGGATGGTACAACTCTTCGTCTCATAGATATGGGAGGCCAGGAGGTCTACCATATCACATACCATTTAACACTGAGACAGAATTGTGTACCAGTAATTGTAGTCAACATGGAGCAGTATGATCAGATTTCGAAAATGTCTACAGACAGAGAGGCTGTGAGAAAGCTGGCTTTTGACTTCATGTCTCACCTCTATCTCGCTCATCCAACTCTTGGCCCACCTAAGCTTGTTTTCACACACAAAGATAAGTTTCCGAGTGAAGTTTTCCAACAGCTTCGAAAAAAGTTTCTTAAAGTTTCTGAGAAGTTATGCAAAAATATTCTTGAAGAAGAGAAAAGTTTAGAAGGTGACTTTGCGCGAATTCAACATTTCACTGCATCAAACGGAAAAGTGTTCTCCAATGACAACATATATGAAGTTGGGAAATTTGACGAGTACAAGATATTTGAATCGATTAAAAAATCTCTTCTTCAAAGTTGCCAACACTTTGTGAAGCCACTTCCAAAAGTCTGGGAGGATGTCAACAACAACATTTTGTCATTACAGACCTCACATAACACCTTTGATGAAATATTGGCTATGATAAACGAAAAGCAGGATAACATTGAAGCAAAACACTTGGATACGATTATCATGTACATGCATGATTGTGGCAAAGTTCTCTGGTATAAACATATTGATGCACTCAGGCCATACATATTTCACAAGATCACGGAAATTACCAAGCTACTCTGTGTCTTATATCATCATGATCCAGACGTTTGGCAAAGTAGAGTTGATCAGTTCCAACCGTATTTTTCAATGGAAGGAGTGAGGATTGAAAAACAAGAATTTGAAGAGTTTGTGAATTCCTTTAGAATCAATGGCTTGATGATGAAATCTCTTCTTGTATATTTGATTAGAAAAGAAACTTCGTTCACTGGTGAAAATGATGTGAAAATTGCTGTTTGCTTGCTCAGAACATTCCGTTTATTGTATGGCCCTTTGAATAATGATTCTGAAGATCCGTACTTCATAGTCCCTCAGTTTGCCAAAGAATCCTACAGCCTCTCCTACACTCCGCCAAAGGAGCTGATGCTTCATACCGAAACGCAGTTTAATGGTCTGGCATTACCACAGCATGTCTACCATCAGATGACGGTTGGTTTGCTCGAACTATTTGCTGACGATTCTGCCACAATACAGGTGAAGAGAAATGGAGCAAATGTCTATCAAGATAAAATATATACACAGCTGATACATGACTATGAATCTAAAAGAGTTTTGCTCTACGCGTCATCTGATGCAAATAATATCACCAAAGCGTGGGAAAAACTCATTTCAGTCAACAACAACATCCTCAGACATGTTATGGAAACTTGGACTGCCAGTCGTCCAGTCACTGCCTGCATCTGTGCTCACTGCTTACTGCTAGGTGTTCCGTGCCCTAAAAAGTCTATTCATCCTAAATGGTGTTTTCGCTCCCTGATGAAACCTACACCAGTTGTCAAGAAGTGCAGCGGATCTTCAACAATCTTGTGCAATAATGAGGAGATCCCAAGAGCTCTGATTTTTCCATGTATGTATCACTAATATTGTTTATTACTATGATTTTATAAATGGAAACTTTTGCCTACTACATAAATGATTTTCATTACTACAAACTCTGAACAAAACCTGCTAAAATTTTTTTAAATTTGAAAATAATCAAACAAAAGGCATTATGTCTCGTGTTGTAACATTCTTGCAGTGGTTCTGTCGCAACTTATGTTTAGCTACCATTTAAGTTGATTACAGTATACATAATATGTGAGCTGGTTGTAGTATATGTAGACTGCACTGTTTTATTCAGGTGAGGCGTTGTCTGAGAAAGAAACCGATGAGCTCGTGAAGCTATTGACTCAACTCAAACTTCGTAAACATCAGAATGATGTAACCAGAATTGGTATATCTGTATAATACTCACTTTATCAACCTTTAATGTTATTATAGAATTCAGAGATCTCAATACATGCAGCAGTCGTTTACTCTGACTAGAATTTTTAGAAAACTGATTGTTTTTGTCAAGCGATCAAGGAAATGGCAATTTTGCTATTCTTCTGTTTTTTAAATCCTGGTATTAGCCAATAAAATCATGTGACTGCAGATGATGATGGTGATCTGAGTGATCTCTCTGAAGATGATGACAATCTGTATCCTGATGAAGACAATGAGAAAGACATGAAGTTGATACAACCCAACCTAAAGACTACCAGAAACCTGAGGATTAAGAATCTTTTCTCAAATGCTGAACAGGTTGGTGCATCAGTTTAGGGTCATATGTTCACCCTATTCGTTAGATTCTTATGCTTGTATAACCTATTCTTAGACAGAACATTATAAACACATGCATCTGTAGCAAAATGATACTATTTACTGTTAGCTTTATTATTAGGCCATGTGTGCCTCAAACATGTTTAACTAGATTTACAAATATGTCAACTAATACTATCATTTTTAGTCTATTTGTATCCAGGTGCTCAGTATGACCAGAGAGAGAGGAAGAGCTCTGATAATAAACAACAAGAACTTTGTTGAAAGACCAGACTTATGCAGGGAAGGTTCAGATGCTGATGTTGAGAATGTGTCTCTCATGTTGAGATCTCTCAAGTTTGATGTTGAGACACACTCAGACCTGACAGCAGAGGTATGTTGTTATGGTGAAAACAATGCGAGCACTATTTAACCATCAAGTAGATTTTCGTATATAATGTCTTGTTTGTTCTTTAACCAAATATTTTGTAAAGTTTGTAGTATATTTTAACAAAATATTTTTTTTTACATTCACTGAATTATATCTTTAATTGTACTTAAGAATTTTTCTAAAGCTGCATTGAAAATTTTGGGTCTTGTTAGTTTTTGCTCACTTTTTGGTCTTTTGTTAGGTTGATGAGAAAACTTTTTGCTCACATTGCATATGAGTCAGCTTACTTCATTTAGTACACACCAGGAAATTATGACCTAACATTAAAGTTTACTCATAATCCATTGAAATTTACCATACATGGTATTTTTATGTGCTGATTTTAACTACGCATAACAGAAAAGGTTAGCTAGGAGGGGATTCCCCAACATTAAAGCACAGGTCATTGTCATATGCACTTATTATTTTATATGTGCGGACCGTTACGAAAAAGCTGTGACTGTCTGCAAGTCCAAATTAGCTAAATAATTAAGAAAGACATGGGAAATTAAGCATAATCAAAAATCATCTTGACTATTTAGTTGTATTTATTGATATGCTATTAGTTTTAGGCAAAAACCTATAAATATTAGCACCTAAATTGAAAAAAGTAGCTAAAACTGGAGATTTCAAGTGTGTACTAAATTAAGTAAAATGACCCATAACTCTATAGCAATTATTTGACACTTTGAAATGAAGTAAATTTGTTTGACTGTTTAAACTCGTTTTCAAATTTGTAGGAAATGCTGTCTGCTGTGAAGTCTGAGGTGAAAAAAGAGAAACACAAAGAGTTTGGATGTCATGTACTGGTTGTTATGACTCATGGTGGGGAAGATAACTGCATCTATGGAACTGACCTCGAGAAGGTCAACCTCACTGACCTGTGTGATTTGCTCATTCCTTTGTATTTCGATGGAATAAGTAGAAAACCTAAAGTTGTCATACTAGAAGCCTGCAGTGGAGGTAGTTAGTTTGTAGTATAAACTTGAACCTTTAGTTCAATGGTTGAACTAGTAAATACTCCCTGTCAGAAACTAGTCATCTAATTAATTGGCGCTTTAACATGATTCATAGTTTGGATTGCTTGAGCAACTGGGTGTCTTGAGATTGTTTAGCTCACAATATTAAGGTCGTTGTTATGTTTGTGTTACAGCAAACATTGAAGTAAGCCCAGACAGATCTGGTCTTGCAGCAGATCAAGAAGAAGAAACTGAAGCTGCCTCTTCTACACCTTCTGAAGCTAATGAAGAAGACAATGATGAATATCCTGAACCGCCAAGAAAAAGAATTAGACTCATTAGACCAGTTTCACCACCAGAACCTAGAATAGAAGAGTGTAGAACTCTACGGGATATAGATGATCTTCTTGTTCTGAAGAGTAACGTCTGTTGTAAGTATAGCAAGAGAAAGTTATTTATTGGTTTGATAAGTGTGCAGCTACAGGTTTTGTCAATCTAAAAGTTTGTTTCCTAAATTTAATCTGACCATGCTATATGTAATCTTTTTCTTGTTCTTCGTAAATTGCGAGTTAATGTTCAAAACCAAACAGAATTTAGAAAATTTCAGGCTTGCTCTGTCTACACCATGCTTTGAGTTTCATTTAATTTTATTGCAGCATCAAAGAGACATCCTGAGTATGGATCTCCTATGATTAGAGCTCTAGTATCTTCAATCTACAAACATGCCTGTCACCGTGATCTCTACACCATCTTTCAGCAGGTGAGTTTAAAATGATAATTTTGTCAATTTCTACTTGTATATAGAAATATTTTTATGTTTAGTTGTGTGATAATTTACAATTTGCATGTCCAATGAATAAAATATAATGTAAATTAGGTAGCTTCTTAAAACGTGCTCGTATTTTTACTAATTTATATTTCTCCCACTGTGCCTGTTGTAAAGGTTAAAGCCCAACCTCAAGCTTTTCTTTAATATATTCTATAGTGGTAGCAGACAACTCTCAGGATCTACTTGCTTAGATTGAATATGAATAGGAAAGCCTATAGTGGGGGTGCCAACATGCAAAAATGGGCGGGTGGAGCACATCAATACTAACCTTTGTTGCTATATATCACTGCAAAGCCAACATTCTACTGATTTCAGATCTGCGAGTACCTTTTTTGTATCTGGGGGGGTTCTCTCGTGAGAGGGGTGGATATACAGGGGTTCAGCATTTTTCAAGGGGGGACTATGGAACTCTAAATATTTAATTTCCTGAGTAGTTTAAGTTTGACATTAAAAATATTTTCAAGGAATGTTGTACACATATGAAACTTTCTCTAACAAAAGTTTTGACCAAAAATAAAAAAGTGGGCGGAGCCTATAATATGACAAACTACTTTTTTGCATATACCGGATATTCTCTAAACTGCTTCTTTTCTGTTCTAGCATTTAGAATGTTGATTTTTGGTATGAAAATACTCTATTGTGTTCTAATAATGCTCTCCGATTTTCATTACGTTCTGAACTCTATAACATCTTTCCCAACCATGACAAATAAAAACCATAAAACGGGAGTTATCTCCTCCGTTAAAAATTATTGCGTTTCTGCCCAATAATATTGCTTTTTGTTGCTAGGAACAACATCTGCATGATAAAAATGTATTTTTAGCGTATTTATATTAGCTTATTGACTTATTTTGAATCATTGATTACGATCAATACTATTGAGTATTAATATTCAATATTTACTGTATAAATTGAGTGTCAGCAATAATTAACAGACCACTAATATTCGATTTTTTTATCCATAAGTATAGTAACATAAAATATGGTTCATAAAAAAGTAATATTATGATTTCAGCATCACAAGCAATTACTATGCTCTTTTATATCAGATATTGGTAGACATCTGTAATTGTATTTATTTATAAATAAGATAGTATTTAAAATTTTAATTTACAATAGATCAAGCTTTATTACAAAGTTTTGTTATCTCTAGCGTTTATATACCAAATTAAATATATTATAATTCTTCATCAGAACTGTGTTTGTTGCCATCATCATCATAATCAGGCTCTTTGTTTGAAAAAGAAGACTGGCCACTTTCGTTTTTGCAATCGAAACATTCACATAAACCACAGCATTTCATCATCAGGCATTTCATCATGCATGCTTTACTCTTACAGCCTGCTTTTTTGCATTTACATGCTGTTAAAATCACATCTGCGTTGCTCTCAAAATCATATTTTATCACAAAACTTAGTCAAGAGACATTGCTGAATATGAAAAAGTCACTTGAGGATTCATGTAATCTAAATACAGCATGGCTATTGGCAAGACTTGCCCCAGTCAAACTATTTCAATTGGATATAAGTCCTTCTACACATAACTGCCCCAGCTGGAGTAGCTTTAATGTAAGAAATTTGGTTGCCACAGAAGATAATAAAAGATCAGTCATTGGGTATTGCCCAATGATTAATGCACCATCAACAGATCCTACAACAATCTATACAATCCTTCTGCAGCTAACGAAAACTATGAAAGTTTTAAATCAGAAACATTCAGTAATTACATTTGACCAAGCTATCTACAAGATGGCCAAAGAGATTCAATGGAACAAACCAACTGAATTTTCAAACACAATAATTCGAATGGGCGGTTTTTATATCTTGATGAATTACATGGCAGCACTTGGCAAAATGGTAAAATCAAGCGGCCTCGCCCAAGTTCTTGTACACAGTGATATATATTCTGAAGTTACAGTGAAACAGGTGCTATGTGGTAAGCATTATAACAGAGGTGTACGGGCACACAAGATTTTTTATAAGGCAATATCAAGGCAGAAACTAAAATTTCTTTCGGAATGGCTTCAATAAAATGATCAGTTTGACCCATTAGAGTCTCATAATACGTATTTCTATTGACGATAACTTGCGTGAATGGACCACTGTTGCAGATAAAGTTGCTACTGCTATAAAAAAGTTTGACTCTGATACTAAATTAAAATCTAACCTTTCAATGTTCTGGAATTCCTACCTTCATGCAGTAGAAGCCATGTTGGGATTTATTCGAGCTGAGCGTAGTGGCAACTGGCAATTATATTTGGACAGTATGCAGGCAATGCTACCAGTATTTTTTGCGTATGATCGCACAAACTACTCAAGGTGGCTGCCTATATACCTTATTGATATGCTAAATTTGCCTGAATCTGCTCCAGAAGTTTATGGAATGTTTGCAAAGGGTTCATTCACCGTAAACAGGACAGGAAAAAAAATTGCAGGTATGGCTCCAGATCAAGTCTTGGAGCAAACTTTGAACCGAGACAGTAAAACATCTGGAGGCATTATTGGCATTAGCAACCATGAAGAAGCTCGGACAAAATGGTTCTTAACTAGTCATATCAGAGCCCAACTGCTTTCTTTGCAAAAGGATTTTTGCCAAATAGCCTCACAGTCATCAACACTACACAAGGAAGACACAATCATTACAACTTATATGACGGATGAGATTGATACGCAAGCAATTCTTTTTACATTGCAGCAGTTTGATGTTAAAGTGTTTAGCAATACTTCAACTGAACTTATTAATATTGCTACTGGAGTAAGTCCCGATGCAGAGACCTTCTTGTCAATAGTGACTGCTATGGCTCAGGGAGGAGAAATGGCTCAAAAGTTTTTTCAAGATAGACTTTTGAATACAATAAAACCATTTTACACTGCTATTCACCGGCTTAAAATCCCTTCCTTTGACTTTGTGGCTAAATCACTTCAGCCGGCCATTAAACCAAATGTTCCTAAAATATCATTTGCTAAACTTCTCATAAGTGCCAAAAGTGCCAAAGATTTGCATACAGTTCTAGAGAAAAAAATTGGTCCTATTCCTCTTGCTCTATTTACTGAAAACGGACAGATGAGAAAAACATGCAAATCGCAACTAATGCATATTTTGGAACAGAAATATCTTGGAAACAGGGTCTCCAATGATGATACTCAACTGTCCACCGACAAATCGATCATTATTGATGGTATGTGCATACTTCACTCGACAAAAACATCAGGCACTTTTTATAGCTATGCTCTGAAGATGTTGGAAATATTTCTTGAATGTGGCAAAGGATATACAAGGGTTGATGTAGTGTTTAACTTGTATTCTGAAACATCAATTAAAGCACAAGAGCGTATTAGACGGGGTGCCCAATAGCTGTGCTCTATTTCCATTATTCATAACAACCTGCCTGTTCCTAAAAACTGGAGTGCTTTTCTGAGCAATATTCACAACAAAAATGAGTTGGTAGATTACATAGTGAAGGTGCATGGAGTAGACATATTGAGAAAATTCCAGCTGGTACATTTTTAGTGTGTAGCGCCAAAGAAGTCTGTGTTCTGCAAAACTATTATCGTTAAAATTGTAACAAATTGAAATCCAATCATGATGAAGCAGACTTGAGATTAATCCTTCATGCAGCTGATGCACTGAGTGATTACGATTTGATAGTAATAAGATCAGTAGATACCGATGTTGCTATTATTACGCTTAACATCATCTTAGTAATGTTTTAACTGAGCAGGCTAATAAAGATGTAGTAATCTTCGTTGGAATGGGGAGTCACAGAAGATATATGTCTCTTTTTGAATCAGCCAAGAAAATCTACAAAAAGTTCTCAAGAATCTATTATCACTCCATGCACTTACAGGTTGTGACTCAGTAAGTTCTATCTTCCGAATATCTAAAAAGCGTGCTTTGGAGGTACTTGAAAAGGAAAGCTATAATCTGTCTTTAGGTTCTAATGATTGGTCCCCAGTATCAGAAGAAACATACTTAGAGTGTGAATGATTTGTCTCCAACCTATATGCTGCCTATGATGATATCACTGAAGCAAGAGATAAAATATTGGATTTAAAAAATGTCTCCAGTGAAGCACAGCTACCACCTAGTAGGAATTCCCTAGAATATCACGAGAAACGAGCCAATTATCAAGTTACACTTTGGCAACTTTCTTTTACACCTATTTTACTTCATCAGCCAATTTTCGACCATGGTTGGGATACTAACTTGACTCCAATAAAATATGATTTTGAGAGCAACGCAAATGTGATTTTAACAGCATGTAAATGCAAAAAAGCAGGCTGTAAGAGTAAAGCATGCAAATGCAAGCGCCTGATGATGAAATGCTGTGGTTTATGTGAATGTTTCGATTGCAACAACGAAAGTGGCCAGTCTTCTTTTTCAAACAAAGAGCCTGATTATGATGATGATGGCAACAAACACAGTTCTGATGAAGAATTATAATATATTTAATTTGGTATATAAACGCTAGAGATAACAAAACTTTGTAATAAAGCTTGATCTATTGTAAATTAAAATTTTAAATACTATCTTATTTATAAATAAATACAATTACAAATGTCTACCAATATCTGATATAAAAGAGCATAATAGTTGCTTGTGATGCTGAAATCATAATATTACTTTTTTATGAACCATATTTTATGTTACTATACTTATGGATAAAAAAATCGAATATTAGTGGTCTGTTAATTATTGCTGACACTCAATTTATACAGTAAATATTGAATATTAATACTCAATAGTATTGATCGTAATCAATGATTCAAAATAAGTCAATAAGCTAATATAAATACGCTAAGAATACATTTTTATCATGCTGATGTTGTTCCTAGCAACAAAGAGCAATATTATTGGGTAGAAATGCAATAATTTTTAACGGAGGAGATAACTCCCGTTTTATGGTTTTTATTTGTCATGGTTGGGAAAGATGTTATAGAGTTCAGAACGTAATGAAAATCGGAGAGCATTATTAGAACACAATAGAGTATTTTCATACCAAAAATCAACATTCTAAATGCTAGAATAGAAAAGTAGCAGTTTAGAGAATATCCGGTATATGCAAAAAAGTAGTTTGTCATATTATAGGCTCTGCCCACTTTTTTATTTTTGGTCAAAACTTTTGTTAGAGAAAGTTTCATATGTGTACAACATTCCTTGAAAATATTTTTAATGTCAAACTTAAACTACTCAGGAAATTAAATATTTAGAGTTCCATAGTCCCCCCTTGAAAAATGCTGAACCCTTGTATATCCACCCCTCTCACAAGAGAACCCCCCCAGATACAAAAAAGGTACTTGCAGATCTGAGATCAGTAGAATGTTGGCTTTGCAGTGATATATAGCAACAAAGGTTTGTATTGATGTGCTCCACCCGCCCATTTTTGCATGTTGGCACCCCCACTACTAGTTTAGCAGCTGAGAGTTGTACCTTATCACAGCTATAAGTAGTTAGTTAGAACACAGTCTTACTAGTCATTACTTACTCTACAGGTGGACACTAAACTAGTGAAGAAACTGTATACAGATGAAGATTCAGAAAGAAGCAGAAATTTGGTTGTAATCTGGAATACTCTTCCATTCAGTAAAAGACTTTACCTTTTTCCTGGCTTTGATGGGTTTAATAGAGAGGACAACTCCTCACTCAGCACATAAATCCAATATGAAACTGCGCAAATTTTAGTTTAGTCATTGAACAAAGTTCTATGACATTTTACTCTACTTGCAGAGTGAGCTTGCGTGTATGGGGATAAATAATCATAGCTGACAGCTAAATTATCTACATGAATCAAAGAGTTCTTACTTTTATATTTTACCTTGGGTATAAACCTATGTTGATTACATCTATATCATTAAAATTTCTTGTGATGTCATTTCCTATCACATAATCATATTATTATATAATATTTTGTCTTCTCACATTACCGTTACATAATCAGTTGACTTCGGAGTTAGTATTTGTGTTTCTATATAGTATTTTATGCTGTATAGTGGTTATATTAACACTTGAATAAATATTTTTTGCCTTGTAAAACATTAACCATTCCTGCTTATTATATCAGTTATATGGTTTTTACTTAGCCAAATTGGTTATCATTTATATTTTGATCTAACATTAAGCACTGACTACGTTGTTTCGGCACATGTTCTAATGGCTATGGTGTCATTATTATCATAATTATAGTAGCTTGCTAGTATATATTGAAGTTTGCTCTTTATATTTTATCAATAAATTTTATTCAAATATTTTATAGAAAAAATTTCATTTGCTTTTAAGATTTCAAGTCTGGAAAATTTTACTTCAATAATCTGTGATTAAAGTAACGAGTACATTATTTACAAATGATGGTTATAAAATTTGTCATTTTCTTATCTGCATCTGCAAACCAATCATTTTTCAACTAAGCTAATGAAATGATGAAGAGGAAGCTACAGCTGTTAACAGCATATTGTCTATACCTCACATTGAGTCAAAATAAAGAAATCGAGGAGGTAACTCCCAAATAGGAAGATATGTAAAATCAAGATCAATATGTAAATGTAGGAGTTGTACTACTATGTGCCATTAAAAGAAAACTTGCCTTCTCATGATAAAAAGTCAAGAAAAATAAGAACCCCTGCTCGAACAAGAGTTGTTGGAGTGGTTTTGAGACTGATAGATATAATTGTTGTTTTTGGCGCTATCGCCATCTTTCGGATTTCTAAGATTATTATATTTTGCAATTAGCCCTTAGCCGTTATAATATTATACTTACTAAAGGAAAGTTCTACATTTTTAATTACTGTTAGTTTTATCGTTCTGTCTTTTTGTCTGAATCAACTGCGCAGTTAATTTTTGGTGTTACAATAATATTATATTAATATACTTATAGTGAATATTATTCAATTTGTTCATATTCTATTGTATATTATTATTAACTTCTCTCTTTGTTTGTGATTGCATCAATCTGTGTACAAAACGTAATCAATTCTAGTATCTCAATTGTTCGTAGAAAGTAAGTCGTATATTTGTCTCAAAGTTATTAAAAAGTAGTTCCTGTGTTGATACCCATCTGATCTTAAAATAGTAATAGTTTTAGATAACATAAAAATCTGACATTTACATTCGCATAACCACAGCTGAGCAGTAGTAGACCATAATATTTTTAGTCTCACTGAACACTTTCCTTTATCATACTCCGACATAATAGTTATAGTAGATATTAATATAGAGATTTGAACTATACTACTCAGTTCTACTACCCGATCCAACACCGCGGCTACAAAAAAACATCTTAACCTTGGCTTTGCTTTGGGCTACTCTACATCAGCACGTCATACATTACATCTAAACAAACATTAAAATAATTGAGTGGGCCTAAGTGACAACTATAACAAAAATTGACTCTTCAATGACAGCATCATTTTTCACTTAATGCTATTCAGACACTTTGTGCAGATATGACTCATTAGTTTTAGAAGACATATCATTTAGGAGAAGGTAAACTTCAATCTCAACCCTCCACTGCCAACCAAAGGAAAGGCTTAATCTGACAGTTCATGCAACGACGCTGGTGCCGAACTGTAACTGCTCCTGTAGACACGCCAGCGACGTGGAGAGTGGGGACATGCTACACGGGCAACAGCCTGTCCTCCGTATGATCAATGCCCAGGCACACACCTGCACACAACCATCCTTTTCTCACTGAAGAGAAAACTCCGGATTTGCCTTCTGCGGAAACACAACACGGGGAGCGGTTATAAGCTGAAGCTCAATTTATGTAGAGCAAGGCACCAGGTGTTGCTTCTGACGGTGGAAGAGGTCTCTAGATCTCGCTGGACAGTTACCACCCGCAATAAGCTGGAAAGCCTCCAACCAGTTGAGTGATCTCCTGCCACAGTCCGCCTTCCTTATTGGGTGCAAGGAAAAAAGGGGACAACCGAACAGCAGACTGCAATATTTTACGGGGCAACAAAAAATTGAAAATAAGAGACCAGGTCCTAAATTGAAATGTTTGAACGTCCATACTATGCTAACTTTTCAATCTATCAATTTACAGAACATCAAAGACACCTGAAAATCATCCATCATAAACGATGAATTCAAGAGAATAAGCGTCGGCATTACTACCCTTCAAGAAACGCAACTAGCTAATAATGGCACTCTATAGAAAATTACTACACGTGTTGTTGGCGGAAAAGAAGTTCTAATTAGCCAAGAGTGTATGGAGTTGGCTTTGCAGTGAAGAACAGTTTCTTGAGTATGGTAGAGCCATGTACTAGCAGCTCATAGCGTCAGAGCAATGTATAAGGGCATCAAGATGGCAATGAGACTAATCCAGAGCAGGATGCCTCCTCTCAAACCTTCCACTGGAAAAGTCATCACCAAAAAAGGAAAGCAGATAGAGAGATGGGTAGAACACTAGACCCACTTACACTCTCACCAGAAAGTTGTGTCTTCCTCTGCTCTTGATGCAGTTGAATGTATGTCCACTATTGATGATTTTGATGACGAAACCACTGTAGATGACCCTGGTAACGCCATTGATAGTTTGTCCTAAGGCAAGACACCTGACAGTGATGGAATATCTCCTGATCACATCAATCGCTGCAAAACTAATCTTTTACATTCCCTGCATGAAGTTCTTTGTCAATGCTGGGAAGAAGGTGCTGTGCCACAAGACATGAGAGATGCAAACATCACCAAACTTTACAAGAATGAGAGAGACAAAAAAAAGGTCTCAACGACTAAAGAGGCATCTATTTCACTGCTCAGCACCGTTGGCAAAGTGTTTGCCAAAGTCATCCTGGCCCACCTACAGATACTAGCTAAACAGGTCTACCTGAGTCGCAGTGTGGTTTAAAGAGCAAAAGATGCCTTTTCATGTTGCCTTTGTCAAATTGACAAAGGCTTTTGTCCGGGTCAACAGAAAGGGGTTGCTAAAAATCTTTCCAAAGATCGGCTGCTCTTCAAAACTGCAAAGCATGATAGAATATTTCTACATGCAATAACAGGAAGGAGACAGCAATGTTTGACAGCGACTTTTCGGAACCCTTCGACATACGAAGTGGCGTCACACAAGGCTGCATTCTTGCACCAACATCCTTTGGTGTCTTCTTTGCCACGCTCTAAAAGCACGCTTTTGATAATACATCAGAAGGTATTTACCTACAAACTAAATTCAATAATAAACTCTTTAATTTTCCCTGACTCAGAGCATCCAAAAAGTTTTTCAAATTGTCATCAAAGACATGCTGGTTGCTCATGATGCTGCTTTGATATGAATAATTGCTTGCAATATAAGATATAAGATATAAGTTGGCATATGCAATGTGTTTTGTTGGTGAAACTTCAGGTTTCGGGGTTGTTTTCTCTCATAGCCCTATAATTATACTATATCAACTAACTAGGCAAAACTCTGTGGACATAAAATCGAATGAACAACTAATTGAGAATCATTCAACATTCTTTGTTTAAAATATTATAATGCTGCTCACTAACACAGACTAACATGCATGATTGAATAACTTTTTAACAGACATTGAGTGTTTTTTAAAACAATTAAAATCTTAGGTGGTATAAAGTAGCAAATTGTTAAACCCCTTAAGGTATTCTGCAGTTATAATCAACTATGACGAAGCCTACAGCTGAACGTAATTCTATTTCCTGTATTGCTCATCTAGAACAGGCACATATGACACGCTAGGTATAGGACTGTGTTTGAGGTAGGCAAGTGACCCCATGTCAATTGATACATCTTACACCATCTTTAAACTCAATATAAAATTATCTAGATATAAGAATGTGTGATGAACAAACCAATGTGACAAACATTACCAGATATGAATCAAAACCAGATAGTTTATCTCTCCAGGTTTGTTAATTTACATTGTCTTCATGTTTGTAATGATTAGCTAAAGCATCACTTCCAATACATAACTTTTTTATTTATCAAAAATTATTAAACTTGCTTTGATGTCGATGAAATTATATATATATATTTTTCAATGTATAATAATGTTTGTGAGAATTGGTGAAAAAATACATAACGTGCAACTTTCTTGCAAAAACATAAATAGTTTTTGCAGACAAAAAATGGATCCCAGTGCATATAAAAAATATGTATATAGATCTCGTATATGCTTTGTATTTTCACAAATGATAAAATTCTACACTATGTGTCCAATACCAAAATATGAACGTGATCAAACAGTAATAGAGTATTCTAAGAAAAACATTCTTAACTTTTCACCCCATAATCCTGTATTTTAATTCAGAGTTGAGGAGTTGTTGTTCTTGTCTAGAGTTGGCTATCAGAGAGGAATTTTCATGAGACCGTCTAGACAGATATGGCAAAGACTGGCTGATTTTACCAACAGCCACTGATTTATACACAGGATATCCCTTTTGACTTAAATACAACAGGATATTGATAATAAATACTTATTGACAAGCTTCTCGTATAATTCGATGGAAGTTGTCTTTTTTTTAAAGAATAGCTTTCCTGAAATAGGTATATATAGTTGGCTGAGTGTCATAGGTTTAGATAGCTCTTAAGAATTATTAACTACAGATGAAGGTATATTTAAACCGGTCAAGTTCCTTTGGGTTTTGAATTTTTACTGAGTTTAAAACAGTGCGACATTGAATTTTATTGCATGATTCTCATCTGCATTGAAGAGTTTAAAGTTGATTTGTAACTTCATAAATTTTCCAGGTTTATATTCGCCAACCCTACAAAAGTCCCAGATAGAAAAAGTAAACTACATTTTTCTCTTTTATGTTGTAAAAGAAACTTATGAGTGAGTGCCCTTCTTCAACTCACCAGTGGCCTTTGTATAAGATAGAACTGCTGTCTATATGCTAACTAAGCCTGTGCTTTAACCACTAGATCATGCTGCAATAGTTACACTTACCTAGAGTATATGTTATGTGGTCACACATCCCATAAACCTGAGCAAGTATCACTTTCCTCTCTTCACTTGAAATACCGTAACTTCTCATTCTACATGAGAATATTAATACTATAGCTATTTTAAGTTTATATAATATATTATGCATGCACATAGATATAATGTATATGGGCATTGCATCCGAGAGGAATGGATTATGTAAAGTTGTTAGTAATAAAACATTTGATCAGTTTCCACCACAGCATGACCAGCTACAATTAAACTGGTAAAACTATATCTACCTTTCTACAGCCTGTTTGATGGAATCTTCGTTATGAGAAGCGAGAACAAATCTGATTTGTCTCCCCTGGTTACTGTTATCACGGATCTTCTGCAGTAGCCAGTTGGCTGTAGAGTTGTATGAGTTATGTGTAGCCTGTATTCCATCGTGTACAGGACAAGGATGACCTTGACTTTTAGCTCCATTTTCCTCAGCTACCATGTACGCCCCCCTTACCAACTTAGCTGAAAAATCAAACACACAGTTTTTGGAACCTCAGCCTTCTGTTATATAAACAAATTAAATAATTCTACATAATATATGTGTGAATCAGTCAAAAGGAAGTAAATAAACATTCCTAAGTAATTAAACAAATATAATATTGAACTATACTCATCTGTTGATAAAAATTTAAAATTAGCTGTATTTTGTCAAAGTTTATATTATGAACAATCTCATTTTAATATAAGTTAAGTGTTTTGTTTTTTTACAAGAACCCAACATTGTAGAATCATTAGAGTACAATTGGATGCATCAATAAATTTTAAAATGCATTTTGAGATATACCAATCAGCTGAAGAAAGGGCATCGGAAGGTCACATGGATCCACAGAATATAGTATAAACTGTAATAGATTATCCCAAATCAATCTTTAATCTAATATACAATATGTTGGCAATTGTGAAGCAGAATTTCCTATCAATTATATATGGCTTTGCTAGTTCAACATATTGGGAATTTTGATTATTATTTATATACTTGGGAGTTGCCCTCTTAAATTCTGGTGAAGGCCAGAATATAGACAACTCCGTATGCTAATCAGGTAATCAACTGGAAACCTGACTGACTCACCCCCATAGTGAAGGTTATTCTTCTCGGCAAAATTGAATTCCCACTGCAATGCCTCAAATGACTTCTACAATGTGCAAGAAACAACCAACATAGTGTGCACACATGCAGACATCTTTGTAGAATAGGTTATACAATTACCAAAAATATATTTACATGGAGAAACAAAAACACATCTTCTGCACCTTGAGAACCAATTTGGATCAAGTTTAAATGTTTAATAGAGAAAAAATAATGAAAGAAAGACAACTTTTGTTTGGTCTGTAAATCCACATTCTGAAACTTATAACTATCTGTAGATAACAGCAGTCTAACCTTGAGGTAGCATTGTGTTGTGTTCCAAACAACAGCCTTAGTCCTATTACACACTAGACTGAGAGCCATGGCCAAAGCTGTGAGAGCCGGGTTCGTGTTGGTATACTCAGCGTCTACCATCAACACGGTATTCGTGGCGACTGCTTTCTGTCCCACTTCACCGAGCAGGATCAGCCCCGACAGCAACTCTGGAACAGTGCCGGAAGCCCCAGGTGTCTCCGCTAGCCACTTTAGGGTGTTTACAGGTGCAGCATAAGTGCTGTATAATGCAGTGGAAGTAATTATGAATGTCAGAACAAATTTTAGTTGATATTTGAATTACTTAAAAGGAGTCTACACAGACTTATATGACAAAACACACTCAAGTTTAAAGTCCTTATCCTAGATGGACGAGATATTTTAAAAGCTGGCTAAAAACTCAAATTATTATGTAGCACAAGAGTAACATCACACATGACCTTTACTGGAAATTGACCCCATGATATTGGTTTTACTAAGTCAGTAATCTAACTTTTAAACCAATGCTGCTTCCTAACATATTTATAGGATAAGCAGAAGGTATATTAATATGCAGATTTGGTGAAGATCAAATTTTTTGCAGACTGAGGTCTTTGAGCTTCACAATTGGCGCGTTGAATCTGCACTCCAAACCAAGACACATGATTACAATATAGGAGCTTGAGCTATATCTCATACGATCCATAGACCTAAAGGACTTATCACTTACACAGATTACAGACTATCACTACTTCTCACTGCTACAGGACTATCAGGACTATCAAGAGAAAAGATTTAATGTGAACCAGTTACAACTGGCTTCAACCAAAACATTGCTATATATAAATTCCTTTTCAATGAAAGCTGTCACTGAGACATGAAAATATAATAGCTCATGATAAGCTGACTGACAGCTTAAATACTATGGAAACTGAAAAACCCATTTGCTATGAATTATAATATTTATTTTGTAACGAATCTAAAATCTGCCAGCCTACACTGCAAATGCTCTTATATAATTGAGAGCTCCTCCCCCTCCCCCTCCCCCTACACTATGCCCTTTGTTATAACCCCTTTTCCCCTTCCCACACCACTTACGCTCACTGCATGTCCATCATTGCTTATGTGAATGAATTGTTCATTTGGTCAACATGCAGAAACAACTACTTTGAATGAAACCACAACCATAAGTTAATACAAACTACAAGCACAATTTAATCTGTTATCATAATGGCAGCCAAGCTTTTTGATGTAGAATGTTCTAGAAATATAATGAATAAACTATGGGGTTGTTTAAATACACAATGGCGTTGTTTCCATGACAACAAAGTCCATCTACATTCACACTAAACATTACATTATCTTGATTGTTATTCTTAAACTTGTGTAAGTCTTGTAAGTCTATGTAAACTCATGTAATTCTTAATTGTTTTTTTTCAAGTTCTCAAATAGAATTCACACTTTCTATAAAGTGTATAAAGTGTATATATTTGCAGTTGAAATTGAAATTTATGATTTCTAGTTAAAAGTCTGGGTGCAGAGCGAAATTAGGTTACTGTTATAGTAATATAGGTGAAAACCAAAATATATAAAAATAACTACAGCCTTAAAAAGGAATCAAAACCTAAATTATAGCCCAAGTCCTAACAGACTAAAAGAAATATCAGATGTTATACCAGGGTTGTGGGTGCGCATGTACTCAGCTGAACTATAAATAACTTTCTCTCTCACTTCATCAGACAGTAGGGACAGTGACTTCTGTTCAAATACAATAATAATATATCTTATAAGTATATCAACAGATGAACAGAAGTCTTAAATTACAATTAGACAATTGCAATTTTTAATGCTTTCATAAACATAACATACATAGATTTTCACAGGATAAATCTAATTCCGTTGAACTAAATGCCAAGTTTTACCAATTAAAATACTGAAACCAGAAATAGTAGCTAAAACAACAAAGCAAGCAGTGAACTCACTAACAGGTGTGATGTGAACATAGCAGAAATACGAATTTGCATGTAGGAGCCATACGGAGTTATCTTTTCAGTAATACCTTCCATCATTTTGATAATGTTTTTAGCATTGCCATTAGCTTCCTGAACCCTTTAAAGCAATCTAATTCAATTGCAAAACTGGAATAGAGCCAATAATAACAAACTGAAAATGAAGTCATTTTTTTATTCTTAGTTTGCAGTCACAGTTGTCGTTTTGATAAAGATACAAAATATTGTTATTAAAAACTTTTTTAATAAAAAGATGCTGATATATCACTAATGATAAAGTACATCATATGACCTGTGTGGATCTCAAAAGTAACAGTATAAGATAAAAGTCAAACATGTTATATAAATTTGAATATGTTATACAACATTTGCTGATACCTTATGACACATTGTCAAGCATACGGTATTGGGCTGCATGCACTGCAAAAAGCTGTAATGTGAAGCTTGCTATGTTAATTATAATCAGCAAAGCACTGAATCAGATCACATTTCAGATCAAGTCACAGTTCAAGTCAATTATGGCAATGTATGACTTTATAGTGTTTATATGAATTGAAAATACAATATAACCAATAAATTGCTCTAACAGCATTTATCACAGTTTCTAAAATACATTTTTGTAATCATAGACCATAGTACCAAAAACGCAATCAACAGATTTTTCAAGTCCTTGCTATATAAAGTTATTAAATTAACTTTTGTTGATTCCATATTCTATAAAATTATTGTCATCACTAGGAACTGATCCCGACACCCGCCGGTTGCAAGTGCAGACGCACTAACCATATTACACCACAAGGTCTATTGGAAAATCGCAATAATGCGCACTTGCTCAAAAATTAACTCATTCCAGAACATTTTTGAAGTCAAGTTGCATATAGTCAACACTCTAACTAAGTCCACAGGTGAGTTGAATAAAATCAGCTTGAATAAACTCTGAGAATTAGTAAGTCATTTAGCTGTCCCATGCATAAAGAAGGCAGACAACTTAAAAGTAGTTCTTAGGTATTTCATGAACTACACATTGCTACGCTTCGGGCCGTCATATACCAAACCTCTAATCTACTTGAAAGAGAAAGGAAGCTTACTTGTCTATGGCCTCCATTACCATCAGAACAAAAGTGCCACTGTTGGCTTTAGCCAGTTTATCAATATTATACCTAACATCGGCTATAGTCACACCCCCAACAAATTGGTCATAGAACAAAGGCTTTACAACGGCAGAAAACAGTCTTTTACCCAGAATTCTCTGTGTCCTTTCAAATATCTGCAACAAAACAATTGCTGCTCAAGACTTTACAAATATTTTCCAACTGAGACATAATATATGTCCAGAACTATCAATATTCTATAACATTGTTCCACCTTTATCTTATATCTGTTTAAATTACTGAGTGAAGCACATCACCAATTGATGTGATGGTAAAGGTAACTGATATCATTGACTTTGATAATATTGCTAAAGAATATTTTATTCACTTTTTTTATTTACTTTGCTTTCTATAAAATTGCATAATAATTGGCGAATTTCCAAGTCTTACTGGTTAAGAGTTGTATGCTCCTGCCACTTATCACAATATTATATTGAGTTATAAGAAGCACACTGAGATGTAAGTTATAATAAACTGTGACATCACATTGTGCAATTTTATACTTCACTATAATATGATAATGATGTGCAATACTATATAAAGTTGTGGTGTTTTGTAATACAATACCCTATATAATTTACAAAATAAGTTTCAAAAGTAATGTAAAGCAAGACTTAGTATGTAACACATAACCTCTGCTGATCTGCTCACAAATGTCCTGTTGGAACAGACTCTGAAGACTGTCAGAGCTCTCACAATCTCCCACAATGACTTCTCTTTGAAAGCTTGCTTGTGATCAGTGAAATCCAAATCTGCAACTGAAGATGTCGCTGTATCTTCTGCAACCGTTTCTTGGTTGATTAAAACTGCCTTTTGCTGACGGGGCAAGACAGTTGATAAATATTTCTGCTGCTGAAAATGTCGGGCAGAGAGCTTGAGAAAAGACATTACTGGACAAGTCATAATCTGATTGCAAAATAAACTTGTTTTACAAAACAACGTTGTGGGAGAATCTAATGTCAGCTGTCAAGTGTGGTTACTGCAGAATGTGTTGTACTGTGGACAGTAAACTTCTAACACTCAGTTTGATTGGCCTAAGAGGAATATCTGGTCAGTTACTTACAACAAACCAGACACTGTGTAACATATTAATATAACACTGAAGTAAGGATTTCCACTATAATCTGATTGGTATAATTATAACATCATTACGTTACTGGTAGCTCCACGAGCCACCACAATATTTCACTGTTGGAAAGTGAGTTTTTACATCAATATTGTAAGAGTTGTGCTCTATATGTATGTCTGCTTGTAGGGAGTTGTGTTACTATGATGCATCAAAAAGACAGTGCTTTCTTATTATAATCAGAGTGGTATATATTAAGAGTGTTGCCATTAGCAAATCTTACGGAATCATATGGGCGCCATTATGCCGAGATTGGTACCACGAGTTTATATAAGTTATAAAAGAAAAATTTTGCCACTTTTGTTATTTAATTTTTTTCTATTTTATGTGTACAATTTCTTTAAATTTTTTTATTGGTAAAATTTGTAAACACATTTTTAATGCACATAAAATTAAAAGAAAAATTAAAACTCAATCATGCACATAAATACAAAGCTACAAAGTTAAAGCTCCGCTGTGATTACAATGTGAATATGAATTGAATAATGCTTGCAATAACCATTATACACAAAATACATTACAGTTGCTATAAATGTAAGACTAGTAAATTGGATGCAAATAGGCAGGGTAATACTACTTAATTTATGCTATTTTTGAATTTTGTAGTAAATATTTGGCATGTATATATGTATATATATATATATATATATATATATATATATATATATATATATATATATATATATATATATATATATATATATATATATATATATACCTCATCAGCACAGAACAGAGTACCATGGCCCACACCTCCGCAATAGTAGAAACTTATTTTTCCACTAAAGCATATTTAAAAGGTGTGTGAACTCAAGCCAGAGAGTTCAAGTGACTCTAGGGGTCACCTAGGAGTCACGAGCCTTGCAAAATGCTAGCAGCTTGAGTTTGTGACCATGGTGAGAGAGCTCAATCACTGAATGTCATTGCTGAGCATTAAGTGAGAGCATAATACCTCAATCTGTGGACAGCATATATATATATATATATATATATATATATATATATATATATATATATATATATATATATATATATATATATATATATATATATAATATATATTCACACATCGGCCAACTTATGTGGCAGATATTTTGTTGCATGTGCTCGAAATTATTAGAAACTCTGGAAAAAACTGAGTAAAATAGCAAATACGTTACCTGACTGCAGAATGATTAATACTAACGGCTAAAAAACTTCCAAATAAAATAATTTAACTAAAAATTAGACATGAATACTAACATTGAAGCTATTTGATAATTATTATGATAGCTAAACTGTGAATTTGCCCTTATCCTAACTAAATTGCAGCCAACATGAGAATTTAAGAATTAACATTTAACGATAAAGTCACATCATGGTACATTAGGCCAGGAATTATGGTAACTTAAAACAAGGGGTGGACGTCTTTAATTCGTCTACCAGTATCTTCATTGCAGTTGCTTAAACTTTTTTTTTCATATTTTGAAGACACTACCATTTAGTTTAGAATTAGCCAATACTAGTGATCATAAGGCATGCAGTAATAATCAACTAGCTAACCTGTTACACTGAAAACTCAAAAAATAAAATATTCTGTATCAGCAAAAGTAGTTTAAGTTTTTGACCACCAAATCTCATCAAATGCTTGAATATTTCATGTGTATAAACACCTAAAGTAAGTTTGTGATTTGACAGTAAAATCAGAATGTCCAACACAACTTTTCTACTATTGCTTCTCTTAGTCTGAAACCAACAGGGTTAAGCAACTTAATTATCTACTAAAAGTTTGTAGAAAATCCCAACAGCTGACAAATTATGTAATTTTAGAAGTAATGAGTTTCATGAAAGGGTTAATAGTAGGCTCCAACCTTGAGATACACAAAAGGGGAACAATAAGTACAACATAGGAAGTTAAGTTAGTAGTAAGTTTTCTGACAATCCCCCAGTATTCAATATACTAAACTAATATAAACTTTGACCAAATCTCTTCAATCTGCTGGAACTGCATACCAGCAAGAAATCTTTTCAAAGATGATAAATTGCATTTTGTAAAACTGTTCACTGTTACCGTTCAGCTGTAGCTGTATAAGGAAACATAGAGCAAGCCAGTTTTTGTAAAATTGATAATTGCTAAAGTATTGAATAAGCCATGGAAAGTTGTATGATTTTGTATTTTATACCAAAGAAGCTTTTTTAGTTGAACTTATTATTTTAGTGGTGAAAAACAACTGCTATATTGATGTTAATGGTTTCACTTGAAGTTTTCCTCCAGTGTAGCAGTGCTTGTTCCATTGAAAAAGTTAGCCCATTGAAATATGACTGGATAATTTTTATTTATTCAGTTACTTAATTATTATTTAGTCAGTCAACAATTAAAGTTACTAATCTGTAGGCTGTTCTATTTACTTTAGGGCCAAGGCTTTAGAAATGAAGAACTTCATTCTCGCCATCTAGCAATTGTAACCTGTTAATAGTCAGGGTTGCCCTACTTGTCATACTCTGGCTTGCAAACATAATATTTAAATTGCATTTTGATGACTACCAGTTATATTTTGCTTTTACAAGATAAACCAATTTTAAAATTTGCTCAATGAAAAAACACGTTTAATGATTGTTGTTCAGTTTGTATCTCTACTCCAATAATCCGCAATATTGTTTTCTATCAATTTGTGAAAAGAGCTACTGAAAGAGCTTTTTATGAAACTTAAAACAAATTGAAACATTTACTCCATACCCAACTTACTGGATTGCTCTCTGTCACGGTAGGCTATTGATCAACAAAGCAAGCCAAAATTGCTTATTCTGAAGTCTAGCTTTTGTGAAAATTGGCAAGCTTTAGTTAATAACCTGTGATTACATAGCTAAGTTGTTTAATTAAGATTTAAAGTAGCATTGTGTTACAGACAATAGTTGTTGGGAAAACAATTGCAAGAAAAGTTTAATAATATAAGTATTACTAAAATACTAGAAAAGTCTTGCTGATGTTTATAAAGCATGCATTAACTTTCTGTATTTCAATAGAAGATGTCTTAAACATTGTAGAAGGAAAGTTATCTACTTGCCTCAGTTTACAAGGCTATAGCATAGTGATAGTAGTATACTGATCCTCCAACAAAAAAATTAAGAACAAATCTGGTCCTTGTCATATAGATATTATGTTAATTTGTCTCTATAGAATCAGGACAAAAAGAAAGATAAACCAGCTGCCTATATTGTAAGATTGTGAATAAAAATTGTAAATAAAAAGTACATAAAAACAGCAACAATGACAAGTTGTGAAACGTCTGTTCATGCAAGCAAAATGCCTAATTGCTAAGAGTTGGGAGTGAGTTTTGAAAAAGCTTGTATATTATGTACCACTTGTTAACATTAAATCTATAAAAATTACAGTTGAAAATTAAAAAAAATTCAAGGCATATTCAGAAGCTTGCTAATATATTTCATTCAAAGCTATTGCAATTAAATAGTAATTTTTAGAGTAACAACACGCTTTCTAGCCCAAAAAAAGTTTCAATAGCTTA
Organism: Bugula neritina; assembly: GCA_964035545.1. Lineage (NCBI taxonomy): Eukaryota > Metazoa > Bryozoa > Gymnolaemata > Cheilostomatida > Bugulidae > Bugula > Bugula neritina. The sequence goes on from OZ037770.1 coordinate 4,677,771, forward strand.
TAAAAAGATAGATAGGTTTTCAAATTGTGCTTTTAGCATATATAGCTTTAGGTTTTTTGAGAAGCACTATTTTAAATATTAGCCACTGCATGTGAAATATATAGTTAGGGGTTGCTCTTATTTGTGCTCCGTAAAGCATTTCAAAATAAAAAGAACTCGGATATGGGTTTGAGAAAAAAGAGCATATAGTAGCTTTACATTCAGCTTTAACTCAATATATATTACTGAAAAGTTGGGTTAGTCTTTTTAGAGTCTTTCTAGAAGGTGTACTTATAGCTGACTGTTGTTTGTGCACTATAGCAAAGAATCACAGTTCAAAGTCTCTTTCTAGATATGTTTGTGAAAAATGTATTTAAATTAGTTTAATGCTATTGTATATTAAAATTTTCTTTGTTATGTAAATTCAAATACAATACTATAATTAATCTGAAATAAACATTAAAAACATACCAGCTTATTGTGCATTGGTGCTTTAAATAATATCAGCAATGAAAAAAAATTTAGTAGGAGATTTTGTTCTCATTTGATGCATTAAGATAAAGAGCAGAAAATGTGCTAATATTTTTAAAATTAGTTTAAAGCAATGGTGTTCCTTGATGATTGATTACAAATAGTGCTGTCAAATTGTCATCTAGGATTGTTCAAAAAATCACTGAGGCAGACTTTCATAAATCTGCAAAATACTGCACCTATACAGTTGATTTAATGAAAGGGATAGCTAGTAAAACTTCAAAAATAAGTTCTTGAAGCAAATTATTTAGCATCCGGTAAATATAAGTGCATATCTGGCTTTTTTTAATAATCCCTATATATAGTGGTGCTATCTATCCAAACATTATTTTATGGAAAGACAGACTTTAGAAAATAACTAGTTCAGAAATTAGTTTTATCTTACTTTGCCCAAATTATTGTAGGTATATGATAGCTAAATAAACAGCACAGATTTTTTTAATACAAAAAATACCGTAGATATTAGAGAAAATCAAAATTTTCATTGATGCCAAGTTTTTAACTCAACAGCAGTGTTCAATGACAGATATTTGTCAAGTAGCATGTGATTTATGAATGCAAGTGATTTTCTTGGAGTTGTCTTTTCATATTTTGTTGTATATCGTTATCTATATTTCATCACCACTGAGTGGCATTACATATTTATATATATCGCCACTTGAGTTGGTATATATAATGATAATGAAAGCGCCACACAAGTTGGGCTTAAATATCTGCCACATAAGTTGGCCGATGTGTGATTATATATATATATATATATATATATGATATATATATATAATATTATTATATATCTATATATATATATATGATATATAATATTATTATATGTATATATATATATATATATATATATATATATTATATATAATATCATTATATATATAATGTATATAATTTAATATATAATATAATAATATATTATATGTATATATATATATATATATATATATATATATTATATATAATATCATTATATATATAATGTATATAATTTAATATATAATATAATAATATATTATATATGATATTATTATATATATAACATGATATATAATATAATAATATATTATATATATTATATATGTTATCATTATATATATATTATATATATAATATAATATACAATATAATATTATAATATATATATATATATATATATCATATATAACATAATATATAATATAATAATATATTATATATGATATTATATATATATAATATATATATAATATAATATATAATATAATAATATATAATACATTATTATAATATCATTATATATATAATGTATATAATTTAATATATAATATAATAATATATTATATATGATATTATTATATATATAATATAATATATAATATAATAATATATTATATATACTTTGTATGATATTATTATATATATAATATATATATAATATAATATATAATATAATATTATAATATATATATATATATCATATATAATATAATATATAATATAATAATATATTATATATGATATTATATATATAATATATATATAATATAATATATAATATATTATTATAATATATATATATATGTATATATTATATATAATTTTATTATACTTGTATAATATATATATATATAATATATAATAATATATAATATATTATTATAATATATATATATATATATATATATATATATATATATATATATATATATATATATTATAAATAATATAATATAATAATATATTTTATATGATATTATATATATATATAATATATATATATATAATATAATATAATAAATAAGATATAATATATTAATATAATATATATATATATATTATTATAATATATATATATATATATATATATATGTTATAAATAATATAATATAATAATATATTTTATATGATATTATATATATATAATATATATATAATATAATATAATATATGATATATTATTATAATATATATATTATATATTATTATAATATGTATATATATATATATATATAATATATATAATATTAATATACTTGTATAATATATATAATATAATAATATATAATATATTATTATAATATATATATATATATATTGTAAATAATATAATATAATAATATATTTTATATGATATTATATATATATATAATATAATATATAATATAATAATATATTATATTATTATATTATATAATATATTATAATATATATATATCTGTATATATATATATATATATATATATATATATATATATATATATATATATATATATATTGTTTCCACCACACAATAGGGACCCACAAACTTGGGCTGTAACTTAGCCGAATGTCTGCGTCCCTTACGATAACTGACCATTCAAACCCAGTTTCCAACCTGGTATAGAGGAGGCTCTTCTGAGTCCTCCGTCCATACATTCCACTGCTTCTCTCACAGGATGGTGTCTTCTTTCAGCTGGCTGACTATACTTCAAGGTAGTGTAATGATGCTGTAGAAAATAATACATTATCCGTCTGCCAATGTGCATCTTCATAGGGCTCAAGGTTCATCCGCTGTTGGGCACCACGAATGGCAAAGAGATGCCAGCTCGAAAGGTTAGTAGTGCACCCAATGTCCAGTAATAATGTGGCAGTTTTACCCAAAAATTTCCCATGTAGGAAGTAGCTGCTTCCATACGGCTGTGTACTCCTGGAGCGGTTAGTCTCTGGGGGAGACACTACATGGGTCTATATAGCGGGCCTTCTCTTTGTCTTGACGTCACCGGAGGTTTCTGAGTTTGGGAGGGTGAATTTGGGAACTCATTTGAGTGAGCTGAATCTTCCTCTACAACCTCCTTGGGCAACTCCGCAAACCGATTGCGAAGCTGCAAAGGCTGAAGATCAGGTAGACATTGCGATCTCTGAAATCTTCAAAGTGTTTGCCACCTTGCATCATTAGGCTCTACCCAATGACAAAATAGTCGGGCAGGAGGTTCGGATAAACCTCTCGACCTCCAACTCCAATTTGCTTGCCACTCAATATCAACAGGTCCTCTGGGCGTCCACCTGGGCATTGTCTGGACTTCTCCACAGATGAGGATGGCTTGAGGCCTATGGTTGGCAGAAGTTACCACAGACCTTGAGCGTTTAAAGACACCCATCTCCCATTAAGACAGTGAGATGTAGAGAGCGAACAGAGTTTTCCCAAGATTTGAGAGCCTGCCTGTCGGCGTGGTCGAGTTGTAGCTGCAAAAATTTTCACAATATGGTTGTTTCTGATAATTTGACGCAATATTTGTAGCAGTATGTATCAAAGTTGTATATCATTTTGATGGTGATAATAGATATTAACCTAATTCTTAGCTTTACTATGCATGTAAATTTTTTAAATATGATTACTATCCTAATTACTATACATTTTATCTACTCAACTGCATTACCAACAGTGACTGTAATAGAAAAAATGTGATTATTAGTTATGATGAAGCTACACTACGGCATTTTAAATTATAACTTAATATTGATATTAAACATGCTTTCAACTAAGTTGAAAGTTTGGATTAAAGTCTTTTAGTGCATTTTCTTTACATTCCTCAGAATAGCCAAACCTTACTAGTATAATTGCATGATTTTTTGAAAGGGCAGTCAGCTAATAACATCTGGTTAACTAGCTTTTGAGTGACTGCAAGTGGCATATGCTCCTAATATAGCACATTATCAATAATCTAACATTTTTAAAAGATGATGAAATGCTGCTGAAAATTAATCTTTTATTCATCAATTAATGCATGTATACAATATTACTTTGTTTAATTCTAATGCGTAGAATATGACTCCATTTATATGTAATGAGTAAAATAATATTTTATTTTTATATTCATTAATGAAGGAAATGCTCAATAAACCAGTTTGATTAAACTGTATGTATCTGTCATAGAAATTATTTGATTTAAAGAGATTATATTTGCATAAATCAATTACTAGTCACCAGTTACATACTTTGACTGTTTTTGTGTTCATGTTGATTGTTTTTTTCAGATGTTTTCTAGATGAATTTATGTGTTTGGATGTGAAATAAGATGCAGAATCTGCTGGTTCAGCCGTCAGCTGGTAGATCTCTGGGTATGTGTATTTAAACTATTTATTCAACTCCTGACTTGGCTGATTGTCACTGTGAATAGTTAGCACTAATATTCTACCTTACAATAATATTCTACCTTACACTAATAGTCTACCTTACACTAATATTCTACCTTGCACTAATATTCTACCTTACACTAATATTCTACCTTACACTAATAATTTATCTTACACTAATAGTCTACCTTGCACTAATATTCTACCTTACACTAATATTCTACTTTACACTAATAATTTACCTTACACTAATAGTCTACCTTAAACTAATATTCTACCTCACACTAATAGTTTAGTTTACACTGGTTTAGGTGACTAGAGGATATAGGTACTCTGGTAGTTGTGTAGGAATTTTCACCTCACTGTCTTACTGTCATCATTATAAACCCTCTTCTAGTAATCTTCTTTTACCAGCAGTAAATATATATTAAGAGTAGAAATAGTAAGACTATGTAAGTCTCCAATCAGTACTCCAGAGTAGGAGATACCAACTACAAGTCTCTTAGTCTAAAAGTAACCTCCCAAATAGTGCTCAAAAAATTGGCTTATTACACTTTACTAGGTGGCCACTCAAAAAAAGTTGTTTTTAGATCAAAATTTTGTGCTGATTCTAAATCTACAAACTCTAGAATTATATCTCTACCCAAACTCAAGATATTGAAGAAAAAAATCGGCATCTTGGATGGGTGATAAAAAGAAATGTGGATTGTGCAAAATAGTATCCAATTTTACCAAGCTATGTTGAAGAAAAAATATTTGCTGAAATACCAAAAATAATTGCCTCTTACTTAGAATTCTATGCTGATACTGAATTTAAAGACTGCAAGACACTATATCTCAAATGAAAACCAAGTTGTTTATATAAACATATATGTTTGTTATGAATCAACATATTGCATGCGGCATAAGCATGCAGAATAATTGTATGACCAAGTTATTTATACAAAAATAAAAACAAAGTCATGCTGATGTATGAAAAATCTATATTTATAAAAGTATAGCACAAAATAAATGTTGAAATGAATAAATATTGAAATCTTTTGAGCACAGCCCAAGTGAATCATTTGCTATAGTCTGTCAGTATAGCTGTTAAACATCTGCAAAAATCAACAAGATTCTGTAAAATTATTTAGAGAAACAAAAGCATTAGAGATGATCAAAATCAAATTGGTAGTAGCAAAATATATAACAAATGTCAAAAAATAGTGCTTCATTATGAAAAAGTATTCTCGCCATTTTTGTCACCGCCGTCAGTCTCATCAGCTACTTCTTCCCCAATATAGCCCTTCTTTTCAGACAATCCTTACTTTGACAAACATCAGTGCGCATGCACTGCATTTGGAGCTTCTGACATCCACATCTTGATATGTTGCAGCTGGTCTTATAGGAGCAGTTTAAACTTTGCAACATACATGTTCAGGTTCAAAAGCTTGAATCATCTACTTTATATTTATGCTGCCATGACTCTCAACAATCCTTCCATGATGTTCTGGGGTGGTGCATCAATATAGGCTGTTGTCACCCTTCTCCAAATGGCTGCCTGATAACTTGCTCTTTTTGCGTGCAAACTTAATTCATCTTTTGTTAGAGGCAAACGGACATCATCTATATTTGAATTTCCTGCTCCATAAAGTTTATAGACAAATTGTTCTACTTCAGCCGCTGTAATGGCTGGCAGTTGGAAATACTTCCAAAGGTGTTCAAAGCTTCCCATACATTCTGGATATTTTCTCAAAAGAGAGTAGGCTGTTCGCCATCCTTTTTCATAAAAAGCACTATGGTCGAATCACAACCTGTTAAAGCATGAAATCTAGTAAGTGCTGCACACAACTGCAGTCCGGATTTATTTGCTGCAATGTTGACTTCCAAATACCTAATATGATTATGGTTTCCTCCCTATTTTTATTTTGTTATAATATATATTAATTTTACCTATATCACTGTTGTATTGATTGCTAAATAGCTAATATGCTAATAGCTATAATATAGTAGCTAACATGAATTATCTAGAATATTATTCTATTATTTTTACGAATTTGTGTGGGACAAGAAGTAGTAATACATTAATAATAGACACTATCTTTAATGGATACTTGTTAACAAAATATCTTTTCAAACAACATGCAATATGTATAAAATATACAAAATTAATAAGTTTATGCAGATCAAAGGAATTTATTTATGTGCTAAACAACAAGCAATTGATCCAAGTTTATTTTAATATATATACATATATTTCAGTTATATTAAAATAAATTGCACATAAAAATACTTTTTACTAAAATAAATAACTAGTGTCTAAGTAGGAAATTTAGCCTAGTCTCTATCTAGGATGACACCATGATTACCAAACCCGTGAAAAAATATAATTGGTAAGAAGGTAATGTTTTGCAAATAGCGAGACTTAAGATGAAAACTTCAGTGTCTTTAGATTTGATTATTACATTTGGGCTTATGATGTTCATAAGATATTTTGCATGTAACGTACAAAGTTTGTGTACGTGCTTCCTCATGATCTAATTGTAAGCATTTGGGTTCTTTTTTCTGAAGAATTCTACCATGTTTGAAAAATTCTAGCTGAATGCACTTTTTTTGGTATGCAACAACTATAATAACAATATCGTTCTCTAAAGTATTTTTACTCCATGTTTCACACAAAAATGCAGCAAAACGAAGCTTGTTTTATTTGCTGATAAGAAATTAATATTTTTGGGACAAATGGCATGCATGAAAAAAGTACATGCCTATGATCTTTGAATAAGGCAACCCAAGATCATTTTTCTAATGGGTGGCCTAAATATAACCATATATATTTTAAATTATAGGAAAGCTTTAGGGTATTTCTTCTGTAACTATAACTGAGCTAAATTGACTCTAGAGTCATTATATTAAGATAGTATAAAAATATGCATTTTAACCAATAGCATTGTTTTAAAAACCAAATTGCTTATCTATATATAGTTCAGCTTAAATTTATTGGCAAAGCTCAATAATACACATTTAAAATATTATCTTATATTAGTCCAGACCACCCTGCCCATGCTTCTCATTACTTTTTTGTAAAAGTAGTTATTATAATAAAAATCATGAAGAAAATCATTATCAGACACAGGTTTACTTATAATTCGGCTTTTTTATAGCTGTTCAATAAGAATGTTTGCCTTATAATTAAAAAAAACCCATTTCTTTGCTTGTTTTCGTCCATTTAGTCCTTATTTTTTCAGATGTTTTCACAAGAAAATCACTAGAATGAAACTCAGAGAAGTGAAAAACATGTCTATGATTATCTGCAAAAGTTTTTGCTTGTATATATAATAAACTAGCTTTAATAATTTCCAGATAATACTTAACAAATTTGGACAAAGTTGTGGGGAAACAACTCCTGTAAAAGTTTAAAGCACTTTTGTGACTAACTGAGCGGACAGAGAAATTTGGAGTTTTTATAACAGCAAAGTGAAAAAAGTATCTATAATTATCAGCTAAATTATTTTGCTTATATAAAATAAATTAGCTTTAATAGTTCCAAGATATTTAGTCGCTTCACAAAACCGTTAAGAGAAGACAACTCCTGATTCCTTTTAAAAGTTTAAAGCACTTTTGTGGCTGACTGGGTGCACAGAACAGTCTAGAGTTTTCACAGATTAATTAGGACCCTTAAAACTCTCCATTTCTAAAAAAATTGCGTGGCCACCCCTCGGAGTGTAATGAGTGAAAGATAATTGGAGGTTACTTCTAGACTATCTGTTTATGTAGCCTTGTTATTTAATATAACAAATTAGGTATAGCAGTGCATAGCTATGCTGAAGGGTATCATCTGTTATAACTGGCTGAGCATTGAACAATGGCAGACTAACGGTGATTCTATTTTTATCATAAGTATAATTATATGAGAGGATATAAAATTCCAAGCTATAAGGATTGTCTTTATTTATCATTCTACATGCAGAGTTTCTACTAGCTTATTCATGTTTGGTCTCATTACACATTATTTGCTATGCTAACTTGACTAAACAGAAAGTGCTATAACTTATATATGAAACGATTAAGAGTGTAGCTATAAGCTGTATGTTTTAGTGAGTTTAAATAATTGCAAAATACTTGATTTGACAAAAGTGAACGTAGCTACTAGGCCACATGTATCAATAGCACTGCAGCTAGTAGAAGTCAGTAGGCTTGTAGAGTTAGTCATGAATGGTGGAATTTCCACATTTTGATAATTTTTACTCGTTATCCCCATCTCCTTAGACTACATAGCACTGTGTTTATATATAGTCATGTTATAGTACTTGGTCTATTTAGATAAGAGTATGTATAAGAGGCTATAAATTACTGGGTGATGATTATTTGATATAGCTCTGTTCAGCAGCAGAATATTGTGTAATACTTCTGTCTTTGAGGAATTGCTGAAAGTGGTTTCTGCTGTTACACTATTATAACTCTCTAGCTTGTGTATTAAACCACTACTATTGAATGCTGTCACATTGTTATATTTAATTACCTTTTTGTATATTACTATATATGTGACTGTATCTAGCTTTATTTATCCCACTATATAAGTGATTGAAATATTCCAAAAATTCCTTCGATATGAGTTCTTTGCATTTTCTGTAAACTGTGTTAAATCAAATAAAAACTATCACTTTCTGTTTGAATCACAACTTATTCAACTTTAAAATGTTTGATGCAAAGACATATTAGTAATTATTATATATTTATATAAAATAAATTATCTTAGTGTTTGAGAAAAGTATCAAACCCCCTGAAATAAATTTGTTGACCTGATGTTTTGCTCAGCCCTTTCTGAGAAAATTTATGTACTTCAACAGTACAGAAAATAGCAGGTGACCATATTTTATTACTTCATGTATAATAAATGTTTTAGATGGAGTTGTTACACCTTAGCTGATACTTATTACCAAGAAAGAGAATCTACTATTTGGTAGCCATGGCAACAGCTGGTGAGTGAATTTTAATACTATTTTATTCACTTATTTCTTGGAAAGCAGAAATATTCAAACTCTGAAGATATGTTGATATTATGCGACCAGAATTTAATATAATATATCTATAAGACTATTTTATTATTACTACTGTCTATAGTACTGTTTTATGTCACCAATTAGTGTATTACTTTGAAAGTAGTAGAATAGATAAAATTATGCAAGCTGTTGGGTTAGAGTTGTCTTATCTCAACACAGTAAACACTGAACTACAAACCATACATTAAATGATTATTTAGAAAGAATAATTATAAATCTATCTAATAAAATATTTGTTACTTTAGTCATTATTCTGATTACTGAAATCCACCATATAAGAAATATATTCAATCAGTAGATGATAGGTGTCAGAATGATAGACACTACCTGCTAGCACTGTGTAATAATCACTGCACTGTCACTGTATTATGTTACAGAGAATATGATAATCTGGTTCAGACATTCTGGACAGCCTCCTGTAAGCTGGTCAGATGTAAGGAGAGCTGATACCAAGTTATATACTACTGCTGAGGTGAAACATGAAGTTGGGAGTTATTACATCACAGATCTCAAGCTGGAGAGAACAATTCCAAGTAACATTGGAGAAATTGCGGGTAAAGCCCTGTGTCTACATGTTTCTAACCTGACTGACAGAGCAAGTCTAGACAAGTGAGTGTCTATTAAAATAGCTGTGTAAATGTTAAACAAGTTCATTTATTAAATAATGATAATACTGCTATTTATGATGATGGATAAAATATAATGGATAATATAATATAAAATATACCTGATTGAATACACCACTATAGTATACAGAGTACATACTACTTTTTGTGTTATTTATTAAATAATAATGGATAATAGACACTGAAGCTGAAGCATATTTTTGCTCATAATATATTCATACAGTATAATATAAATCAACATAGTAATATGTGCAACATTGTATGTAATCCAAATGAGCTTATAAAACTGCCTCTACTGCTACTTCATAATATATGCTGAATCTAAGCATGCTTTTGCTCATAATATATGCATACAACATAATATACATCAACATAGTAATATGTGCAACAATGTATGTAATTCAACTAAGCTTATAGTTGTATAGAAACTAGGAAGTGCAAAACTGCCTCTACTCGATATCACTGACTAAATCATGTTTTATGTATATATAGCTAAAAATATGAGTAATGCACAGTCTATAATATATTATACAAAAGACTATGTTATGCCCGCAACTGCAACTGCAAATGTTATTCAATATATTAATTTACAGAGCATTGTAGAGTGAGGCCTTGTGTACTATAAACTGACAGCTAAGCTTGCTAAATGAAGCTTCCTCTTCCTACCTACAACATAATATTATAAGTGAAACTTTTTGTGTTTTTGTGTTACCAATAAGTGCGTTTCTTGCATATTTTACTTAGTTAAATACACAAGTAGCATGATATAATAGTATATATTATTTTGATATGGTAGACATAAATACATGACACACTTTATATTACAGTCTATGTAAGCTGACTCAGTTAGAGAAACTAGACATAGGATGGAATCATCTCGACACAGTACCAGAAGTTGTGTCATCACTCACTTCACTTAAAGAGTTGAATATGGAAAACTGTAAATTATCTACTCTACCTGAGAGGTTTGTGGAACGCAGTCTTTCTTGTTTCAAACACTCAATAATTCACATGTTGATATTATGCTTACCAAGTATTGGGAATTAGTATGTCACTATGTATTGTTGAAAAGCATAAAGCTGTAAATCACATATTCCTTGAGGCTATATGATATTAGAGTTTCTCAAAACTTAAAAATAAATATGTTTCAGTTATCTGGCATTACATTTCCTACTGCTATAAAACCTTCTTTAACAATTACTATAGCACCCACTTGTAGTTTACTAAAATCTAGTTCATGTTAAATGCTTTTTAGCTTTTGCTATTTTACTTTGAATTTGCCTTGTTGCAATAAATTTATTTCTTGGATATTTTACCTGATTGAATACACAAGTATAGAATACACAGTATATAATAATATCCTGATACAGTGGAATATATATATTATGCAGTTTATATTACAGTCTATGTCAGCTGACTCGGTTAGAAAAACTACACATGAGAGATAATCCTCTCAACACAGTACCAGAAGTTGTGTCATCACTGACATCACTTAAAGAGTTGAATATGTGGAACTGTGGTTTATCTACTCTACCTCAGAGGTTTGTGTGTCAAAATAGTTATTTGTTTTGTATTAAACATTCTATATTTCACTTCTTTAATGCTTCTCAAGTAGTGTTATGCTATGATATCATAAATTGCCAACGTATGTTGAAAAACATAAACATGTATTCTTTTAACTTATCTAGTTGTTTGTCCTAACGTGGAAATAATACAATTTTATAGTGAGCCATTGTATATCCTTATATCACAGAACTTTTTGTGATCAAAAATAAAGCAGCCCTCTCCAGTTTACTGACAATCATGGTAATAATCGAATCTTTCTTAGCTTCTTGCGTCAAGCACTTTGACTATCCATTACCGGAATGAATTTTTTTTCTGCATTTTTTACTTGGCTGACTGTGCTTAGCAATATAATATGTACAGTGTATATTATTATGACACAGGAGACTACATACATCATACCCTTTATAATTATTGCAGTCTATGCCAGCTGACTCAGTTAGAGAAACTAAACTTAGGAGGAAATCCTCTCAACACAGTACCAGAAGTTGTGTCATCACTCACATCACTTAAGGAGTTGGATATAAAGAGCTGTGAATTATCTACTCTACCTGAGAGGTTTGTGGAACACAGTCTTTCTTGTTTCAAACATTCAATAATTCACATGTTGATATAATGCTTACCAAGTATTGCTAATTAGTATGTCACTATGTATAGTTGAAAAGCATAAAGCTATAAATTACAATTTTCTTGAGGCTATATTGTATTTGAGTTTCTCAAAACTTGAAAATAAATATGTTTCAGTTTTCTGGCATTACATTTCCTATTGCCATAAAAAGTTCTTCAACAAATACTATAGCACCGCTTGTACTTTACTAGAATCTATTTCAGATTAAATGTCTTTTACTTTAAATATGCCTTGTCAAAATAAATTTTTTTTGCATGTTATACCATATTGAATACACCACTGTAGTATACACAGTACATAATATTATCCTGATACAGTGGATTGCATATATTATGCACTTTATATTACAGTCTGTGTCAGCTGACTAAGTTAGAGAAACTAAACATAAAATTGAATCCTCTCAACACAGTACCAGAAGTTGTGTCATCACTCACCTCACTTAAAGAGTTGAAGATGTGGAACTGTGGTTTATCTACTCTACCTCAGAGGTTTGTGTGTCAAAATAGTTATTTGTTTTGTATTAAACATTCTATATTTCACTTCTTTATTGCTTCTCAAGTAGTGTTATGCTATGATATCATAAATTGCCAACGTATGTTGAAAAACATAAACATGTATTCTTTTAACTTATCTAATAGTTTGTCCTAACGTGGAAATAATACAATTTTATAGTGAGCCATTGTATATCCTTATATCACAATACTTTTTGTAATCAAAAATAAAGCAGCCCTCTCCAGTTTACTGACAATCATGGTAATAATCGAATCTTTCTTAGCTTCTTGCGTCAAGCACTTTGACTATCCATTACCGGAATGAATTTCTTTTCTGCATTTTTTACCTGGTTGACTGTGCTTAGCAATATAATATGTACAGTGTATATTATTATGACACAGTAGACTACATATATCATACACTTTATAATTATTTATTGCAGTCTATGCCAGCTGACTCAGTTAGAGAAACTATACATAGGAGGAAATCCTCTCAACACAGTACCAGAACTTGTGTCATCACTCACCTCACTTAGGGTGTTGAATATGGAGAGATGTAACTTATCTACTCTACCTGAGAGGTTTGTGTGCCACAATAAGTTTTATATATCACTTTTAACATTCAATAATTGTTATTTTGAAGCAGAATTTCAACACAGTAAATACTACATTAAGATGTTTATACTTTTTCTCTGCAAACCTACATATGAATCTCACCGTTGCTGGGGATATTGTCAATTAGCACACTATCTAGAAGTTTCCTCTGCTTCACAAGTTCTTTCATAGTATTTCTATATCTTTTTGAATATCTCCCATGATAGGTTGACTGGGCTGTTTTTCAGAAATCGTTTTAATAACTATTTTTATTATATTATAGTTATAGCTACTTCTGTACACATAATTTGCATATATATTATATTATTATAGTAACACAGTTTCTTTTTACTGTCTAATTGAATGCACAAGTGCTATATACAGTATCTACATAATATTATCCTGATACAGTGAATTACATATATTATGCACTTTATGTTACAGTCTATGTAAGCTGACTCAGTTAGAGAAACTAGACATAAGTGGAAATCCTCTCTACACAGTACCAGAAGTTGTGTCATCACTCACATCACTTAAGGAGTTAAATATGGAAAACTGTAAAATATCTACTCTACCTGAGAGGTTTGTGAAACAGTCCTTCTTGTTTCAAACACTCAATAATTCACATGTTTTTATAATGCTTACCAAGTATTGTTAATTAGTTTGACAATATGTAGTGTTGAAAAGCATAAAGCTATAAATTACAATTTTCTTGAGGCTATATGATATTAGAGTTTCTGAACACTTGAAAATAAATATGTTTCAGTTATTAGGCATTACATTTCCTATTGCTCTATAACCTTCTTTAGATAATACTATAGCACCCACTTGTGGTTTACTAGAATCTATTCCCCATTACATGCTTATTAGCTTTCGGTAGTTTACTTTGAATTTGCTTTGTTGCAATAAATTTGTTTCTTGATTATTTTTCCTGATTGAATACACAAGTATGGTATAATATACAGTATATAATAACATCCTGATACAGTGGATTACATATATTATGCACTTTATATTACAGTCTATGTCAGCTGACTGAGTTAGAGAGACTATACATAGGATCGAATCCTCTCAAAACAGTACCAGAAGTTGTGTCATCACTCACTTCACTTGAAGAGTTGGATGTGGGGAGATGTGAATTATCTAATCTACCTGAGAGGTTTGTGTGTCACTACAAATTGTACATCATTTTTAACGTTCAATAATTATTATTTTGTAGCAGAATTTCAGCACAGTAAATACTACATTAAGATGTTTATACTTTTTCTCTGCAAACCTCCATATGAATCTCACCTTTACAGAGGATATTGTCAATTAGCACACTATCTAGAAGATTCCCGATGTCACAAATAAGTTTATAGTATTCCAATATCTTTTTTGAAATGCTTCCCATGAGAGGTTGACTAGGCTTTTCTTAAGAAATTGTTTTATCAAACCTTTTCATTATATTATAATGATTGTTACTTTTGTACCCATAATTGGTATATATTGTAGTAATTTTAGTAATTACTAGTTTTGTGGGCTTCTAGCGAGCAATATCTTTATATTATCTTCCAATAACATCACGGCTTGTAACAGGAATGAATGATTTATTAATACGCAGTAAAAGTATTAGCCAAACGATACATCCAGTATCAAGGGTAAAAATATACATCTATCTTACACTAACTAGCTATCACACTCTGAGTATGGCTGCTATCTACATCCGGCGCCCTCCGCGCATCGCTGGGGGTCTCATGTGACGGATATCGGATTGGCTGGGGAGCACGTGGGATAACATACTACACTCCCCACTACACTGCCCCCCACCACAGCAGGAAGCCCACCTTCCTGATAATGCCAAAATAAAAAAATAAAATAACAACAAAAAAACAATAAGATATCTGCATCACCAGATCAAAATTTATACTTAGGCCAACGGTTTATTAAAAAAAAACATCTGGTTAAAATATAAAAATTAGGCACTATAAAACTAAGAGATTGTATCTGTACCAAGAGCTTTTTGTACGGCACCGAGAGATATGATGTGTAGAGAGACGGCAAGTGAGGCACCACCTGCGGCGTAGATCAGGAGGACAGCTGGAAAGAGTTAGGGACAGGGAAATAGAGAGGGGAAGGAGAACGTCATCTACGACACTGGGGTTGTCACAAAGATGGGTGTCGGGGCAATGTGGAAGGTAGACACTCAGTCTTTATCATCTCTCTTGAGCTGGGCCACAGAGTCCCGGAGAGCCTTGAGTTCAGAAGCGGCGGCTGATATCCTAGAAGCCAACCTCTCTCTCTCTAGTTCATGCATCCGTTGCTCCATCTCTCTTAGATTTCTAGCAACAGAGGAGTGGCGTTTGGGGATGAAGACTGCCATCGCCACTTACGAGAGGGTCGAGGGGAGACGGGTGAGGATGGGCATCATCTCTGGGGGACTTCTATCCGTTGTAAGACTACTCGGGGTACGATGTTGGGACGGGGCGCAGTGTGAGCGGGGGTTTGGGGCGAGGTACCAGGAGCTTCTTGAGCCCAGGGGGTTTGGGGCAGGGTCCCTGGGTAATGGCACGGGGAGCGGGAAATTCTTGGCTCAGCCGTTCGTAACGAGCAGAGTCTGAGATGAATGGCTTGATGAGGCCGAGAAAAGTTATGAAGGAAAGCTTGTCCACATTGTAGAGATGTCCAACGTGACACTCCATAGTCCTCTGGTGACGGAGGGTGTAGTCCCTGTGGTAGCTGTACTCCCCACAGGGGCAGAAGGTGGTGATGAAATGTTGATGGATGTGTACTCGGAGGCGGCGAGGTGTGGTGAAATGCTGTTGACACAGCCGGCAGGTGGTGCAGTCGTCGTTTCCTCTATCTTGTTGAATTATGTTCTCGATATCCTGGGTAACCCAGCTAGACCGGGTTATGAGTATCTCCGGTAGTGTAGCGGAAGTAGGTTCCGTCTCCCAAGCCATCTCCAATGGTGGCATATCATCGTAGTTAGAAGAGCGAGTGATATCTGAAAGAGCAGAATTTTTGTTAGATCGAATTTGATCTTTACAGCATAATTCTGATGACAATCGACTGTTACTAGTCTGAGAGTCATGCATCTTTTTGTACGGCACTTGAGAGACTGTGTTTAGACGTGTAGACTGACTGAGAAACATAGTGTCAAGCTCCAGATCTAGTAGATCGTCGGCCATTGTTATGTCCTCGTTTAGCCCAGTCTCCAGTAATTGTGATTCAACCGGAGTGATTAAATCAGAGTTAACTGATGTCAGACCCGTTTCCATAGATAGGAATATTAGGACTAGGCAGGCTTACTTTGGAACTTGGTATTTGGAATCATACTCAACGTTCAAGTTTGGATTTTAGTGGTTTTAGTATGTGTACCTTTGGTGATGTCAGCGTAAGAAAAGACTGGACAGCGTGTTTATTTTGCATGGCTAGAACTGTTTGCCCCGGGCGCAATAATTCCACCTAATACTCCGCCCTCGCAAAAGTTGATATTTTCGCGGTGTTCACAACTTCCTTCGTTTCGCTACCAGTCTCTCAGTACCGCACCCAGCTTGGCCTTCATGTCTGCCGCTTGTAACGCAGTCGCATACGAAGTCTCAAATATACTAGGGGTTGCCTAGTACGTTGTCCACTTTCTAAGGGAAATGGTGTGCTAGTTGGGGGAGATGGTGTAGTCACTGCTGGTGGGGGTGTACTCACTGGTGGACTTTTATGTTCCGCCGGGGGCGTTTTCGGCCTGCTATTGACTGTTGTATCATTTTCAAGATTTCCGGATACAGCCCTCCCCCGGGGGGGTTTTGCACTTCCGGAGCTAAAACAGGTTCCGGAAGTGTTGGCGTTAGACTTGGCGCTGAGGGTGGTGGGCGCACTTCTGGTAACGGAAGTGGTCTTTCCTGCCTCACCAAGTCTTCTGCCCGCGGCATGACCACTTCATACTCTGGTTCATGTCGTCGCCGCTAGCGCGTTGCTGTCTGCCTCCTGGGCTCTAACAACCGGGGGGGAGGGGGGGTTCTCCAGCCGCACCTGGGCTAGCCCAATACAGCTTCAAGGGAGCCTCATTCTGGATAGACACCTGTCCTGAGCGCTCAAGCTTGTAGGTGTGATTGGGCATCACTTCAACTACCGCGTAGGGTCCCACGAACTTAGGCTGTAGCTTAGCCGCCTGTCCTTGATGCCTACGGTAGTTGACCATCCACACCCAGTCTCTAACTTTGTAGAGGGGTGGTTCCTCGGAGTCTTCTTTTCGCACCTGCCACTGCTTTTCCCGTAGTATTGTGTGTGCGACCTTCATTTGCTTTACCAATTTGCTGACATACTCGTGGATGGGGTAGTCCTGCTCAGGAATGTGGTAGGTGAGGTCATCTGGCACCCTAGTCTTTCGAACGAGCATCAGGAGGTTAGGGGTCTCACCAGTACTGGTGTGCGGTGTGCTACGATAGGCCCGCATGACTTGCGGCAACACCGTATCCCATTTCTTCTGACTCCGGTCGAGGAGAACACTGCGGAGTGCATCGCCCAGCATCCGGTTGTTGCGCTCCACCACTCCGTTTTCCTGGGGGTAGTATGGAGTGGTCCTGCTTTAATTTACTCCTCAGAGGCAGCAAAGATCGCTCATCAGCTGAGACTAAAATTGAGCCCCCTGGTCCAAATGTATATGCTCAGGCAAGCCAAAATAGCAGAATACATGTTGGTCCAGCACCCTGGCCATTGTTGGAGCGGACGCATCTGGGATAGCCAGCGCGTCTGCCTACCTAGTGAAGTGGTCGGTTAATACTAGGATCCAACTGTTTCCTCTGGGGGTTAGGGGCATGGGTCCGACCAGGTTGACAGCCACCACTTGCCGCGGCCTTCCAGCATATAGCCTCCGCCGTCCCGTTTCACCAAGGAGACGACCATGCTTGCTGGCCTGGCAGATTTCGCACTGTCTTACTCTGATTCGTACATCACGCTCCATGCTAGGCCAGTACCACCGGAGTTGTAATTTGGTATGCACCCTCTGGACTCCTGCGTGAGCCTGTTTGTGGGTGTTCCATACTAACTCCCGGCGGATAGCAGCTGGGCAGACTACCCTCTTCTTCTCGGGGTGTCTGTTGCTTGCGGCCAATGTCATGGTCAGCAGAAAATCCGGCCCGATCCGCAGGGAGTCCCAACGTCGACAATACAGCCGTAATTCGGCGCATCTCTGCCTCAGCTTTTCTTCATTGGGTCGTCGCCCCTCCTTCTTGGCTTGGTACACGTCGGCTACCACTCCCAGAGGGTTTTCCTGGAGTTTTCGTAGCTCCCTAACATTACTGGCCAAGACAGGGTTGTCGCGGAGGTTTTGTACTACCTTCGGAGGCGTACCCGCCTTCTGTTGGAGTTGACCCTGGTCCCAGTCATACTCTATCCCAGGGTGGTCCAGTGCCGTCAACTAGGACCGCAGGAAACTTCCATCCCTCTTCTCAATGTTGAGACACTGCCTTCACCCTTCGTCTGGTCGCCGGCTCAGTCCGTCTGCATTGCCGTGCTTCTTACCGGGTCGATGTTTGATCCGGTAAAATAACTCGGCCAGGACCTTGAGCCATCTCGCGACCTGGCTAGACAGTTCTGCTCTCTTGCACAACCAAATCACAGAGGTGTGGTCCGTACGCAGCCGGAACTTCCGGCCGTATAGATAAGGTCTAAAGGTCTTCACTGACTTGATTACTGCCAGCAGTTTCTTGCGGGTAGTGCAGAAGTGCCGTTCAGTGGGTGAGAGAGACTTGCTGTAATAGGCTACTACTACTTCACTACGTTCCTGCACTTGCGACAGCACAGCGCCAACATTCTGGTCACTGGCGTCCGTGTCTAGGATATACACCAGAGTAAAGTTTGGGTAGGCCAAGATAGGAGCCTCCAGCAGACGGCCCTTGAGGCAGACGAACGCCCTCTGTTTGACGGAAGTCCACTTCCAGGTCACCCCCTTTGCGGTGAGCCGAATTAACGGCTGTGCCACCCCTGCAAAGTCTGGTATGTATTGCCTGTAATACCCTACCAGCCCCAGGAAAGCCTGATGTCCGGTCAAATCATGGGGGTAACCCAGTTTTCCACAGCTCGTACTTTTTCAGGATCAGTCGCCACGTAATGACGGCCGACGATGTGCCCGAGGTACCTCACCTCCGGCTGCAAGAGAGCGCACTTGGAAGGTTTGAGCTTCAGATTGGCACCTCTGAGTCGTTCAAACACCTCCCGCAGACGACTGACGTGTGTCTGGAAGTCTGGGGAGATCACGATGACTTCATCGAGGTAGAGTAGCAGTGTCTTCCAGTGGAGCCCACTGAGGACCTGTTCCATGAGCCTCTGAAAAGTGGCAGGGGCGGAGGTCAACCCAAAGGGTAGTACTTTCCACTTCCACAGTCTGTCCCGTGTGATGAACACCGCCTTCTCCTGGGCGTCGGGACTCAGAGGGACCTGCCAATAACCGCTCAGCAAGTTTAGTGTACTAAAGTACTTGCTGCCGGCCAGGGCGTCCAGAGATTCATCAATCTCGGGTAAAGGATAGGCGTCCTGTATGGTTACGCTATTTAGTTTGCGGTAATCCACGCAGAACCGCCAACTGCCGTCTTTCTTCTGGACCAGGACAACCGACGAGCTCCATTCACTATGTGCTGGCTCCTTCTCTTTTTCCGGCCCCAACCTCCTCATGGGTTGCCAGGTAGGGAGAGTCCCCACAGCCAACGGTATCTCATGACAGACAGCTCTAGTCAGGCCCATGTCATGGTCTCCGCTGCTGAACACTTCGTTGTACTCGCATAGCAACTTGGCCATAGCCTGTCGCTCCCCGTTGCTCGCGCAACTATCACAGGACGACTTGTACAACTCTTGGACATGTAGCGGGACGGTCCCCCGCCCTGGAGACGGGCGTTGTTGGGGACCTTCCGTCGCATCTCCCAGCGACGGCCCTATATCCTTTTCCTGAACAGAATGGAAACGGCCCAGTACGGACCCTGATGGTAGCTGTACCGCTTCTGAGAAGGGGTTGACACACTGCATCAAGATTTCTCCTCGTTCAGTCAGCCGGTTAAGACTACTGGCGAGTTGGAATCTTGCGTGCGCGCCTTCGACAACTCCCAACCCAGAGATCTGGCTACTGTGTACTCTACAGTAAATGGTAGCCCGGGTACGGCCTGGTATTGTACAGTTCCGTATTACCTGCACGCCTCCCACTAGGGGACGGCCAGACTTGTCGACACAAGTGAGCTCTTTGCCGGCCATCAGTATAGCTGACTTGTTAAAGTCAATGCGGCAACCATGTCGCTTCAAGAATGGCATCCCTAGTATAGCATCCTCCTCTAGTTGGCTGATGACGAAGGTTTCCTGGATGGCCCGGTCGCGGACGCGTCCAGTCAGCTCTATAATACCGTAGAATGGGATACGCGACCCGTCTGCAAGGGTGCCAGGTTCCCCGGTATAGGGAGCTAATTCTCTCCTCTCCTTAGGGGGAAGAGCGTCAAAGACCCGACGGCTGAGGAGATTCGTGGTACACCCGGAGTCTAACAGGAAAGTGACAGACCTGCCGGCCACCTTCCTGGTAAGAAATAGCTATCTCCATGTGGTTGTACCCTTACTCCCCCAGCGTGCTCGGTCTCGGCCTGGTGGGGCAGTGCCCGTTTCGACCGCGGTTTTCGGGGCCTTTTAGGGCGAGGATTTCTCCGCGGAGGGGCGATTGGTTCCCCTCCGATGTCCGGATGGACCTTGCCAGCCGGCTCCATTTCTGGTAGCCAGCTGAAGCGGTTAGCGAGAGGCGGTGTGAATGGTTCCAGTCGCCGCTCTGGTCGACTGGTCCAATGGGGTGCCTGCCACTCGTGGGGGGTATACCGCGCTGTCCGTACGAACGCCCTGCGGTATCCACCTCGTGGTTCCTTCATTCTCGGCCTGCGGGGTTTGGAGGCGTCCGCGAGCCGTGGAAGTTTAATCGTTTCCCAGATTGTGGGCAACTCGAGCGGAGATTTCCTCGTGTGCTGCATCTTCAACATAAAGCAGCTGGCCTCAGAACCTCTACCCTCGGCCTCAAAGGTCCTTGGGTGGGTTCTGTGGGGTTGGCACGGGCTAGGATCGCCACCAACTGTTCTAACATGGCTATCATGCGGTCCACCTCCGCTTCAAGAGGAAGGGTGGTGGTGGCGGCAGCCACTTGGACTGGATGGTCCGGTCCCGAAGTGATTTGTTGGGAGCTCACTTTAGCTCGATAGAATTGTTTGGCCAAGATATAGGCTTCACCTTCATGCAGTGCATCCTCTATCGTGGTCACCCCTCTTGCATGAAGCTGGTGGTGGAAACCCAAAACATTGAGGGACTGTACAAAGGCGTCATAGGTGTAATGTTCCCGGTGTGTTTCTCGCAAGTTGCTGTATGCGATCTGTGCCAGTCTCTTCACTAGGGTAGCATGATCCTGTAGTGGTGTGCGCGCTTCTTAGTGCAACCTTTGTGAACGGGCCCTGGCGTCCACAGCGGTGATGCCAAAACGGGCCCGCAGCTCAGCATAGATCCCGTTTACACTGGATCCCAGTCCGTACGACTTGGCTTACTTCGTCAGCGCTGTCCGTAGTTGAATCAGGGCTACTCGTGGTGGCTATCGAGTGATGGCCATGACTTCGTTGAATTCTCGAATAAATTGTTCAACATCTTCTAGGCCCGTAACATACTACACTTCCCACTACAACATTATATATTTTTATAGTAACACAGTTTCTTATTATTGTCTAATTAGTAAGAAAACTACTTTCTTATATTTATAATGACATCACATTGCAACATAATTGACTCAATCAACCGTATTGTATAAAGCTCATTAGTAAAAAATCACTTAGTAAATTATATAGTATGTTTGATTTAGGTAATTCAAGTTCTACTTTTAATTATTTTGAAATAAAAGATCTGCTTTTATATTGTAAACCGAAGAGGACAAAAAGAATTATTATTTTTTTTCATGCTCTCCTTTGGTTATCTATCTCCGATTCTCAGTGTAATAGAAGCCAAATTTTGTCTTATTCCTGTTCTCAAACAGCCTGTTAATATATTGTTTCATAATTAATTTACAATTCTAAATTACGAATCAACTGGCCTTTAAAGGTGCAACATGTTCCTGCAAGCCGATGACTTTCCAGAATTGTATTCTCTCATAGTGAAATAATTCACAACTTCTATTTCCTGTCTAGAAACTGTAATACATTTATTAGGGTAATTAGTGAGAGGTTGTGGCAGAAGTATTTTATTTTACTTGAAATTACTTTAATGCTTTGCGTAGATGTTTCAGAGCTGTACTGTGTTCCTATTTGATGGTAAATTGCATGTATTATGGCACATAGAACAAAATTCCTTATAATGATAACATCCATATAGTAGAATATCAGTGTGAACAGTTACTCAGTGATCAGAAGTGTCAGAAGTATTTTATTTTCACTTCACATTACTTTAATGCCTTATGCAGATGCCACAGAGCTGTAGCCTACCGTGTTCCTATTTGCTGATAACTGTGTTGTGGCACATACTAGGAATTTTCTACTCTGTAGTATAAAATATTATTCCTTCTGGTAGAATACCAGTGTGAACAGTTACTCAGTTATCTGCCATATAAAAAAAGATGATAGTATTACATGTAGGTTGTTTTTTTATGACAGTACTTAGTACAAATGTAGCACTTTTTTTACCAAATATATAGGGTTAACGGGGCACAACGGTCATAGGGGTACAAAAAGCCGGCCAAATTGTGAGAAAACTTATTGACTTAGAGTTGTGATTTTTTTTTCATGAAACGATATTGACATAATTATTCAGCCTTTGTAGTTTCAACACTTTCGGAACATACGTGTTGAAAAGGCGAGTAAAAAACTGTTTTTACCTACTTTTTGTAATTTTTTTAGGATGTCGTTGAAGCCTTATAACTTTTTACACTAAAAGGCAAGAAGCCTATATTTTACTAATATTGTTGCCATTGCTTGTCTCTACAATGCTTAACTAGTATAACAGCAAACACTGAAATAAATTTTCCTTGAGGCACATTTATTTTCAATTTTGGCCACACGGGGCACAATGGGCCACGCTGACCGGGGCACAATGGGCCACCTGATTATTGCACCCTGATCACTGTTTTTAGTTTGTTTGCCCAAAAAGTTGGTTGAACTGTTACTAAAATCTATAAATATAGCCATTTCTGACTTTTTTGTAAAATATCAAAGACATCATGGTAAGACTACAAAACTACAAGTTGAAGCTCCCCTAATACATACATCTGGTGAGGTTAAAGCTTTGCCATTTTATACATAATACAAAACACTTTGCTGTTGCTACTAGTAGATAGTCATGATAATCATTATATATTACACCATTGAGGGAATATACATGCATTTGACTGAAATAAGTTGTGATTTGCTCATTTGCTCCCCCCCCTCTCCCTTCTGTACTCCAGTCACAAACCTCAGCCATGGATGCACCATAGCTACAGTTCATTGAAAAAAGTTCACTCAGAATTTTGTAGTACATTTTAGTAAAGTTTTTTTTTAATAAGTGTTGTTCTGAAGTAAAAATAACAAAACATTTTTAGTTTTAAACAGTAATGATAATGGCACTGCAGAACCGAGTGACGTGCGTTTGATTTTGATTTTGCTATCCGTAGTGGCACAAACTGTACAGCTAAAACATGAATTTTGCTGTAGATCTGAAAGAGTATCTTTCTTTATTTGTATTATTAAATAAATAAAGATCAGATATAACAAAATACACAAAATTTCAATATATTTGTTGTGTCCCACCCAGTGGCCCATTGTACCCCGGTACCGGGGCACAATGGGCCAATTTTTTCGTCATGAAAATTTCATTATTCTGAAAGTTGTGAAAGAGATAGAAACAACAAACTGGTACCTGTAATAGACAACAGATGTAGCATTAGGACTAGGGATTATTGAACTAGTAACTTGAAAAACAGACAAATGGGAGCAACAATTGCAAAATTCGGCCCGTTGTGCCCCCGTTACCCCTACTTACAATTATACTGTTATATTATATATCTTTATAAAATACTTAAAATGTTATGAATCATATATAATATGATACTCGTACATAATTGTAACTTAGACATACTTGTTTTCTTTCCTTAATTAATGTACTAAATCAAGGTATTGTATATAAACTTGTTATTGTAACTGCAACTTAGTACTATATTATGTGTAATTATTGTTATATTAATATTGGGTATCTTTATGAAAACTAATATATCAATTACCTGTATAGTTAAGTCTAATAATAGAATTATTATATATTATTAGAATACAGAGATTAAAGAAGTTACAGGAACTCACAATTTCAGAGAATAACTTCACCAGTCTACCTTCTTCAGTATGTGCATTGAGTAATCTGCACACACTGGATATATCCAACAACAGATCCATGACGTCCTTGAACCCTGAGATACTACAGCTAACACATCTTGAGTCTTTCCGTACACGTGAATGTGATGCTCTTACATCTCCTCCGCTAGAAATCTGTGTAAGTGGAGTGGATGCTGTGCGACAATACTACACAGACTTGGCTAAAGGTGCTGGTAGAAATCTTCCATTTGCTACAACAGTGGTGTTGGGGAACACCATGGCAGGTAAAACCAGTCTAATCAGAACATTACAGAGCACTGACAAGAAGAGAGTTCTGACTGACAGAAGTCCTAATGCAGAGTATGATGAGACCACAAAAGTGTTTAATGTGGAGAAGGTGGAGGTGGATGGTACAACTCTTCGTCTATTTGATATGGGAGGCCAAGAAGTTTACCATATCACATACCATTTAACACTGAGACAGAATTGTGTACCAGTCATTGTAGTCAACATGGAGCAGTATGATCAGATTTCGAAAATGTCTACAAACAGAGAGGCTGTGAGAAAGCTGGCTTTTGACTTCATGTCTCACCTCTATCTCGCTCATCCAACTCTTGGTCCGCCTAAGCTTGTCTTCACACACAAGGATAAGTTTCGGAGTGAAGTTTTCCACCAGCTTCGAAGAAAGTTTCTTGTAGTGTCCGAGCAGTTATGCAGAAATATTCTTGAAGAAGAGAAAAGTTTAGAAGGTGACTTTGCTCGAATTCAACATTTCACTAAATCAAATGGAAAAATCTTTGAAAATGAAAGCATCTATGAAGTTGGGAAATTTGATGAGTACAAGATATTTGAATCGATTAGAAGATCTCTTCTTCAAAGTTGCCAACACTTTGTAAAGCCACTTCCAAAAGTCTGGGAGGATGCCAACAACAACATTTTGTCCTTACAGACTCCACATAACACCTTTGATGAAGTATTGGCTGTGATAAACAAAAAGCAGGATAACATTGAAGCAAAGCAATTGGATACGATTATCATGTACATGCATGATTGTGGCAAAGTTCTCTGGTATAAACATATTGATGCACTCAGGCCATACATATTTCACAAGATCACAGAAATAACCAAGCTACTCTGTGTCTTGTATCATCATGATCCAGACATCTGGCAAAGGAGAGTTGATCAGTTCAAACCATATTGCTGCAGAGAAGGAGTGAGAATTGAAAAACAAGATTTTGGAGAGTTTGTGAATTCCTTTAAAATAAATGGCTTGATGACGAAATCTCTTCTTGAATATTTGATCAGAAAAGAAACTTCGTTCACTGATGATAATAATGTCGAAATTGCTGTTTGTTTGCTCAGAACATTCCGTTTATTGTATGGCCCTTTGAATAAGGATTCTGAAGATCCTTACTTTATAATCCCCCAGTTTGCCAAAGAATCCTACAGCCTCTCCTACACTCCACCAAAGGAGCTACTGCTTCATACCGACACACAGTTTAATGGTCTGGCATTACCGCTACATGTCTACCATCAGATGACGGTTGGATTGCTAGAACTATTTGCTGACGATTCTGCCACAATACAAGTGAAAAGGAATGGAGCAAATGTATATCAAGATAAAATATACACACAGCTGATACATGACTATGAATCCAGGAGAGTGTTGCTCTATACGTCATCTGGTGCTAATAATATTACCAAAGCGTGGGAAAAACTCATTTCAGTCAACAACAACATCCTCAGACATGTTATGGAAATTTGGACTGCCAGTCGTCCAGTCACTGCCTGTATCTCTGCTCACTGCTTCCTGCTAGGTGTTCCATGTCCTAAAAAGTCTATTCATTCTAAATGGTGTTTTCGCTCCTTGAAGAAGCCTTCACCAGTTGTCAAGAAGTGCAGCGGATCTTCAACAATCTTGTGCAATAATGAGGAGATCCCAAGAGCTTTGATTTTCCCATGTATGTATCACTAATAGTGGTTATTACTATGTTTCTATAAATTGAAACTATTGCCTACTACATAAATAATTTTCATTACTACAAACTCTAAAAAAAACTTGCTAATTTTTTTTTAAATTTGAAAATATTTAAACCAAATACATTCTGTTCTGCGTAGATTTGTAACATTCTCGTAGTGGTTCTGCCGCAACTTATATTTTAGCTACCAAATACGTTGATTACGGTATACATAATAGGTGAGCTGGTCATAGTATATGTAGACTGGGTACATTTTACGTAATATGGAAGCTGGTTGTAGTACATGTAGACTGCACTGTTTTGTTCAGGTGAGGCATTGACTGAGACAGAAACCGATGAGCTGGTGAAGCTATTGACTCAACTTAAACTTCGTAAACAACAGAATGATGCAATCAGAATTGGTACATCTTTATAATACTCATTTTCTCAAAATCAGAGATCTACAATGTAGCACTTTATTTACCTTGAATGGAAATTTTATAAGAAAATGCCTTTTTTCAGACAATCAATTAAAGTGCAACCTTGCAAACTTTTTCTTTTTCAATTTATCCTGGTATTAGCCAATCAAATCATGTGACTGCAGATGATGATGGTGATCTGAGTGATCTCTCTGATGATGATGACAATCTGTATCCTGATGAAGAGAATGAGGAAAACGTGAAGTTAATACAACCCAACCTAAAGACTACCAGAAACCTGAGGATTAAGAATCTATTCTCGAATGCTGAAAAGGTTGGTGTATCAGTTTAGGGTCATAATTTTTGCCATTAAAGTATGCTCACTCAATTTATTAGATTTTTATGTTCATATTGTATAACGTATTCTTAGGCCAAACTTTATAAAAACATGCACCTGTAGCAAAATGACACTATTTACTGTTAGCTCTAATATTAGGCCATGTCTGCCTCAAACATGTTTAACTAGACGTACAAGTATGTTAACTATTACTATCATTCATTACAGTGTTTAGTAATCTGTTCTAAGTATATTTTTATCCAGGTATTCAGTATGACAAGAAAGAGAGGAAGAGCTCTTATAATAAACAACAAGAACTTTGTTGAAAGACCAGACTTATGCAGGGAAGGATCAGATGCTGATGTTGAGAATATGTCTGCCATGTTGAAATCTCTCAAGTTTGATGTTGAGACACACACAGACCTGACAGCAGAGGTATGTTGTTATGGTGGAAGTAATGCGAGCACTATTTAACCATCAAGTAGTTTTTCATATATAATGTCTTGTTTGTTCTTTAACCAAATATTTTGTAAAGTTTGTAAAATATTTTACCAAAATATTTTTTTTTTACATTCACTGAATTATGTCTTTAATTGTACTTAAGAATTTTTCTAAAGCTACATTGAAAATTTTGGGTCTTGTTAGTTTCTGCTCACTTTTTGGTCTTTTGTTAGGTTGATGAGAAAACTTTTTGCTCACATTGCATATAACTTTATAGCAATTATTTGACACTTTAAAATGAGGTAAATTTGTTTGACTGTTTAAATTCGTTTTCAAATTTGTAGGAAATGCTGTCTGCTGTGAAGTCTGAGGTGAAAAAGGGGAAACACAAAGAGTTTGGATGTCATATACTGGTTGTTATGACTCTTGGTAGAGAAGATAACTGTATCTATGGAACTGACCTCGAGAAGGTCAACCTCACTGACCTGTGTGATTTGCTCACTCCTTTGTATTTCGATGGAATAAGTAGAAAACCTAAGGTTGTCATACTAGAAGCCTGCAGTGGAGGTAGTTTGTAGTATAAATTTGAACTTTTAGTTCAATGGTTGAACTAGTAAATACTCCCTGTCAGAAACTAGTCATCTAATTAATTGGCGCTTCAACATGATTCATAGTTTGGATTGCTTGAGCAACTGGGTGTCTTGAGATTGTTTAGCTCACAATATTAAGGTCGTTGTTATGTATGTGTTACAGCAAACATTGAAGTAAGCCCAGACAGATCTGGTCTTGCAGCAGATCAAGAAGAAGAAACTGAAGCTGCCTCTTCTACACCTTCTGAAGCTAATGAAGAAGACAATGATGAATATCCTGAACCGCCAAGAAAAAGAATTAGACCCATCAGACCAGTCTCACCACCAGAACCTAGAATAGAAGAGTGTAGAACTGTACGGGATATAGATGATCTTCTTGTTCTGAAGAGTAGCGTCTGCTGTAAGTATAGCAAGAGAAAGTTGTTCATTGGTTTGATAAATGTGCAGCTACAGTTTTTTTCAATCTAAAAGTCTGTTTCCTAAATTTAATCTGACCATGCTATATGTAATCTTTTTCTTGTTCTTCGTAAATTGCGAGTTAATGTTCAAAATCAAACAGAATTTAGAAAATTTCAGGCTTGCTTTGTCTACACCATGCTTTGAGTTTCATTTAATTTTATTGCAGCATCAAAAAGACATCCTGAGTATGGATCTCCTATGATTAGAGCTCTAGTATCTTCAATCTACAAACATGCCTGTCATCGTGATCTCTACACCATCTTTCAGCAGGTGAGTTTAAAATGATAATTTTGTCAATTTCTACTTGTATATAGAATTATTTTTATGTTTAGCTGTGTGATAATTTACAATTTGCATGTCCAATGAATAAAATATAATGTAAATTAGGTAGCTTCTTAAAACGTGCTCGTATTTTTACTAATTTATATTTCTCCCACTGTGCCTGTTGTAAAGGTTAAAGCCCAACCTCAAGCTTTTCTTTAATATATTCTATAGTGGTAGCAGACAACTCTCAGGATCTACTTGCTTAGATTGAATATGAATAGGAAAGCCTAGTTTAGCAGCTGAGAGTTGTACCTTATCACAGCTATAAGTAGTTAGTTAGAACACAGTCTTACTAGTCATTACTTACTCTACAGGTGGACACTAAACTAGTGAAGAAACTGTATACAGGTGAAGATTCAGAGAGAAGCAGAAATTTGGTTGCAATCTGGAATACTCTTCCATTCAGTAAAAGACTTTACCTTTTTCCTGGCTTCGATGGGTTTAATAGAGAGGACAACTCCTCACTCAGCACATAAATCCAATATGAAACTGCGCAAATTTTAGTTTAGTCGTTGAACAAAGTTCTATGACATTTTACTCTACTTGCAGAGTGAGCTTGCGTGTATGGGGATAAATAATCATAGCCGACAGCTAAATTATCTACATGAATCGAAGAGTTCTTACTTTTATATTTTACCTTGGATATAAACCTATGTTGATTACATCTATATCATTAAATTTCCTTGTGATGTCATTTCCTATCACATAATCATATTATTATATAATATTTTGTCTTCTCACATTACCGTTACATAATCAGTTCACTTCGGAGTTAGTATTTGTGTTTCTATATAGTATTTTATGCTGTATAGTAGTTATATTACCACTTAAATAAATATTTTTTGCCTTGTAAAACATTAACCATTCCTGCTTATTATATCAGTTATATGGTTTTTACTTAGCCAAATTGGTTATCATTTATATTTTGATCTAACATTAAGCACTGACTATGTTGTTTCGGCACATGTTCTAATGGCTATGGTAATATTATTATCATAATTATAGTAGCTTGCTAATATATATTGAAGTTTGCTCTTTATATTTTATCAATAAATTTTATTCAAATATTTTATATAAAAAATTTCAATTGCTTTTAAGATTTCAAGTCTGGAAAATTTTATTTCAATAATCTGTGATTAAAGTAACGAGTACATTATTTACAAATAATGGTTATAAAATTTGTCATTTTCTTATCTGCATCTGCAAACCAATCATTTTTCAACTAAGCTAATGAAACGACAGCATCATTTTTCACTTAATGCTATTCAGACACTTTGTGCAGATATGACTCATTAGTTTTAGAAGACATATCATTTAGGAGAAGGTAAACTTCAATCTCAACCCTCCGCTGCCAACCAAAGGAAAGGCTTAATCTGACAGTTCATGCAACGGCGCTGGTGCCGAACTGTAACTGCTCCTGTAGGTACGCCAGCGACGTGGAGAGTGGGGACATGCTACACGGGCAACAGCCTGTCCTCCGTATGATCAATGCCCAGGCACACACCTGCACACAACCATCCTTTTCTTACTGTAGAGAAAACTCCGGATTTGCCTTCTGCGGAAACACAACACGGGGAGCGGTTATAAGCTGAAGCTCAATTTGTGTAGAGCAAGGCACAAGGTGTTGCTTCTGACGGTGGAAGAGGTCTCTAGATCTCGCTGGACAGTTACCACCCGCAATAAGCTGGAAAGCCTCCAGCCAGTTGAGTGATCTCCTGCCACAGTCCGCCTTCCTTATTGGGTGCAAGGAAAAAAGGGGACAACCGAACAGCAGACTGCAATCATTTACAGGGCAACAAAAAATTGAAAATAAGAGACCAGGTCCTAAATTGAAATGTTTGAAGGTCCGTACTTTGCTAACTTTTCTATCTATCAATTTACAGAACATCAGAGACACCTGAAAATCATCCACATAAACGATGAATTCAAGAGAATAAGCGTCGACATTACTACGTCCTTCAAGAAACGCAACTAGCTAATAGTGGCACTCTATAGAAAATTACTACACATGTTACTGGCGGGAAAGAAGTTCTAATCAGCCAAAAGTGTATGAAGTTGGCTTTGCAGTGAAGAACAGTTTCTTGAGTATGGTAGAGCCATGTACTAGCAGCTCATAGCGTCAGAGCAATGTATAAGGGCATCGAGATGGCAATGGGACTAATCCAGAGCAAGATGCCTCCTCTCAAACCTTCCACTGGAGAAGTCATCACCAAAAAAGAAAAGCAGATAGAAAGATAGGTAGAACACTAGACCCACCTACACTCTCACCAGAAAGTTGTGTCTTCCTCTGCTCTTGATGCAGTTGAATGTATGTCCACTATTGATGATTTTGATGACGAAACCACTGTAGTTAACCAATGGATAACGCCATTGATAGTTTGTCCTAGGGCAAGACACCTGGTAGTGATGGAATATCTCCTGATCACATCAATCGCTGCAAAACTAATCTTTTACATTCCCTGCATGAAGTTCTTTGTCAATGCTGAGAAGAAGGTGCTGTTCCACAAGACATGAGAGATGCAAACATCACCAAACTTTACAAGAATGAGAGAGACAAAAAAAGGTCTCAACGACTAAAGAGGCATCTATTTCACTGCTCAGCACCGTTGGCAAAGTGTTTGCCAAAGTCATCCTGGCTCACCTACAGATACTAGCTAAACGGGTCTACCTGAGTCGCAGTGTGGTTTAAAGAGCAAAAGATGCCTTTTCATGTTGCCTTTGTCAAATTGACAAAGGCTTTTGTCCGGGTCAACAGAAAGGGGTTGCTAAAAATCCTTCCAAAGATCGGCTGCTCTTCAAAACTGCAAAGCATGATAGAATATTTCTACATGCAATAACAGGAAGGAGACAGCAATGTTTGACAGCGACTTTTCGGAACCCTTCGACATACGAAGTGGCGTCACACAAGGCTGCATTCTTGCACCAACATCCTTTGGTGTCTTCTTTGCCACGCTCTAAAAGCACGCTTTTAATAATACATCAGAAGGTATTTACCTACAAACTAAATTCAATAATAAACTCTTTAATTTTCCCTGACTCAGAGCATCCAAAAAGTTTTTCAAATTGTCATCAAAGACATGCTGGTTGCTCATGATGCTGCTTTGATATGAATAATTGCTTGCAATATAAGATATAAGATATAAGTTGGCATATGCAATGTGTTTTGTTGGTGAAACTTCAGGTTTCGGGGTTGTTTTCTCTCATAGCCCTATAATTATACTATATCAACTAACTAGGCAAAACTCTGTGGACATAAAATCGAATGAACAACTAATTGAGAATCATTCAACATTCTTTGTTTAAAATATTATAATGCTGCTCACTAACACAGACTAACATGCATGATTGAATAACTTTTTAACAGACATTGAGTGTTTTTTAAAACAATTAAAATCTTAGGTGGTATAAAGTAGCAAATTGTTAAACCCCTTAAGGTATTCTGCAGTTATAATCAACTATGACGAAGCCTACAGCTGAACGTAATTCTATTTCCTGTATTGCTCATCTAGAACAGGCACATATGACACGCTAGGTATAGGACTGTGTTTGAGGTAGGCAAGTGACCCCATGTCAATTGATACATCTTACACCATCTTTAAACTCAATATAAAATTATCTAGATATAAGAATGTGTGATGAACAAACCAATGTGACAAACATTACCAGATATGAATCAAAACCAGATAGTTTATCTCTCCAGGTTTGTTAATTTACATTGTCTTCATGTTTGTAATGATTAGCTAAAGCATCACTTCCAATACATAACTTTTTTATTTATCAAAAATTATTAAACTTGCTTTGATGTCGATGAAATTATATATATATATTTTTCAATGTATAATAATGTTTGTGAGAATTGGTGAAAAAATACATAACGTGCAACTTTCTTGCAAAAACATAAATAGTTTTTGCAGACAAAAAATGGATCCCAGTGCATATAAAAAATATGTATATAGATCTCGTATATGCTTTGTATTTTCACAAATGATAATATTCTACACTATAATGTGTCCAATACCAAAATATGAACGTGATCAAACAGTAATAGAGTATTCTAAGAAAAACATTCTTAACTTTTCACCCCATAATCCTGTATTTTAATTCAGAGTTGAGGAGTTGTCGTTCTTGTCTAGAGTTGGCTATCAGAGAGGAATTTTCATGAGACCGTCTAGACAGATATGGCAAAGACTGGCTGATTTTACCAACAGCCACTGATTTATACACAGGATATCCCTTTTGACTTAAATACAACAGGATATTGATAATAAATACTTATTGACAAGCTTCTCGTATAATTCGATGGAAGTTGTCTTTTTTTTAAAGAATAGCTTTCCTGAAATAGGTATATATAGTTGGCTGAGTGTCATAGGTTTAGATAGCTCTTAAGAATTATTAACTACAGATGAAGGTATATTTAAACCGGTCAAGTTCCGTTGGGTTTTGAATTTTTACTGAGTTTAAAACAGTGCGACATTGAATTTTATTGCATGATTCTCATCTGCATTGAAGAGTTTAAAGTTGATTTGTAACTTCATAAATTTTCCAGGTTTATATTCGCCAACCCTACAAAAGTCCCAGATAGAAAAAGTAAGCTACATTTTTCTCTTTTATGTTGTAAAAGAAACTTATGAGTGAGTGCCCTTCTTCAACTCACCAGTGGCCTTTGTATAAGATAGAACTGCTGTCTATATGCTTACTAAGCCTGTGCTTTAACCACTAGATCATGCTGCAATAGTTACACTTACCTAGAGTATATGTTATGTGGTCACACATCCCATAAACCTGAGCAAGTATCACTTTCCTCTCTTCACTTGAAATACCATAACTTCTCATTCTACATGAGAATAATAATACTAACTATCTTGAGTTTATATAATATATAATGCGTGCACATGGATATAATGTATATATGCACATTGCATCAGAGAGGAATGGATTATGCAAAGTCGTTAGTAATAAAACATTTGATCAGTTTCCACCACATGACCAGCTACAATTAAACTGGTAAAACTATATCTACCTTTGTACAGCCTGTTTGATGGAGTCTTGGTTATGAGAAGCGAGAACAAATCTGATTTGTCTCCCCTGGTTGCTGTTATCACGGATCTTCTGCAGTAGCCAGTTGGCTGTAGAGTTGTACGAGTTATGTGTAGCCTGTATTCCATCGTGTACAGGACAAGGATGATCTTGAATTTTAGCTTCATTTTCCTCAGCTACCATGTACGCGCCCCTTACCAACTTAGCTGAAATATCAAACACACAGTTTTTAGAACCTCAGCCTTCTGTTATATAAACAGGATGAAATTAAATAATTCTACATAATATTTGTGTGAATCAGTCAAAAGGAAGTAAATGAACATTCCTAAGTAATTAAACAAATATAATATTGAACTATACTCATCTGTTGATAAAAGTTTTAAGTTAGCTGCATTTTGTCAAAGTTTATATTATGAACAAGCTCATTATAATATAAGTCAAGTGTTTTGTTTTTTACAAGAACCCAACATTGTAGAATCCTTAGAGTACAATTAGATGCGTCAATAACTTTTAAAATGCATTTTGAGTTATGCCAATCAGCTGAATAAAGGACATTGGAAGGTCACATGAATCCACAAATTAGAGTCTAAACTGTAATAGATTTTCTCAAATCAATCTTTAATCTAATATACAATATGTTTGTGATTGTGAAGCAGAATTTCCTATCAATTATTTATGTGTTTGCTAGTTCAACCTATTGGGAATTTTAATTATTATTTATATACTTGGGAGTTGCCCTCTTAAATTATGGTGAAGGCCAGAGTATAGACAACTCCGTATGCTAATCAGCTAATCAACTGGAAAACTGACTGACTCACCTCCATAGTGAAGGTTATTCTTCTCGGCAAAATTGAATTCCCACTGCAAGGCCTCAGATGACTTCTACAATGTGCAAGAAACAACCAACATAGTGTGCACACATGAAGACATCTTTGTAGAATAAGTTATACAATTACCAAAAATATATTTACATGGAGAAACAAAAACACATCTTCTGCACCTTGAGAACCAATTTGGATCAAGTTTAAATGTTTATTAGAAAAAATAATGAAAGAAAGACAACTTTTGTTTGGTCTGTAAATCCACATTCTGAAACTTACTATCTGTAGATAACAGCAGTCTAACCTTGAGGTAGCATTGGGTTGTGTTCCAAACAACAGCCTTAGTCCTATTACACACTAGACTGAGAGCCATGGCCAAAGCTGTGAGAGCCGGGTTCGTGTTGGTATACTCAGCGTCCACCATCAACACAGTATCCGTGACAACAGCTTTTTGTCCCACTTCACCGAGCAGAATCAGCCCCGACAGCATTTCTGGGATGATGCCAGAAGCCCCAGGTGTCTCCGCTAGCCACCTCAGGGTGTCTACAGGTACAGCCTATGTGCTGTATAATGCAGTAGAAGTAGTTATGAATATCAGGACAGTTCTTAGTTAATATTTGGATTCTTTGAAATGAGTCAACAAACTTATCTAATATGACAAAACCCAGAGAAGTTTAAAGTCTCTATCCTTGATGGTATAAGGAACATTTTAAAAGCTGACTAAAGGCTTAAATTATTATGTGGCACACCAGTAAATCACACATGACCTTTACTGAGATTGACCCCATCACCTTGGTGTTACTAAGTTAGAAATCTAACCCCTAAACCACTGCTGCTTCCTAACATATGTATAGGATAAGTAGAAGGTATAATAATACGCCAATTTGGTGAAGTCTAAATTTTTTTAAACTAATATCTTTGTGCTTTACAATTGGCACGTTGAATCTGCACTCCAAACCAAAACACATGATTACAGTATAGGAACTTAAGCCATATCTCATACAATATATAGACCTAAAGGACTTCTCCTTTACACAGATTACAGACTATAATCACTGCTTCTCACTGCTACAAGACTATCAGGACTATCAAGAGAAAAGATTTAATGTGAACCAGTTACAACTGGCTTCAACCAAAACATTGGGATATGTAAATTCTTTTTCAATGATGGCTGTCACTGAGACATGACAAGATGACAGACTATGATAAGCTGACTGACAGCACAATACTAGGGAGACTGAAAAACTCATTAGTTATGAATTATAATATTTATTTTGTAACAAATATAAAATCTGCCAGCCTACACTGCAAATGCTCTTATATAATTGAGAGCTCCTCCCCCTCCCCCTACACTATGCCTTTTGTATAACCCCCGTTTCCCCTTCCCACACCACTTACACTCACTGCATGTCCATCATTGGGTTAAGTGAATGAATTGTTCATTTGGTCAACATGCAGAAACAACTACTTTGAATGAAACCACAACCATAGGTTAATACAAACTACAAGCACAATTTAATCTGTTAACATAATGACAGCCTAGCTTTTTGATGTAGAATGTTCTAGAAATATAATGAATAAACTATGGGGTTGTTTAAATACACAATGGCGTTGTTTCCATGACAACAAAGTCCGTCTACATTCACACTAAACATTACATTATCTTGATTGTTATTCTTAAACTTGTGTAAGTCTTGTAAGTCTATGTAAACTCATGTAATTCTTGATTGTTTTTTTTTCCAAATTCTCAAATAGAATTCACACTTTCTATAAAGTGTATATATTTGCAGTTGAAATTGAAATTTATGATTTCTAGTTAAAAGTCTGGGTGCAGAGCGAAATTAGGTTACTGTTATAGTAATATAGGTGAAAACCAAAATATATAAAAAGAACTACAGCCTTAAAAAGGAATCAAAACCTAAATTATAGCCCAAGTCCTAACAGACTAAAAGAAATATCAGATGTTATACCAGGGTTGTGGGTGCGCATGTACTCAGCTGAACTATAAATAACTTTCTCTCTCACTTCATCAGACAGTAGGGACAGTGACTTCTGTTCAAATACAATAATAATATATCTTATAAGTATATCAACAGATGAACAGAAGTCTTAAATTATAATTAGACAATTGCAATTTTTAATGCTTTCATAAACATAACATACATAGATTTTCACAGGATAAATCTAATTCCGTTGAACTAAATGCCAAGTTTTACCAATTAAAATACTGAAACCAGAAATAGTAGCTAAAACAACAAAGCAAGCAGTGAACTCACCAACAGGTGTGAAGTGAACATAGCAGAAATACGAATTTGCATGTAGGAGCCATACGGAGTTATCTTTTCAGTAATACCTTCCATCATTTTGATAATGTTTTTAGCATTGCCATTAGCTTCCTCCACCCTTTAAAGCAATATATTTCAATTGCAAAACTTGAATGGAGCCAAAAATAACAAACATTTTTTTATTCTTAGTTCGCAGTCACAGTTGTCGTTTTGATAAAGATACAAAATATTGTTAGTAAAAACTTTTGTAATAAAAAGATGCTGATGTATCACTAATGATAGAGTACACCATATGACGTGTGTGGATCTTAAAAGTAACAGTATAAGATAAAAGTCAAACATGTTATATAAATTTGAATATGTCATATAACATTTGTTGATACCTTATGACACATTTTCAAGCATACAGTATTGGGCTGCATGCGCTGCAAAAAGCTTTAATGTGAAGTTTGCTATGTTAATTATAATCAGCAAAGTACTGAATCAAATCATATCTCAGATCAAGTCACAGTTCAAGTCAATTATGGCAATGCATGACTTTATAGCATTTAATGAATTGAAAATTCAATAAAACCAATGAATTGCTCTAACAGCATTTATCACAGTTTCTAAAATACTTTTTTGTAATCATAATACCAAAAACTTAATTGCAACAGATAGTTCAAGTCCTTGCTATAAAGTTATTAAATACAATTTTATTGATTCCATATTCTATAAAACTATTGTCACCACTCGGTACTGATCCCGACACCCGCCAGTTGCAAGTGCAGACGCACTAACCATTACACCAAAAGGTCTATTGGATAATCGCAATAATACACACTTGCTCAAAACTTAACTCATTCCAGAACATTTTTGAGAACAAGTTGCATGTAGTCAACACTCTAACTAAGTCCACAGGTGACTTGAATAAAATCAGCTTGAATAAACTCTGAGAATTAGTAAGTCATTTAGCTGTCTCATGCATAAAGAAGGTAGACAACTTAAAAATTGTTAACTTAGGTCTTTCATGAACTACACATTGCTACGCTTCGGGCCGTCATATACCAACCCTCTAATCTACTTGAAAGAGAAAGGAAACTCACTTGTCTATGGCCTCCATTACCATCAGAACAAATGTGCCACTGTTGGCTTTAGCCAGTTTATCAATATTATATCTAACATCGGCTATAGTCACACCCCCAACAAACTGGTCATAGAACAAAGGCTTTACAACGGCAGAAGACAGTCTTTTACCCAGAATTCTCTGTGTCCTTTCAAATATCTGTAACAAAACAATTGCTGCTCAAGACTTTGCAAATATTTTTCATCTGAGACATAATATATGTACAGAACTATCAATATTCTATAACATTGTTACACCTTTATATTATATCTGTTTAAATTACTGAGTGAAGCACATCACCAATTGATGTGATGGTAAAGGTAACTGATATCATTGAATTCGATAAAATTGCTAAAGAATATTTTATTCACTTTTTTATTTACTTTGCTTTCTATAAAATTAGCCTACATAATAATTGGCAAATTTCCAAGTTTTACTGGTTAAGAGTTGTATGCTCCTGCCACTTATCACAGTATTATATTGAGTTATAAGAAGCACACTGAGATGTAAATTATAATAAACTGTCATATCACATTGTGCAATTTTACAACTTCACTATAATAAGATAATGATGTGCAATATTATATAAAGTTGTGGGGTTTTGTAATACAATACCCTATATAATTCACATAATAAGTTTCAAAAGTAATGTAAAGCAAGACTTAGTATGTAACACATAACCTCTGCTGATCTGCTCACAAACGTCCTGTTGGAACAGACTCTGAAGACTGTCAGAGCTCTCACAATCTCCCACAATGACTTCTCTTTGAAAGCTTGCTTGTGATCAGTGAAATCCAAATCTGCAACTGGAGATGTCGCTGTATCTTCTGCAACTGTTTCTTGGTTTATTAAAACTGCCTTTTGCTGACGGGGCAAGACAGTTGATAGATATTTCTGCTGCTGAAAATGTCGGGCAGAGAGCTTGAGAAAAGACATTACTGGACAAGTCAAAATCTGAGTGCAAATTAAACTTGTTTTACAAAACAATGTTGTGAGAGAATCTAATGTCAGCTGTCAAGTGTGGTTACTGCAGAGTGTGTTGTACTGTGGACAGTAAACTTCTAACACTCAGTTTGATTGGCTTAACAGGAATATCTGGTCAGTTACTTACAACAAACCAGCCACTGTGTAACATATTAATATAACACTGAAGTAAAGATTTACACTATAATCTGATTGGTATAGATATATCATTTGCCTACATCAGTGTTGGTATATTTAGCTTGCCTCCAAGGACTGCATTGTGCAAACAAATTTCTCATTGACCAATGGAGACAGTGCTATTGCAGGCACAAATTCATTCAAACAGTTCTATCAAATTAAATAAGGGCTTACACTATAATCTGATTGATATAAAAATACATTATTATTTGCATAAGCTTTTATATATGTCAGCATATTAAACCAACTGAGCAACTGGAAGTAGGAAAAGACAAACATCTGGTTGAATGAAAGCTAATGTTGTCACAAAATATTCCGCTAAAAATGTAAAATGAAACTGAAGTTGCATTTCATACTTTCACAACTTTCAGTCAAAAATTCAATTTGGTCAAATTAAACATTTTACCAAGTTGAATTGCATTGGAAAAGCCAGTTGCAAAAGTCTTCAATTGTGACAACCTAATTAGCCAATTTTAAAATAACACTTAAAAAAGAAGATAACTCCTTGTGGATGGTGATATTCAGTTATGACTTTAAAGACTAGATGACATATTTAAAGTATGTTTATAATTATATTGGCTACGCCTTTTATTATTACTTTAAATTGCAATCAGCTTTACAAATTAACTACAGTCTCAAATGACTTCAAATAGCAATTAAGTCAGCCATATTTGACTGTTAGAAAGTGAGTTTCAGCAGCAATAAGATTTCAATGGGTTTCAATAATTTATTATAAAAGAGTACTCGCTCAAGTGAAATTGACTGAAACCGGCACTTTTTTCGAAATAAAAATAAAAATCAGCAACTAGTAGTTCGAGACATCAATGTAATTAATATTTCAGATGTCAAATCATGGTTATAGTAAAAGAGGGGTATCGTCACATTGGCAGTGAGAGGTTACTGAGAAGAGGACACCGAGAGGAGGATACTGAGAGGAGGATACTGAGAGAAGGGTAGTGAGAGGAGGATACTGAGAGGAGGATACTGAGAGGAGGATACTGTGAGGAGGGTACTGAGAGGAGGATACTGTGAGGAGGATACTGAGAGGAGGGTACTGAGAGGAGAATACTGAGAAGAGGGTACTGAGAGGGTACTGAGAGGAGGGTACTGAGAGAAGGATACTGAGAGGAGGATACTGAGAGGAGAGTACTGAGAGGAGGATACTGAGAGGAGGATACTGAGAGGAGGATACTGTGAGGAGGGTACTGAGAGGAGGATACTGTGAGGAGGGTACTGAGAGGAGGGTACTGAGAGGAGAATACTGAGAAGAGGGTACTGAGAGGGTACTGAGAGGAGGGTACTGAGAGAAGGATACTGAGAGGAGGATACTGAGAGAAGAGGATACTGAGAGGAGGACACTGAGAGGAGGATACTGAGAGGAGGACACTGAGAGGAGGATACTGAGAGGAGGGTACTGAGAGGAGGATACTGTGAGGAGGGTACTGAGAGGAGGGTACTGAGAGGAGAATACTGAGAAGAGGGTACTGAGAGGGTACTGAGAGGAGGGTACTGAGAGAAGGATACTGAGAGGAGGATACTGAGAGGAGAGTACTGAGAGGAGGATACTGAGAGGAGGATACTGAGAGGAGGATACTGAGGGGAGGATACTGAGAGGAGGGTACTGAGAGGAGGGTACTGAGGGGAGGATACTGAGAGGAGGATACTGAGAGGAGGATACTGAGAGAAGGATACTGAGAGGAGGGTAGTGAGAGGAGGATACTGAGAGGAGGATACTGAGAGGAGGGTAGTAAGAGGAGGGTACTGAGAGGAGGATACCAAGAGGAGAGTACTGAGAGGAAGGTACTGAGAGGAGGGTACTGAGAGGAGAATACTGAGAAGAGGGGAATGAGAGGAGGGTACTGAGAAGAGGATACTGAGAGGAGGGTAGTAAGAGGAGGGTACTGAGAAGAGGATACTAAGAGGAGAGTACTGAGAGGAGGGTACTGAGAGGAGGGTACTGAGAGGAGGGTACTGAGAGGAGGGTACTGAGAGGAGGGTACTGAGAGGAGAGTACTGAGAGGAGGGTACTGAGAGGAGGGTAGTGAGAGGAGGGTACTGAGAAGAGGGTACTGAGAAGAGGATACTGAGAAGAGGGTACTGAGAGGAGGATACTGAGAGGAGGGTACTGAGAGGAGGGTATTGAGAGGAGGGTATTGAGAGGAGAGTACTGAGAGGAGGGTACTGAGAGGAGGATACTGAGAGGAGGACACTGAGAGGAGGATACTGAGAGGAGGGTACTGAGAGGAGGATACTGTGAGGAGGGTACTGAGAGGAGGGTACTGAGAGGAGAATACTGAGAAGAGGGTACTGAGAGGGTACTGAGAGGAGGGTACTGAGAGAAGGATACTGAGAAGAGGATACTGAGAGGAGAGTACTGAGAGGAGGATACTGAGAGGAGGATACTGAGAGGAGGATACTGAGGGGAGGATACTGAGAGGAGGGTACTGAGAGGAGGGTACTGAGGGGAGGATACTGAGAGGAGGATACTGAGAAGAGGATACTGAGAGGAGGGTACTGAGAGGAGGGTACTGAGAGGAGGATACTGAGGGGAGGATACTGAGAAGAGGGTATTGAGAGAAAGGTACTGAGAGAAGTTTATGCTGTTACAGAGCCCGGTACGGCAATGTGTGAACAAGGGGATAGTCTTCTTTGCCCCAATTTGTTCAGATAACCATAATATTGCATTGCATTGCATTGCATTGCATACGGATAATGTATAATGCATTGCATTGCATTAGGTCAAACAAGTGTTTGGTTAAACTGACCAAGTTAAACAAAAGTTAGGGTAGATGCTCAGTGGCTCATTTCTATACTACATATAAATATATATTCTTCAACTAAGCTATAATAATATGCACAATATAACTGATACAATATCATATAATACATGTTGTTCATGTTGCTATATACTTGGTAAAAGCGTTCATCACTCAATCACAACCAAGCAATATAAGTTATTCATGAAGTTCTAAAGTGTGACTGTACAAGGAAAAAATTATATCACCTCACTAGTGCCCAACTGCTAGCTACTAATAAATGTCACACGCATCAACGAAAATATAAAACAAAGTCATGCAATACTAGAATGAAAAAACAACATTAACTATTAGATGCATATTATGTTGATTTTATTTTTAGAATATATTCACAGACATTATTTTAAATTAATCTTCATAAGACTAACTTATAAAATGTGATAAATATAAACTCAAGACTGGTAAATTTAGTATATTCTCACAAAAAAT
This sequence comes from Bugula neritina, assembly GCA_964035545.1. NCBI lineage: Eukaryota > Metazoa > Bryozoa > Gymnolaemata > Cheilostomatida > Bugulidae > Bugula > Bugula neritina. Next base: position 4,720,811 of record OZ037770.1, read on the forward strand.
ATATGTTTTGTAGTGGAAATTTCAGATCAAATTACATGTTTATTAAAATGGTAAATCACTATAATTGATAAACAATACTTTTGATTTGATAAGTTTTACAGGGGCTAGTCCTAACTAATGTAGTATTTACCATGTACTGTGGTATTAACAAATTTAGTATTGACCATGTACTGTGGTATTAACTAATGTAGTATTGACCATCATGTACTGTGGCATTATAAACTACTGTAGTTTTAACCACTACAATATACCTTACTAGTTAACACTCGTGGATGTCTTAGATAAGCTTAGGTTAAGTTTCTGAAGAAAACCATAACTTTGCGTTGCTCAAAAATTTCTTAAGTCAGATGCACAGGATAGTTAAGGGCAACCTTTTAGTTCTAGCTGCTATGCTGATGATGCATTGTTATCATATAAGAAATCAGTCCCAGTAAAATAAAATCTTACCTAATTATGCTAGAATCAAAATTTAAAAACTATGTTGTAGATAGCTTTCTTCCTCAGCGCGGTTTTTTTGGAATTTTTAATTTTCCATTTTTTGGCTAAGCTACAGACAAAAAACTACCCTTTTTCTCCTATTTTTAGCTGAAAAAACATCATGTCAGTCCCAGTAAAATATCTCAGCAGGAAAACATAATATCTGAAAAAAGAAAACACTGTTGGAATCCTGAGATGTTTCTGCAGCGTGGTTTTTGTAATGTTTTTAATAGCTTTTATAGATTTTCTATAAATTAGTGATTTATACGCTGAAAATGAGATAATTTTTCTTTATTAATAAGCACTGCGCATCACTTCACGCTTCAGTGAACGCGTAGAGATGAGAAGATTTTGGCTTGTCCATTACTAATTACAGACCTGCTAGACTACAAGCTAGTGAATAGCTTGGTGTGTAATTCATTTATAGAGTAGCCACAATGGAATGTTGATATATAATGCAGCCCTAATTGAGCTTGCTGTTTATTGGTCATAGTCTAATATTAGGCTAAACATACACAGGCAGGCAACACGCATGCCACCCACAGAACAATATTATAGCAAGAACCTAGACTACATTGTGAGCTAAATTTATGATATTCTTAGTAAGGATGCCCTTAACTATCCTGTGTGTGCAGTCAATAATAACTGGGTGACTAATTTTATTGTGATAAAAGGGAGATGACTCGCATCAAGTAACATGAAAAGTTGACATGAAAGTAAACATATTTTTTAGTTGACTTCTCTGTAAATCATTATAGTAACAACTTCTACACACTGTGCCGTATGTTATATAGGGACTCCCTCACCTGCTTTAACTTATATTACTGCTAATATTAGTGGGTATTTAAACTGTGTGAAAGAATAACACAAATAGTTCACTTTGTATGTGTACATTTAGCAGTGCTTTTGTTAGCTCTAACCGATACAATTTTCTCACAAAGAGAACAAAATGCAGCATTACTTCTTAATTAAAATTATATTGAGTATTATTTTTGCTTTGAAAAAAGTTTTTGTTTAAACTGGCAAATCTAAACAATGCTGTAAAAATATACACAATGGCTGAGCACAATGATCATTTTTAATATTTGAGCCGGCAAATCTAAGCAGCACCCTAAAATTTCTATTAACTGCTGTGTATGTTGCCATGTACTCAGTATGAACATTATTAAGTCAATTATATGTTTTTGTTGCAGCTGCATAGTAACAGGAGGAGTAACAAATCAACAGGCAGTTGACTTTTACTTCAACATTGCAAGTCGAGGCTGAAGGATCGTTTGAGTGTAGAAACTACAACTAGAGACTAGCCATTTGTAGTAAATGACAACTAGTAACTAAGAAGTGACAACCAGCAACTCTCTAATAATCAACAGCTCACCCTTATCCTGAAAAGTAAGTTTCAAAGTTGTTCCAATAAATTTTAAGTTGGCTCCTAATTGCAGTGATTGTGTCTCACAGTTGTAATAATTACACAAATCTATACACTGACATAAGTCATACAAATGTCATTTACTTCCCATGTAATAGAAGTATAACTGATTCAGTTTAATTACTATGACTAAATAATATTATGTAAGAGAAAACATACCTTATTTGATATTATAATTGGGCTTTTATGAGGTGCAGTATCTGATATAGAATTACTATAGTGAATTCGTAAGAAACCAATGCTCAAAACATTTACAATCTTTGTTACAAGAGAAAAGTGAAAACTGTTATTCGGTCAGAAGGTAGACTTGTTGATAAGAAAAGTTTAAGTCTGACTACACACATAACTGCATTATGGTAATTAAGCCTTTCATCCTACTTATATGTGGTTTAGTATTGTTATCTGCTTCGTCTATTAAAGGCAAACTGTTTACAGCGTAGTGACTGTCGTCTGGCCATTCTCCCTTTGCTAATATGTCGTTATCTTGCTATTTAAATTAAATCATCTCGAGGGTCAGTCAATAAGTAGGTAGTGAGAATTTAGTTATAACTTTTCATTCGAATGGGAGAGAGCTTTACAATTTTTTTCACTTTTCAACATAATCCTTTTATTTTTTATGCATTTGTTCCACCTTCCTACAAAATTTTTAATTTTGGCCTCCTATTTCTCTGGCTCCTCTCAAGGGTGGCTGGCTTTTGCAATCTTGCCTGCTCTGCGGGTGAGTGTGAGTTTCCTTAGCTATCTTAGCTATATTGAAAACATACATAGAAAAGCTTTCTACAGTACAGCTAGTGCTAACTAAAAGACCTCTGGCACTTGATAATAGCAGGAGCTAGTGAACTAGCTGATATTTGTTGAGAGCAAAAATAGTAGGTCATTTATATTAATTGTATTGTTTCTTTTTTTGTGGATTACAGCTGTTTGTAGTTTTCATATTGTTTATTTATGTTTACACAGGATAGCTAAGGGCATCCTCACTAAGAATATCATAAATTTCTCTCAAAATGTAGTTTAGGTTCTTGAATAATATGGCTTTGTGGGTGGCATGTGTGTTGCCTACTTGCAATTGTTTAGCCTAAGATCAAACTACAACCAATAAGCAGCAACCTTCATTAGGGCTGCGTAATCTATCAACATTTCATTATGGGTGCTACATAAACAAAGTACAAAGCGAGCTATTCATTATAGCCTGCCAGCTAGCAAGCCTGTAATTAGTATGTTAGCGCCAATATCTTCTCATCCCTACGTGCTCATTGAAGCATGAAGTACTGCAGCTGCTAATTTTCTATGAAAAAATATAGCATTTTCAGTGTATCAATCACCAATTTATGGGCAATCTAGAAGAGTTATTGGAAAAAAAAAGTTGCACTGGAGAAATATCTCAGGATTCCAGCAGTGCAATTTTTATTCAGATGTCATGTTTTCCTGCTGAGATATTTTACTGGTACTGAAAAGTCAGCTTTTCAGGCAAAATTGGTCAAAATTGGGCAGTTTTTTGTCTATAACTTTGCAAAAAAATGAAAATTGAAATTTACAAAAAACTTACACTGGGGAAAAAGAAGATCTACAACATAGTTTTTAAATTTTGACTCTAGCACAATTAGGTGAGATTTTATTTTACTGGTACTGAATTCTTATATGATTACAATGCAAACCTCAGCAAGGCAGTTGCAGCTAAAAGGTTGCCCTTAACTATCCTGTGTATGCTGATATTATTTAAGTTTTGAATTGCAATTGCAGTCTTTACGATGTCAATAGAAGTCAATCAGTGTCAAATGAGATCAACCAATGTAATCTTAGAATAATAATATAATAAAGGACATCAGTGAGTATTTATTGCCCAAAATCACAGCCTATTTCACTACACCCCCCACGCCCACCGCAAGGATGGGGATGTCCTCTAACCGTGGATTTAGGATTGGGACTGGCTAGTCTAGAGTTGTAAGTTAAGAGGGCGGTTTTGGTTTGAGATTTCGCTCCGTTGTCCTGGGGACAAAGATCTCCCACTCTATGGTTCATGTCACCCTTCCTCTGGTATTTAGTTGACAAGTAGGCTCCAGTAAGGGGGGCTTCTCCAACTGCCTCTGGGCTGACATGGTAGGGCTTCAGATGCTGCTGGCTGGCTCTAAGCTGAAATCCGCTCAGAGTGTTCAACATGGTATGCGTTGTTCGGCAGTGTTTCCACCACACAATAAGGACCCACAAACTTGGGCTGTAACTTAGCCGACTGTCTGCGTCTCTTACGATAACTGACCATTCAAACCCAGTTTCTAACCTGGTATAGGGGAGGCTTTTCTGAGTCTTCCGTCCGTACCTTCCACTGCTTCTCTCACAGGATGGTGTCTTCTTTCAGCTAGCTTACTATACTTCAAGGTAGTGTAATGATGCCGTAGAAAATAATACATGATTTGTCTGCCAATGTGCATCTTCATAGGGCTCAAGGTTCATCCGCTGTTGGGCACCACGAATGGCAAAGAGATGCCAGCTCAAAAGGTTAGTAGTGCACCCAATGTTCAGTAAGAATGTGGCAGTTTTACCCAAAACATTTTTATGTAGGAAGTAGCTGCTTTCATATGGCTGGGTACTCCTGGAGCGGTTAGTCTTTGGGGGAGACACTACATGAGTCTTTATAGAGGGCCTTCTCTTCGTCTTGACGTCACCGGAGATTTCTGAGTTTAGGAGGGTAAATTCGGGAACTCATTTGAGTGAGCTGAATCCTCCTCTACAACCTCCTCGGGCAACTTCGCAAACCGGTTGTAAAGCTGCAAATCCTGAAGATCAGGTAGACATTGCGGTCTCTGAAATCTCCAAAGTGCTTGCCACCTTGCATGATGAGGCTCTACCCAGTTACAAAATAGTCAGGCAGGAGGTTCGGATAAACCTTTCGACCTCCAACTCCAATGTGTTTGCCATTCAATATCAACAGGCCCCTTGGGCGTCTTCCTGGACTTTTCCACAGATGAGGCTGGCTTGGGGCCTATGGTTGGCAAAAGTTACCATGGACCTTGAGCGTTTAAAGACACCCATCTTTCATTAAGACAGTGTCTTTACACATGTCCTGATATGCCACCATTCTAACAAGTGAGATGTAGGGATCGAACAGAGTTTTCCCAAGATTTGAGAGCCTGCCTGTCAGCCTGTTTGAGTTGTAGCTCCGCCACCGTAGTCTGCAGGCGCTTCATCATGTCCATCAACATGGTCAGCTCCGGTGACCTAGTGGTGACCTAGTGACCTAGTGACCTGAACATATGTAAAAAAACAAAAATTGTTGCTTCTCCTAAAGCCTGGATAGCTGAGTGACATTTTTAAAAAAAGCAGGGTTTGCATTGCAACAAGCATTTTGATATTACTGGGAGACAGGTCGAGTTGAAATTGACCAGTTTCCTACCTGTACGCACCCACCTTCTCTATCTGTTTTTCAGCGTCAGAGCAAGAAGGGTGTCTCCGTCCCCCTGTACATTTTGGTACTGCTTACAGTTCTCTTTAGGTTGTCAGCTCAGTTCATCTGCATTGACATAGTTCTTCCCGGGTTGCGTTTCAATTTGGGAGGAAAACTCATCAAGGATCTCAAGCCAATGCACGACCAGACCCATTATCTCTTTCTAGCAAAGAGTGGAGCTTTCCGACAAACAAACCAGCTGGTTACTCTACCAGAGCTATGAAAAGATTGATGCATTGTACTAAAAATCATCTGTGTATATCTAGCTAAATCAGGTTATTGCATGGCTAACTGTACCCTTTCATGTTTCTTTTCCACGACTCCTAACCTGGAAATTTTCCTACAGTTCACTCTACAGTAAACTGTTGCCCAAATTCCAAATAATATTCAGCTTTGCACAGCCTGCACTCCCCACTATAAAGGTTTGTCAAAGTTGTCAACACAAAGAAGCTAAGGCCTTACCAATAACAACACTGATTTGATAAAGTATATATGGCGCTCTTGTCTTTCGAGAACGGCATTGCTTGACAAAGTAGAATCAATTTACTGTTACCTGTAGGAGACACTACTACCAATGTCAAGAACATAATACTTTTTGGAAACCAATTAATAGAAAGCATTTCACCTGGAAATTGCATTCTCCTTTTTGCATTGCAAAAAAACTATGTTCAATAAGCTAGATTCTAAGAATGCAAAAATTTTCACAATATGGTTGTTTCTGATAATTTGATGCAACATTTGTAGCAGTATGTATCAAAGTTGTATATCATTTTGATGGTGATAATAGATACTAACCTAATTCTTAGCTTTACTATGCATGTAAATTTTTTAAATATGATTACTATCCTAATTACTATACATTTTATCTGCTCAACTGCATTACCAACAGTGACTGTAATAGAAAAAATGTGATTATTAGTTATGATGAAGCTACACTACGGCATTTTAAATTATAACTTAATATTGATATTAAACATGCTTTCAACTAAGTTGAAAGTTCGGATTAAAGTCTTTTATTGCATTTTCTTTGCATTCCTCAGAATAGCCAAACCTTACTAGTATAATTGCATGATTTTTTGAAAGGGCAGTCAGCTAATAACATCTGGTTAACTAGCTTTTGAGTTACTGCAAGTGGCATATGCTCCTAATATAGCACATTATAAATAATCTAACATTTTTAAAAGATGATGAAATGCTGCTGAAAATTAATCTTTTATTCATCAATTACTGTATACAATATTACTTTGTTTAATTCTAATGCGTAGAATATGACTCCATTTATATGTAATGAGTAAAATAATATTGTCTTTTTATATTCAATGAAGGGAATGCTCAATGAACCAGTTTGATTAAATTGTATGTATCTGTCATAGAAATTATTTGATTTAAAGAGATTATATTTGCATAAATCAATTACTAGTCACTAGTTACATACTTCGACTGTTTTTGTGTTCATGTTGATTGCTTCTTTCAGAGATAATCTTGTTATTTTTATAGATGACTGTATGTGTCTGGATATGAAATATGATGCAGAATCTGCTGGTTCAGCCTCCAACTGGTGGATCTCTGGGTATGTGTATTTAAACTATTTATTCAACTCCTGACTTGACTGATTGTCACTGTGAATAGTTAGCACTAATATTCTACCTTACACTAATATTCTACCTTACACTAATGGTCTACTTTACACTAATACTCTACCTTACACTAATATTCTACCTTACACTAATATTCTACCTTACACTAATATTCTACCTTACACTAATATTCTACTTTGCACTGATAGTCTACCTTACACTAATAGTCTACCTTACACTAATATTCTACCTTACACTAATATTCTACCTTACACTAATAGTCTACTTTACACTAATACTCTACCTTACACTAATATTCTACCTTACACTAATATTCTAGCTTACACTAATAGTCTACATTGCACTAATGTTCTACCTTACACTAATACTCTACCTTACACTAATAGTCTACCTTACACTAATATTCTACCTTACACTAATGTTTTACCTTACACTAATAGTCTACCTTACACTAATATTCTAGCTTACACTAATAGTCTACCTTGCACTAATGTTCTACCTTACACTAATAGTCTAGCTTACACTAATAGTCTAGATTACACTGGGTGACTGGAGAACACAGGTATTCTGGTAGCTGTGTAGGTATCTTCACCTCACTGTCATCACTCTAAACACTCTTCTGGTAATCATCTCTTCTCAGCAGTAAAGTTATATTAAGAGTAGAAATAGTAAAACTAGGTAAGTCTCTAATTAGTACTACAGAGTAGGAGATACAGACTACAAGTCTCTGTGTATGTAGCCTTGTTATCTAATGATACACATTAGGTATAGCAGTGCATAGGTATGCTGAAGGGTATCATCTTTTATAGTTTGTTCAGCATCGAACAATAGAATATAACAATGGCAGATTAAATGTGATTTTTTATATAGCTATTCTATTTTCATCATATAAGTATAACTATGAGAGGATAAGCTATAAGGATTGTCTTTACTTATCATTCTATAGAGTTTCTGATCGCTAATTCATGTTTGGTTTCATTACACATTATTTGCTATGCTAACTTGACTAAACAGAAAGTGCTATACTTATATATGAAACAATTAAGAGTGTAGCTATAAGTTGTATGTTTTATTGAGTCTAAATAAATACAAAATACTTAATTTGAAAAGGTGAACATAAGCTACTACAAGACATGTTTCAATAGCACTGTAGCTAGTAGAGGTCAGTAATCTTGTAGAATTAGTCATAAATGGTGGAATTTCTGATTTTCAATATGTCTCCATATTAGACTGCATAGTGCTGTGTTTATATATATATAGCCATGTTGTAGTACTTGGTCTATTTATATAAGAGGTTATAAATTACTGGGTGATGATTATTCGATACAGCTTCAGAAGTTCAGAAGTAAAATATTATGTAATACTTCTGCCTTTGAGGAATTTCTGAATCCAGTTTAGGATTCTGCTGTTACACTGTTTTAACTATCTTGTAGTTTGTGTATTAAACCACTACTATTGGATGCTGTTACACTGTTATATTTAATTACCTTTTTGTATAAGAATATATGTGACTGTATCTAGCTTTGTTTATCCCACTATATAAGTGATTGAAATATTCCAAAAATTCCTTTGATATGAGTTTTTTGCATTTTCCGTAAACTGTGTTAAGTCAAATAAAAACTTTGAGCCGCAACTTATTCAACTTGTTTGATGCAAAGAAATATTAGTTATGATTATTTATTTATATATAATAAATAATAAATTATATAAGTGTTTAAGAAAGTTGTCAAAATCCTTGAATAAAGTTTGTTGACCTGATGTTTTGTTCAGCCCTCTCTGGGAAAATTTATGTACTACAATACTGAAAATAGCAGGTGACCATATTTTATTACTTCATGGATAATAAATGTTTTAGATGGAGTTGCTACACCTTAGCTGATAATTATTACCAAGAAGGACAATCTACTATTTGGTAGCCATGGCAACAGCTGGTGAGTGAATTTAAATACTATTTTATACACTTATTTCTTGGAAAGTAGAAATGTTTAAACTCTGAAGATATGTTGATAATATGCCACCGCAATATAATACATCTATAAAACTATTTGATTATCACTACTCTCTATAGCACTGTTTTATGTCACCAATTAGCGTATTGCTTTGAGAATAGTAGAATAGATAATATTATGCAAGCAGTTGGGTTAGAGTTGTCTTATCTCAACACAATAAACACTGAACTATAAACCATACATTAATTGATTATTTAGAAAGAATATAAAGCTATCCGATAAAATATATGTTATGTTAGTCATTTTTATGATTACTGAAATCCACCATAATATATGACAGGTGTCAGAACGACATACATCATCGGCTAGCACTGTGTAATAATCACACTGTCACTGTATGATGTTACAGAGAAGATGAGAATTTGGTTCAGACATTCTGGACAGCCTCCTGTAGACTGGTTAGATGTACTGTGTGCTGATACCAAGTCATATACTACTGCTGAGGTAAAACGTGAAGTTGGGAGTTACGATATCACAGATCTCCAACTGGAGAGAACAATTCCAAGTAACATTGGAGAGATTGCTGGTAAAGCCCTGTGTCTACATGTTTCTAACCTGACTGACGGAGCAAGTCTAGACAAGTGAGTGTCTATTAAAATAATAGTGCAAATGTTAAACAAGTTCATTTGTGTTATTTATTAAATGATAATTGATAATATGTGGTGCTGAAGCATGTTTTTGCTCATAATATATTCATACAATATAATATACATAAAAATTAGAACATGTGCAACATTGCATGTAATCCAAATGAGCTTATAGCTGCAATAGCTAGGGAGTGTAAAACTGCCTGTACTGTTATTCGATGTCATAGACTAAATCATATTTTATGTAAATATAGCTAAAATATGAGTAATGTACAGAATATGATATATTATACAAAAGACTATCTTATGTCATCAACTGCAAATATACAATATGAAACATTACTTAATATATTAACTTACATAGCAATTTAGACTGAGGCCTTATGTACTATAAACTCACAGCTAACTTTGCAAAATGAAGCTTCCTCTCCTCACCTACAACATAATATAACTGAAACTCTTTGCTGTTTTTGCAACAATGTATCTGTTTTCTGCATGTTTTTTTCGGTTAAATACACAAGTAGCATGATATAATAGCATATATTATTTTAATATGGTAGACATAAATACATGACACACTTTATATTACAGTGTGTGTCAGCTGACTCAGTTAGAGAAACTAGACATAGGATGGAATCCTCTCAACACAGTACCAGAAGTTGTGTCATCACTTACATCACTCAAAGAGCTGGTTATGTGGAGCTGTGGTTTATCTACTCTACCTGAGAGGTTTGTGTTTCACAATATTTCTTCTGTTTCAAACATCCAATATTGCACATCTTTAATGCTTCTCAAGTAGTGGTATGCTATGTTATCATAATATATTGCCAACATATGTTAAAAACATAAGTATAAGCATTTTTTGAACTTATCTAATAGTTTGTCCTAACTTGGAAATAATACAGTTTTATGGTATGCCATTGTATATTCTTATATCACAATTATTTTTTTAATTATAATAATAAAAGAGCCATCTGTAGTTTACTTGCGATCATGGAAATAACTGAATGCTTCTTAGCTTCTTGTCTTATTGACTTTGACTATCCATTACCAAAATGAATCTGTATTTTGCATGTTTTACCTGGTTGAGTGCACCAAATGAATATAATCTATACAATATATATTATTATGATACAGTAGACTATATATATCCTATTTTTTATGATTATTACAGTCTATGATAATGAATAATATATGCTGAAGCTGAAGCATATTTTTGCTCATAATATATTCATACAATATAATATACATCAACATAGTAATATGTGCAACATTGTATGTAATCTAAATGAGATTATAGTTGTAGAAACTAGAGAAGCTGCCTCTACTGTTACTTGACAGTGTTGATTAAATCATGTTTTATGTATATATAGCTAAAAACTGAAGTAGTGTACAGTTTACAATATATTATACAAAAGACTATGTTATGTCATCAACTGCAAATGTACAATCTTAAACATTAGTTAATATATTAATTTACATAGCAATTTAGAGTGAGGCCTCATGTACTATAAACTAACAGCTAACCTTGCATAATGAAGTTTCCTCTCCTCACCTACAACATAATATAACTGAAACTCTTTGCTGTTTTTTGCAACAATATATCTGTTTCCTGCATCTTTTATGTTGAATACACAAGTAGTCCGATATAATGGTATATATTATTTTGATATATGGTAGGCATAAATACATGACACACTTTATATCATGTTACAAAACCTAAATATGCATATTTTTTGAAGTTATCTAATAGCTTGTCCTAACGTGTAAATAATACAGTTTAATGGCATGCCATTGTATATCCTTATATCACAGAACTTTTGATAATCAATAATAAAACAGCCATCTGCGGTTTACTGGCAATCATGGTAATAATCGAATCTTTCTTAGCTTCTTGCATCAATCACTTTGATTATCCATTACCGCAATGAATTTGTTTTCTGCATTTTTTACCTGGTGGACCGTGCTTAGCAATATTATATGACGTAACATGAACCTCCCCAACTCTGACAAAATAAGACCAGCTAAAGCCACCTTTAATTCTGAGATGAATAAAAATGATTATATGTATAGATACAACACCCGGGAAAATAAAGCATCTACATTTTGTACACCAGACCTATCTCCTGAAGAGCGTGACCGTGACTATAAACTTAGAAAACTGAGGGACGAATTAAAAGCAACTCACTCAGACAAAATGTTTCAAGTAAGAAGTTTGCCCATGACTCTGATACTATTGCTTCAGAATCTCTCTGGGACCCCAGCAAGACTAACACCACAACTGATAAAAACACAGCTGGACATTAAATATATACAAGTCATACTTACCACTCTACTGCTAACTAACCTGTCCAACTCAACTATCATGGCAGAACAAAAAGAGTTTAAAGTAATATCTTGGATTTGCAATGGTATCAGGGGTAAAATACATGAACTTTCCATGCTATTAGATCAGCAATCGCCAGATATCTTTTGCTAATGTGAAACAAAACTAGATTCATCAGTTTCTGCTAATGAGTTAAACAGAGACTACACCCTGTACCGGCGTGATCGAACTGACGGACTAGGACGTGGAGGTGGAGTCCTTATAGGCCTATCCAATGAATGTCCCTTTGTTGTTAGTAGAATCAATGTCTCACACCCTGGGGAAATCATTGCCCTTGATTTATCAATCTGTGGATACTCTTTCACTATTGCATGCTATTACCGTAGGCCCTGTATAAAACAAGTAGAAGATATAGTAAATTGGTATTATGATCAAACCAATCCGAACATTGTTATGGTTTGGGATTTTAACCTACCTGACATTGGCTGGAATGATAGTAACAGGCCTGTACTTAAAACAACAAGAGAAACTAACTTGCATCAATTGTTCGTAGATTTTATAATTTCGAATAATCTTTCTCAGGCTATCAATAAACCTACTCACGACAAAGGTAATACGCTTGATCTAATTGTTACAAATGTAACTACCACTAACCCCTGAGTTGAGTCATCCTGCTCTGACCATTTTATTATCAATTTCAATGTGTTGGCGGATAATGTTATTCAAAGGACAGCATCTTTAACCAAACCAAAACCATATTGGCAGTTTGAAAAGGCAGACATAACGAACATCACCGTGGACTGTTACTCCCTACATTGTAAAATTACCTAAGAAATGTAGCGCTGAACAATTATGGCATAATCTCAAATCTGGAATACTTCAGGTAGCACATTCTAATATCCCATACAAATTTAGAAAGAAAAAAAATCAGAACTCTGGATATCCCAAGAAACTGAAAGTGAGATCAGAAAAAGAAAACACCTCCACCTAGCTTGCCTTAATGATCGCACGCCGCACAACATTTTAAAACACGCTACCCAGTCCCGGTACTGCAAGAAATTGTGTAACAGGGACTATAATAATTATATAAACAAACACATATGCAATACATTAGAGCAGGGTGATTCAACACCTCTTTATCAGTTCATAGCAAATAAAAAGGGCAGCTCAAATACTGTACGCCAACTAGACAACATCCCCCCTAACAACAATACTGCTATAGCTGAATCTTTTGCGGACTCCTTTGCTTCTGTGTTTTCTATTGATGATGGTAATATCCCTCCCTGCATTCCACCTCAAACTATATCATCTCCTATACAATTTGATCCTCGGGGAGTCCTAACACAGCTCACCAAACTCGATCCACGAAAAGGTGCTGGCCCAGATGAGCTTTCTCCTGCACTTCTAAAATATCTTGCACATTATATATATGAGCCCCTGACAAAGGTTTTTCAGTACTTTTACGATACATCTCAGACACCACAAGACTGGAAAACAGCAAACATTGTACCGATCTTCAAGAAATGAAGTCGTACAGACCCGCTGAATTATAGGCCAATATCACTCACTTCTATCATATCCAAAATCTTCGAGCATATCGTATCACATAATATCAACTGTTTCCTCAAATCAAATGACCTGTTTTACCCACACCAACATGGTTTCAGGACAAATCATGGCTGCGATACTCAGTTGTTGAATACCGTGAGTGAATTTATAGATTTTTTCAACGAAATGATAGCGGTTGCCCTCGCTGTCTTAGATTTTTCAAAGGCCTTTGACGCTGTGCCGCACCAAAAACTACAGATAAACTGCTAAATATCGGAATAGCTGATAAAACTGTCAAATGGATTTTTTCATGGCTTCAGAGGCGTCTTCTTTCAGTCTGTGTCAACAACGTCAAATTGGCCACTAGACATGTGACCTCAGGAGTGCGCCAAGGCAGTGTTTTAGGACCATTGTTATTTAATGTGTACATAAATGACATGCACTCTGCGGTAGCCAACAGCAAGCTTAAACTATATGCGGATGATTCCTTGTTGTACAAACCAATCACAACACCTGCTGATTCTAGTTTATTTCAGAATGACTTAGACCATCTTATAACTTGGGCAGACAGTTCTCAGATGAAGTTCAATATAAATAATTGCGAGCATATGACAATTCAACGCTCCACTGCAAATCCTCTAGTGTCTCAATACAGCATGAATAATGACCCCTTACAATGTGTTGACAAAGTATTATACCTTGGTGTCACGATTGATAATAAACTGTCATTCGATCAACATATAATAAACATTTGCTCAAAAGCTAATAAATTATTACACATGCTGATGCGCTGTCTAAAAAAGGCTAAAAGTAAAACCAGAGCCATAGCTTATGAAACAGTCTGTTGCCCTATACTAGAATCTGCGACCCACACCTGGTCTCTATTTAAATTGAAAAACATCAACATCATAGAAGGTATAAATAGAAAAGCCTTCAGGTGGAAATTCTGTAAGAGAAAACGAGATCATATAACTGAGCTCATCACAAACTCTAATTGGGATAGCCTTGCACTAAGACGTGACAATGCAGACCAAAAAATGTACTTTTGTATGCTTTCTGGTAGTGCCGCTATAGACCAGGGCCGGTTCTCCCTTCATTTTGCAGAGTCTCACAATACTAGACATGGTGCTATTAAGGGCAATATCCTTACCAAAACTGCCAAACATTCATATAAACATCGCATCCATAAACTTTTCTAATGATTCTAGCTGCTTTGCCTAACTGATTATAAGCACTTAACACCGACTCTGCTTCGTAACATCTGAAGCAGTGCTGTGTATATTTATTTATTTATTTACTTTTTTTTTCTCTCCTGGCAGTAGCTAGCTATTGAGCTTTGAATCAAAGCATAATTAACTATATTCTTATCTCGTAGACAAAATGGTTTTCTTCCCTGCTACTGATAATCTAAACAATTGTTCATACACCACTGCATCTCGATAAAGGAGCCAAAGCGCTCCGAGTGAGATTAATTAGATGAGATGAGATGAGATGAGATGAGATGACGTTCCATTGCTGGAATTATTGTGTTTTCTGCACTTTTACCTGGCTGACTGTGCTTAAGCAATATAGTCTATACAGTGTATAGTATTATCACACAGTAGACTACATATATCTCACCCTTTATGATTATACAGTCTATGTCAGCTGACTCAGTTAGAGAACCTATACATAGCAGGGAATCCTTTCAACACAGTACCAAAAGTTGTGTCATCACTCACATCACTTGAGGAGTTGGATATGAGGATCTGTAAATTATCTGCTCTACCTGAGAGGTTTGTGGAGTCTTTTATTATTTCGATCATTCAATAATTCACATTTTGATATAATGCTTACCAAGTATTGCTAAATAGTGTATCCTTATGTACCGTTAAAAAGCATAAAGCTATAAATTGTAATTTGCTTGAGATTTTATTATATTATAGTTTCTAGAAACTTGAAAATAAACATGTTTTAATCATTTGGCATTACATACTCTAATGGTATAAACCTTGGTTAACAAATAATGTAAACTATCAGCCCTGGTTTGTAAACAGGCTCATTGTGGTCTTCAGTCTCTACTGATGTTTTATTGGTAAAACTGTCGTGAAAACTACAATTAATGAAATAGTGAATATGCCATAATGAATGATAATATGTGATAAAACTTTCATCAGTGATAATTTGACACTAACTAATAAGCTTCAAGTAAAGAACAAGTCTTGCTATAAAAATCAATATACACCATCTAAATTATTAAAATTGATATTAAAAAAGATAATACAAATGCCATAAATGATTGTCAAAAATACTACAATAACAATAATTACCTTGTTAGACCATCCGGGAATGAAGCTTATAACTTTGATGTTAATGCAGTAGGTATTTATTCTCTACTTTGATAATATTGATTTAAATGGAACAAAATATTTAACATAACAAGTGAAAAGTTACTCAGCAGGTTATGCTACATGTTAGCTGACTGAAAGTGTAGCATAGAATGAGAGCTGAGAGTAAAATATTCTTTAATGAATTAATCATTTCAGGAAGCTGATGGTGTAAAAAACTATTTATATAACTTAGTCATAGTAAAATTATACACATGAGGAAATCATGTTGACTGTCGTGTGCAAAATTGTCACAGCCATAAAAGCAAAACAGCTACATATACATGACTAAGCAATGGTTTTTCTAATTATAGGCACGTTGGTTAACTTTGTTTGTTTTGATGAGAGCAAGAAATTTTACTGGCATTCCAATTAATTACAAATAATATATAGCACCAACTTCTAGTTTACTAGAATCTATTTCAATCATTCAATAATTCACATTTTGATATAATGCTTACCAAGTATTGCTAAATAGTGTATCATTGTGTACCATTTAAAAGCATAAAGCTATAAATTGTAACTTTGCTTGAGATTATATTAAAGTTTTACGAAACTTGAAAATAAACATGTGTTAATCATTTGGCATTATATACTCTAACGGTATAAACCTTCCTTAACAAATAATATAGCACCCACTTGTAGTTTACTATAGTATCTATTTCCCATTAAATGCTTATTAGCTTTCTGTATTTCACTTTGAATACGCATTGTCAGAATAAATTTGTTTCTTGGATATTTTACCTGATTGGATATACAAGTAGTATAATATACAGTATATATTATTATCCTGATACAGTGGATTACATATATTATGTACCTTTTATTACAGTTTATGTGAGCTGACTCAGTTAGAGAAACTACACATAGCAGGGAATCCTCTCAACACAGTACCAGAAGTTGTGTCATCACTCACATCACTTGAAGAGTTAGATATGAGAATGTGTGAATTATCTAATCTACCTGAGAGGTTTGTGGAGTATTTAATTGTTTCAAGCATTCAATAATTCACTATTTGATATAATGCTTACCAAGTATTGCTAAATCGTCTATCATTATGTACAGTTAAAATGTATAAAGCTATAAATTGTAATTTGCTTGAGAATATATTGTATTAAAAATTCACGAAACTTGAAAATAACCATGTTTTAATCATTTGGCATTACATACTCTAATGCGGTATAAACCTTGGTTAACAAATAATATAGCACCCACTTGTACTTTACTAGTATCTATTTCCCATTAATAGTTTATTAGCTTTCTGTATTTTACTTTGAATACGCATTGTCAGAATAAATTTGTTTCTTGGATATTTCACCTGATTGGATATACAAGTAGTATAATATACAGTATATAATATTATCCTGATAGAGTTTATTACATATATTATGTACCTTTTATTACAGTCTATGTCAGCTGACTCAGTTAGAGAAACTAGACATAGAAGGGAATCCTCTCAACACAGTACCAGAAGTTGTGTCATCACTCACATCACTTAAAGAGTTGAATATGCAGAGCTGTGAAATATCTACTCTACCTGAGAGGTTTGTGTGTCACAATAAGTTTTATATATCACTTTTAACATTCAATAACTATTATTTCATAGCCATATTTCAACACAGTAAATACTACATTAAGATGCAAACCTACATATGAATCTCACCGTTTCTGGGGATATTGTCAATTAACACACTATAATCTATAGAAGTTTCCTCGACTTCACAAATTATTTTATAGTATTTCAATATCTTTTTTGAAATGCTTACCATGATAGGTTGACTAGGCTTTTTTTCAGAAATCGTTTTAATAACTCTTTTCAATATATTTTAACTATAGCCACTTTTGTACACAAAATTAGTTTTTATTATTTTATTATAATAACATATTATCTCATTATTTTCAAATTAGTCAGAAAACCACTTCCTTATATTTTTAATGACATCATGTATGACATACTTGACTCAATCAACTGTATTGTGTAAGGCTCATTAGTAACAATGCACAGTGGATTATAATATGGTATGTTTTACTTGAATAATTCAAGTTTGAGGTACAATTATTTCGACATGAAAGATCTGACATTATATTTTTAACCTAAGAAGAGAAAACAAATCATATATTGCCACCTTGTTTTTTGCATGCTCTACTTTAGTTGTCTATTTCAACTCTCACTTTACTAGAAGCCAATTTTTATTCTATTCCTGTTCTCAAATAACCCATGAATATATTTCTTTATATTTACTTTACATTTATAAGTTACTAATTAACTGCCCTTTAGAAGTGTAACATGTTCCTTGCGAGACTATGACTTTCCAGAGTTGTATTCTCTCTTAGTGAAATAATTCACAACTTCTACTTCCTGTCTAAAAATATGCTGCATTTATTAGAATACTTAGTGGGAAGTTGTGTCAGAAGTATTTTTTTTTTTATTGAAACTACTTTAATGCCTTGTGTAGGTGTTTCAGAGCTGTACTGTGTTCCTATTTGATGATAAATTACATGTATTATGGCACATAAAACAATATTCCTTATAATTATAACATCCATATAGTAGAATATCAGTGTGAACAGTTACTCAGTGATCAGAAGTGTCAGAAGTATTTTATTTTTACTTCACATTACTTTAATGCCTTATGCAGCTGCCACAAAGCTGTAGCCTACCATGTTCCTATTTGCTGATAACTGTATTATGCATATGGCACATACTAGGAATTTTGTACTCTGTACTATAAAATATTATTCCTTCTAATAGAATACTTGTGTGAACAGTTACTCAGTGATCTGCCATATAAATGAAGATTTCTGTATGATAGTATTCTGTCTAGGGTGTGTTTTTATGACAGTTCTTAGTACGAATGTAGCACTTTTCTTACCAAATATACTTATAATTATGCTGTTATATATATATATCTCTATGAAATACTTGAAACTTTATGCATCGTATATATATATAACATGGTACCCGTACATAATTGTAACTTAGACATACTTGTTTCTTTCCTTAATTAATGTACTAATTCAAGGTATTGTATATAAACTTGTTATAGTAACTGCAACTTAGTACTATATTATGTGTAATTATTGTTATACTAATATTGGGTATCTTTATGAAAACTATTATATCAATTACCTGTATAGTTAGGTCTAATAATAGAAATATTATATATTATTAGAATACAGAGATTAAAGAAGTTACAGAAACTCAACATTTCAACGAATAACCTCACCACTCTCCCATCTTTAGTGTGTGCATTGAGTAATCTGTACACACTGAATTTATCTGGCAACAAATCCATGACATCCTTGAACCCTGAGATACTACAGCTAACACATCTTGGGTTCTTCTATACATCTGGATGTGATGCTCTTACATCTCCTCCACTAGAAGTCTGTGAAAGAGGACTGGATGCTGTGCGACAATACTACACAGATTTGGCTAAAGGTGCTGGTAGAAATCTTCCAGTTGCGACAATAGTCATGCTGGGGAACACAATGGCAGGAAAAACCAGTTTGATCAGAACATTACAGAGCACTGACAAGAAGAGAGTTTTAACTGACCGAAGTCCTAATGCAGAGTATGATGAGACCACAAAAGTTTTCAATGTGGAAGAGGTGGAGGTGAATGGTACAACTCTTCGTCTCATAGATATGGGAGGCCAGGAGGTCTACCATATCACATACAATTTAACACTGAGACAAAATTGTGTACCAGTAATTGTAGTCAACATGGAGCAGTATGATCAGATTTCGAAAATGTCTACAGACAGAGAGGCTGTGAGAAAGTTGGCCTTTGACTTCATGTCTCACCTCTATCTCGCTCATCCATTTCTTGGCCCACCTAAGCTTGTCTTCACACACAAAGATAAGTTTCGGAGTGAAGTTTTTCAACAGCTTCGAAGAAATTTCCTTAAAGTGTCTGAGCAGTTTTGCAAAAATATTCTTGAAGAAGAGAAAGGTTTAGAAGGTGACTTTGCTCGAATTCAACATTTCACTCAATCAAACGGAAAAGTGTTCTCCGACGACAACATATATGAAGTTGGAAAATTTGACGAGTACAAGATATTTGAATCGATTAAAAAATCTCTTCTTCAAAGTTGCCGACACTTTATCAAACCCCTTCCAAAAGTCTGGGAGGATGTCAACACAAAAGTGTTGTCCTTGCAGTCCGCACACAATACCTTTGATGAAATCCTGGCAGAGATGAAGAAAGAACGGAATGATATTGATAGAAACCAATTGGATACCATCATCATGTACATGCATGATTGTGGAAAAGTTCTCTGGTATAAGAATGTTGATGCACTCAGGCCATACATATTTCACAAGATTACAGAAGTTACCAAACTGCTGTGTGTCTTGTATCACCATGATCCAAACATCTGGCAGAGCAGAGTAGATCAGTTCAAACCATATTTTTCAAGAGGAGTGAGAATTGAGAAGCAGGACTTTGAAGAGTCTGTGAACTACTTCCAAGCAACTGGCCTAATGATGCAATCCCTTCTTGAATATCTGATAGCTCAGGAAACTTTATTTAGAAATCCGGGTGATGTTGAAATTGGGCTTTGTTTGCTCAGCACGTTCCGTTTGTTGTATGGCCCTAGGAATGATGAATCCTATGATTCCTACTTCATAATCCCTCAGTTTGCCAAAGAATCTTACAGCCTCTCCTACACTCAACAAAAGGAGTTACTGCTTCATACTGAGACTCAGTTTAATGGTCTGGCATTACCGCAGCATGTCTACCATCAAATGACTGTTGGTTTGTTAGAGATGTTTTCTAAAGAGTTTGCTACAATGCAAGTGGAGAGGAATGGTGCTAACGTCTACCAAGATGAAATATACACACAACTGGTACACGATTACGCATTGAGAAGAGTTTTACTCTACGTTTCATCTGATGCGTCCAACATTTCCAGAATGTGGGAGAATCTCATTTCGGTCAACAACAACATCCTCAGACATGTTATGGAGACTTGGACTGCTAGTCGACCAGTCACTGCCTGCATTTGTGCTCACTGCTTGCTACTTGGGGTTTCCTGTCCTAAAAAACTCTTTCACTCCAAATGGTGTCTTCGATCCTTAAAAAACCTGCTGCCACCTAATGTCAAGAAGTGTGGTGGAGCTTCAAAGATGTTATGTAATGGAGAGGAGGTCCCTAGCGCTTTAATCCACCCATGTATGTTCACTCATAAAATTGAATTTCAACAGAAATATTTTCAATAATTGTTTCAACAAATAAATATTTACTACTTTGTGTTGCAAAAAAACTTTTAGTAAAAATTTTGAGCAATTAGTTGAATATTTTGTCTTAATTATAAAATCGCAACTTAAAAGCATGAGCTCCTATTCACATGTCATTATCTCGTAATTTAAATTATTTAAGGTTTAGTAATACAAATCTTGTTTGTTCTATTCAGGTGAGAAATTGTCAGAAACAGAATCAAATAAGTTGAAAAAGCTAGTTGCTGAGCTCAAACTGCGAGGAGATCAGAACAATTCAACTGGTAAATTTTTTTAGACAGAACTTGATGTGGGTCATTTTACTTAATTTAGTACAGGAGTATGACCTGTGTCATGAACACACCTAAATAATCAAACCTCCTCCTAATTTTGCTTGATTTCCCATGTTTTTTCCTAATTATTCAGCTACTTTTGACTGCAGACTGTCATGAAAAAACCATATTTCTCTGAAATCAAAAGTAGCTGAATAATTAGGAAAAAATATGGGAAATCAAGCAAAATTTAGAAGAACCTTGATTTTTTAGGTGTGTTCATTTAAGCTTTACTACTTTTGGGCAAAACTGATGTTCATTAGCAGCTAAAATGTAAAAAAATAGCTAAAAACAGGTGTGTTCATCACTTTTGGGCAAAAACTTATGTTAATTAGCAGTTAAATTGTAAAAAATAGCTAAAAACTGGAGATTTCCAGTGTGTACTAAATTAAGTAAAATGACCTATGTGTACAGCCACCACTTGATAAAACTCCTTGTTTTGCAAAGCTGGCCATACATGTAGATATCTAAGAGCTTTTTTATGCATGCGTTCATTGTAATCCATTGCTTTTTGCTGCTAGTGGTTGAGAAAAATTTTAATTGTATGGCTTTTAAATGATGACAAAAATCAACTGTTCACATGACTGTCTAGAAATATTAGCTGATGATCTGAGTGATCTCTCTGAAGATGATGACAATCTGTACCTTGATGGAGAGAATGGGGAAGGCCTGAAGCTGATACAACTTGAATTGAAGCCAACCACCAACCCAAAGATAAAGCAGCTATTCTCAGATACTGACAAGGTGAATGTATATTCAGTTGATGAATATACGTCTATAGACTCTTTTTACTAGATAATCATGACTATAGTCGTTCAATTACTTTTAGAAAAAGTTCAATCTGAACGCAATTTTTCCATTTACTTCAGTTAACTTTTAATTTTTAGCCATGTCTGTTTTTGGGCTGTGTCTGTTTGGTTAAGGTTTAATCTGTTGTCACACGGTTAGGAAATATTTGTAGTGTCGAGATTTCTGGCCCCTTTGATGTATTGATTTGTGCACCTGCATGCATGGTTGAATATTTTCTGCAACATATTCTGATTTTTTTGTGAAGAGTAGCAGTAGTATAAACGTTATTCCAAAAGATATTAAAGGTCAGATGTAAATAAAGACTAAAAGAGAGGTAGAGAGGTCCGTGGTGTCCTTAAGAAATAAACTGGATGTAGTGTTAAGATCGCCTATAAGTCTCTGTGGAATAATCTCAGTGGGACAAAATTGTTTTTCGCCTGGAACCTTAAACTTTTCTGTACCTTCGCCATAATTTGCTATTGCATTCTATGGTATCTTTAAAGTTAGTAAATACTTTGTTGAAGAGGTTTGGCTTTTGAAGTTTAGTTCACATATAATGGTTTAAATGTCAAAATTGATGATATCTTGTCAGTATGGCCATGCATTGTCATTATTTACTTCCATAGCTTTACCAATTTATATACTTGATTTAGAAAAATGTAGGATTAATTACAAGCTATTATCAACAAATCAGAATTAATATACTTGTAGCCTGCTATTGTTTTTTAAACCATACCTCAATGATATTTTTTTATGCTTAACCGACTACCAAATGCAATGAACTATTTCGTTAGTAAAATTATCATTCGGTCTGATACATTAAAATTAATTTTATTCTAGTTTATGCTACCCAATTGGCTAATAAAATAAAATCTAAAATACAAAAAGCAATTGAGATATAAAATGTTTTTTTTTCAAAAGTATGTAATTTGACTGGTTTTTTACAAGACTTAAAAATTTAAGACTTGTTTGGAGTTTGTGAATTACTACTGTATGCAATGCTTTAAGCATATTTGTATCCAGGTGCTCAGTATGACCAGAGAGAGAGGAAGAGCTCTGATAATAAACAACAAAAATTTTGTTGAAAGACCAGACTTATGCAGGGAAGGTTCAGATGCTGATGTTGAGAACGTGTCTGTCATGTTGAAATCTCTCAAGTTTGATGTTGAGACAAACACAGACCTAAAGGCAGAGGTATGTTGTTATGGTGAAAACAATGCGAGCACTATTTAACCATCACACTTGAAAGTTGACCCAATGATGGACTGTAATTGTTCAGTTTATCAATGCCTAAAAATTAGGACTATATAAAAACCATAAGCATGTTTGCGGGTTACAATTTTGTTTTTTGCAGGTTGGATAATTGTTATTTTATTCAGTTTTCATAACTTTGTATCAGTTATTAAACATAGTTATTTTCATATTGGTAGGAAATGATGTCTGCTGTGAAGTCTGAGATAAGAATAGAGAAAAACAATGGCTTGGGCTGTCAAATACTGGTTATTATGACGCATGGTGGAGAAGATAACTGCATCTATGGAACTGACCTTGAGCAGGTCAACCTTACAGACTTCTATGATTTTCTCGCTCCTCTGAGTCTGAAGCCTAAACCTACAGTTGTCATCCTACAAGCTTGCAGTGGAGGTAATTACATTTTTGTATAGAAAACTTTCATTTTTAGTCAAGTAGTGAAAATAATACAGAGACCCTTGAAAAGTTTTTTCTGTACTGATCAAATTTCTTTTTTACTCATCACGGTGCAAGTTTGAATGCGTTTGTTTTTCTTGCAGCAAACATTGATGTGAATCCAGACAGATCAGGTCTTGCAGCAGCTCAAGAAGAAGAAACTGAAGCTGTCTCTTCTACACATTCTGAAGCTGATGGTGATATTGTATATCCTGAAACACCCATTGTAATGAGACCCATCAGACCTGTCTCACCACCAGAATATAGAGTAGAAGAACACATGACAAGACTGGATATTGATAATCTTCTTGTTCTGAAGAGTAACGTCTGCTGTAAGTATAATAAGAGACAATGATAGGCTGATATTTCTAAACTGTTGTACTTTGTCACCTATCTAAAAATTGTTCTTTGCCGTTTTCTTGCGTTACTTCCACATTTTTAATCTTGTTGATTTGATAAGCTTCTAAACTGAGGTGACTAAAATGTTTTCTAGAACTTTGAAATTTAAATTGTGTTACACTTTAGCTTAAAACATCTTATACTTTGTCTGACTAGACCATGATTTTGGCTGCATTTAAAATTATTATAGCATCAAAAAGACATCCTGAGTATGGATCTCCCATGATTAGAGTCCTAGTATCTTCAATCTACAAACATGCCTGTCACCGTGATCTCTACACCATCTTTCAGCAGGCAAGTTAAAAGCTCAAAAGTTTTTTTGCTGTTTTAACTTTTACGCCAGAAACTATTTCTCATCGTGGCACCTCTTTCATCTCCATGTTCAAACCATTATGTCATTTGAAAGAAACAATTTAAGTTGTTCTGAGTACGAGAGAAAGTCATTCAGTGCTTTACTCGTTTGAATCGTAACTAGTCCCCTTTATCAAATGACATTACTGTAGTGGACAACTCCAAAAGTTTTACTACTCAGAATTGTTAAAGTAGGATGCAATATTCTAACAGCTCAGAGTTGTACCTTATTACTTATGATAGTGAATTTATGAACAGTCTTACTAGTCATTACTTACTCTACAGGTACAGACTAAATTAGTGAAGAAACTGTATGCAGATAAAGATTCAGAGAAAAGCAGAAATTTGATTGTAATCTGGAATACTTTTCCTCCCCGTAAAAGACTTCACCTGTTTCCAGGCTTTGATGGATTTGGTGAAGAGGCCAAATCTTAACTCAATACATGACTCTATTTGTAATTTGCACAACACTCAGTTTAAGTTTGACTAAAATCCCGTAACCATTGAACCTAAACAGATAGTGAGTTTGTGCAAATGGGTGATGTTTACTCAACAGTCAAATTATCTATCAACGATTTTTAACTTTTGTATCTTATTTTGAGTATAGAGCTATATACTGATAACATTTACTTCTGTAGATTAGCTTGTGATGTCATCTCATATTGAATAATCATATTATATGGTATGCTGTCCTGTCAGATTACATGTATTATATAATCAGTTCACTTGTGAATTTGTATGTTTTGCCTATATAGATTACTATGTTATAGTATTTAGTATAATATGGTTGCAGTTGATTTTATGTCCTGTAAAACATTAACCATTCCCGCTTATATGGTTTTTACTTAGCCAAATTTTTGTTTTGTTTATATTTTGATGTGACACTAAGCACTGACTATGTTGTTTCATCCACATGTTCTAATGCCTATGCTAACATTATTATCATAATTGCAGTAGCTTGCTAGTATATATCGAAGTTTGCTTTTTATATTTTATCAATAAATTTATTCAAATATTTTATGTGAAAATTGTTTGCTGATATGATTTCAAGGTCTGAATATTTTACTTCAATAATCTGTGACTAAAGAAACGAGTCCATTATCTACAAATAATAGTTATGAAATCAGTCATTTTCTTATCTGCATCTGCAACCAATCAATTCTCAAATGAGCTAATGAAATGATGACATTATTCTTTATTTAATGCTATTCAGACATTATGTGCAGATGGGGCTCATTAGTCTGTGAAGACAGCTCATTTAGGAGAAGAAACATTCTGATCTCAAACCTCTGCTGCCTTGCAGCAATGCCTAATCAAGGTAAAAGGCTTGAGGAGTAAACCCCTGGGATAAATCAGGTGCTGGAGCCCAAAGGCATTTCCTGGTTATTTATAACCTCGACCTGGCAGCTTCTATGGTGATCCTGGTGCTGAGCCGTAACAGCCCTGCTGTTCTTTTGGATACGCCAGCGACGTAGAGAGTTGGAACATGCTACATGAACAACAGCCTGTACTTCATATAATCAATACCCAGGTAAACACCCGCACACCATCTCCCTGTAGAGAACACTCCATCTTTGCCTTTTGTGTAGACACAACACTGGGAGCAGGAGATACTGGTTATAAGATGTCTCTCAATTGGTGTAGAGCAAAGCGCCGGGGGGGGGGGGGGGTTTCAACAGTAGGAGAGGCTTTTATATCTCACTGGAAAGTACTGCTGACTATAAGCTGGCCAGCCCCAAGCCATTTAGGTGCTGTTCTGCTACAGTCTGCCTTTCTTATTGTGTGCAGGGGAAATAGGGGACAGCCAAACAGCAGCCCGCAATTTTTGTACCAGGCAACAAAAAACTGAAACTAAGAGAACAGCTTCTAAATTGGGATGTTTGGAACATCCGTACTTTGCTCAACGATTTATTCACCAATTTACAGGACATCATAGGGACACCTGAAAAACTACCATTATAATCGGCGAACTCAAAAGAGTAAGCGTCGACATTAATACTACCCTTCAAGAAACCTGGTTAGGTGGTTGTGGCACTCTAAAAGAAAAGTACTATACATTTTACTGGCAGAAAAGGAGTTCTAATCAGCTAAGAGTAGACGCAGTTGGCTTTGCATTGAGGAACAGGCTCTTGAGTATGGTAGAACCATGTAGTAACAGCTTAGAGCAACTCTTGACACTTCATTTCGACACCACCAGTGGCCCTGTCAACCTTGTCACTGTCTATGCTCCGACACTATCCGCCACACAGGACGCCATATATATTTATATATCAACTAACTAGTCTACACTCTGTAGATATAAAACTGAATGAACATGTTATTGAGAATAATATTATTATAAGGTGCATCTTCAGTCAACACTTTCTGTTTAAAATATTATAATGCTCCTCACTAACACAGACTGAGATGCATGATCGAATATAACTATTTAATAAACATTAAATATTTCTTTGAAGAATAAAATCTCTAGGTGGTATAAATTAACAAATTGTTAAATCCCTTAAGATATTCTGCAGTTATAAGTAACTGTTATTACATTAGCCTTGACGGCAGAGCCGACAGCTAAACTTAATTCTATTTCCTGTATTTTCTTAATTATATTATTCCCTGTATTGTTCATCTAGAACAGGCACATATGACTCGCTACGAGACTGTATTTAAAGTAGACAAGTGACCCCATGTCAATTGATATACAACTTACACCATCTTTAAACTCAATATACACTTATCTAGATATAAGAATGTGTGATGAACAAACCGATGTGACAATTATTGCCAGATATGAATCAAAACCAAATAGTGTATCTCTCCAGCTCTGTCAGTTTACCTTGTCTTCATGTTTGTAGTGATTAGCTAAAGCATCACTCCCAATATAACCTCTCTATTTATAAAATACTAATTGACTCAATTTAAGATCGATGACATGATAAAAAATATACATAAAATGCAACTTTCTTGCAAAAATGCAAATAGTTTATGTAAACAACCAATTGATTTTATTCATATATAAAAAGTATGTATATATAGATCTATATACTTCATATACCTTCACAAATGACAATTAACTCCACTGTGAGCACAATAACATAATATGAAGGTGGTCATACAATAATACGGTATTCTAAAAAAACATTCTAAATTTTTTCACCCTATAATCCTGTATTTTAATTCAGAGTTGAGGAGTTGTCTTTCTTGTCTAGAGTTGGCTATCAGAGAGGAATTTTCATGAGATCGTCTAGACAGATATGGCAAAGACTCGCTGATTGTACCAACAGCCACTGATTTATACACAGGATATCCTTTTTGACCTAAATACAGCAGGAAACTGAAAATAAGTATTTATTAAAGAATTTCTTTTATAACTCGATGGAAGTTTTCTTCTTTTTAAAAAATACTTTTCTTGAAATAGGTATATATAGTTGGCTGAGTATTATAGATTTAGATAGCTGTTAAGAGTTATCATCTACAGATGAAGGTATATTTAAACTGGTCAAGTTCCGTTGGGTTTTGAATTTTTACTCAGTTTTAAACAGTGTGACTTTGAATTATATTGATTCTCATCTGGACTGAAGTGTTTAGAGTTGATTTTTAACTTAACAAAACTTCCAGGTTTATAGCCGCTAACCCTGCAACAGCCTCAGATAGAAGAGGTGAACTACAATTGTCTCTTTATTGTTGTAAAAGAAAAATATGACTGAATTCTCTTCTTCAAATCACCAGTGGCTTTTCTATAGAACGAAACCGTTGCCTTTGTGTTTGCTAAGCCTTTGCTCTAACCACTAAATCATGCTGCTTCAATGCTTTAATTTATTACTGAATCAGATGTTTCAACTCTCATTTTCTGATTACTTCCTACCAGATCTACCAGTAACAGGGCGTGCTTATTGGTAACTCAGTAATCAACACAGTAACTCGGACATTAAAGCTGGCAATAGTTACACTTACCTAGAGTATATGTTATGTGGTCACACATCCCATAAACCTGAGCAAGTATCACTTTCCTGTCTTCACTTGAAATACCATAACTTCTCATTCTACATGAGAATAATAATACTAGCTAACTTGAGTTTATATATTATATTATGTGTGCACGCGTATATAATGGATATGCACATTGCATCAGAAGAAGGTGGATTATGCAAATAGTCGTTAGTAATAAAACATTTGATCAGTTTCCACCACAGCATGACCAGCTACAATTAAACTCGTAAAACTATATCTACCTTTCTACAGCCTGTTTGATGGAATTTTGGTTATGAGAAGCGAGAACAAATCTGATTTGTCTCCCCTGGTTGCTGTTATCACGAATCTTCTGCAGTAGCCAGTTGGCTGTAGAGTTGTATGAGTTATGTGTAGCCTGTATTCCATCGTGTATAGGACGAGGATGACCTTGACTTTTAGCTTCATTTTCCTCAGCTACCATGTACGCCCCCCTTACCAACTTAGCTGAAATATCAAACACACAGTTTTTAGAACCTAAGCCTTCTGTTATATAAACAGCATAAAATTAAATAATTCGACATAATATATGTGTGAATCAGTCAAAAGGAAGTAAATATGAACATTCCCAAGTAATTACACAAATATAATATTGAACTATACTCATCTGTTGATAAAAGTTTTAAATTAGCTGCATTTTGTCACAGTTTATATTAAGAACAATCTCATTCTAATATAAGTTAAGTGTTTTGTTTTTTTACAAGAGCCCACTATTGTAGAATCATTAGAGCACAATTGGATGCGTCAATAATTTTTAAAATGCATTTTGAGTTATGCCAATCAGCTGAATAAAGGACATCGGAAGGTCACATGGATCCACAAAATAGAGTATAAACTGTAATAGATTATCTCAAATCAATCTTTAATCTAATATACAATAGGTTTGTGATTGTGAAGAAGAATTTCCTCTCAATTATTTATGTGTTTGCTAGTTCAACCTATTGGGAATTTAAATTATTATTTATATACTTGAGAGTTTCTCTCTTAAATTTTGGTGAAGGCCAGAATATAGACAACTCTGTATGCTAATCAGGTAATCAACTGGAAAACTGACTAA
This sequence comes from Bugula neritina, assembly GCA_964035545.1. NCBI lineage: Eukaryota > Metazoa > Bryozoa > Gymnolaemata > Cheilostomatida > Bugulidae > Bugula > Bugula neritina. The sequence continues at coordinate 4,750,420 of OZ037770.1, forward strand.
AGTTGCGTTTATACCTCTGCTGAAAAAAGTACCGAGTTTAAGTTAATAATGCTTTTCCAGGTACCCCTTTATAGTCCAACTGAAACTCGTCGAAATCATATTGATGCGGTTGCTCACTTTCTGAAATTGAAATTTGACTCGCATAATAGCTATTTGATGCCCTTTGTAAACGTCATGAATTAGTGAAGTGGAAAGCATAAAAGTGATAATTGAGAAGGCGTAGGCTATATAATTATAACCGTATAAGTAAGTTGTCTAATCGCCAAAGTAATAACTAAATAACTGTTTTATGTTGATTTGTGATATTATTTCAGCTATCGTGAAAAAGAGAGAACGTGCTCGATTCAGTTGATTAACGTAAGAGGCCGAAGACGTGATTTATTACCGCAATATATATACAAGATAATACTAAAACTATTACAATAAGTGAGACAATTAATTTATTAAGATTATGACAAAAAATAGTAAAATAAAAAAATAACAAATTACAAATAAATGTTTACATGAACACGAAACATCTCCCACAGAATAGAAAAAAGATATTTAGATATCATTGTTTTAGGAGGGCACATAGTCTGCCATCCAACTAGGTGGCTTCCGTTCTCTGGTTGAACGTCGTAGGTTGTCGCTATGATTGGCGCTCTCGGTGGTGTCAACCTGGGTACTACTAGCGTTTTGTTTAGGATCCTTTGGTGTCTCAGGACCCGCTGGCTCCGTGACGAGTGGTCTGATGTCTTGCCGGTTTCTCCGAAAGAGGTTGTTGTTAAGTTGTACGGCATAGGCTCTGCTACTCAATTGTCTGTTAATTTGTGCCTCCTGCCGTTTTCTCCGGTGCTGACTCCAGTCTCGAACCAAAACTGGTTGCCCTTCTTTCAGCACTGCCAAATCTCTTGCACCGTCATTGCATCTCTGCTGCAGTTTTTCATTGTGGCCCTGCTTTTCCCACCAACTTTGGTTGTTCTCTGTTTCTGGCCGAACTTGTGGTAGTACTGACCTGGTGGGCCCTCCAATAAGTTGCTGAATTGGGCTGGCCGTAAGGCCTTCTTTGGTGGTGTTGAGATGTTCCAGTAATGCAAGTTCGGGCTCTTCACATCTGCAGAGTATACGTTTGGCTATCTTCACAGCAGACTCTGCCTTCCCATTAGACTGAGGATGATATGGAGAGCTGGTAGTGTGTGTGAAATTCCATGATTGGCTGAAAGTAGAAAACTGGTGCGAAGTAAACTGTGGTCCGTTGTCAGTGTGAACCTGTCTGGGTATTCCCAGGCGTCTAAAACAGCGCTTTATAGAGTTGATAACAGTCTCTGCTGTTTGGTTGTCCAGTCGGTCATATTCAAGGTAGTCAGTCGTATAGTCAACAATAGTAATGTAGTGAGTGTGATTGTATTCAAACAAGTCAATTCCTACTTTGGTCCAGAGTTGTTGGGGAACTGTGTGGAGTAAAAGTGTTTCCTTCTGTTGCCGGGGAGCATCCAGTTGACATTGTCGACAGTTAGCAATATTGTTTTTAATGTCATTGGTGATGCCAAGCCAAAACACTGTGTGGCGGGCACGTCTTAGTGTGGAGTTAATCCCATTATGGCCAGTGTGAAGTAGTTGGAGAAACTTTCTCTGGAGTGTCTTTGGAATAAGGGCTCTTAGTCCTTTGTAAACAATGCCATTGTCAACAGATAGTTCGTCTTGAAAGTGTTTGTACTTGTCATGAGTTGTGCAGTTGGCAATGTTCCAGTCATGTTTATTAAGGTTTGTCAGTGTCATAAGTTCATTGTCCTGTGCCGTAGCAGTCCTAATGTTGTCAATTAAGTCGTCACAAACAGGAGCGTCATTATTTCGAGAGTCAATGTGAAAAATGTGTTCTGGTAGTTGTTGATAGTTGGGAGAGTCAAAGTATGAGTCTCTTGAGAGTAAGTCAGCCGTGATCTGTTCAGCACCCTCTTGCCAAGTTACCTTAATGTTGGGGTATCTTTGTAAGTGAAGAAGCATAGCCTGCAACCTCCGAGATGCCTTATGAATAGATTTCCTGAAAACAGATACAAGGGGTTTGTGGTCAGTTTGGATAGTGACAGCATGGTGACCAAAGATATACTGGTCAAAGCGTTCAGTGCCAAACACTATGGCAAGGCACTCAAGCTTTAGTGGTACATAGTTCTGTTCCGATTTTGTTAAACTGCGAGATGCATATGCTACAGGCTTGCCTCCTTGCATGAGTGTTGCACCCACACCAGCATTTGAAGCTTCAGTTTGTAAAGTTACTGGCTTGTTGCAGTCAAAGTATTGTAGAGTTTCCGAGTCAGTTAGTAAGGTCTTCAGTCTATTAAAAGCGTTCATTTGGTCGTCAGTCCAGTGAAATTCTTGAGCATTGTTTTGTGTCAGTAAACGTCGTAATGGTTCAGATTCCGATGCTAGGTTGCTAATAAATTTTGACATGTATGTGATGTGACCAAGGAACCGTTTTACTCCCTGTGAAGATGAGGGAGGTTTCATCTTAAGAATGGCTTTTACTTTGTTAGGATTTGGTTTAAGTCCATTAGTTGTCAGTATGTGTCCAATGTAAGGTAATTCGTCCTGAAGGAAGCGGGATTTTTCCTTGTTCAGTCTCAGTCCTGTCTGTCGAGCACGTTTGAAAAGCGCTTCAAGGTTTCTATTATGCTCTTTCCTTGTGCTTCCGAAAATTAGGATGTCATCTGCAACTATGGTGATGCCATCAAGACCAGCAAGATTTTCCGTGAGCCTTCTCTGAAACTCCTCCGGCGCTGATGCAATTCCGAAGGGTAGCCTTAGGTACTTGTACTTCCCTATGGGAGTCCAGAAAGTTGTCAAGTTTGTAGATTCTTCAGCTAGGGGAATTTGATAGAAACCTTCTTTGGCGTCACACAAGGAGAAAAACTTGGCACCGTTGAGTTGTGGCAAAACATCTTCCAATGTTGGCATGACAGCGTGGTTTCGTTTAATTGCTTGATTGAGATTTTGCGGATCTATGCAGATGCGTATCTTTCCATTAGGCTTGCGTACTGGTTGTAGATGGCTTATCCAGTCTGTAGGTGCTTCTACCTTAGTGATAATTTGGCGTTGTTCTAGTTCAAGAATAGTCTTGATGAGATCTGATTTCATCGACAAGGGCACCTTCCGCGGTCGGACTTGCACTGGTACAGCTTCAGGTCTTAGCTCTATCCTATATTCCTGTTCAAACTTTCCAAGTCCAGTAAATATGTCATCAAAGTCAGTCAGTAAAGTCTGAAGGTCTGGGTCAGTAGTGACAAAGTTTACATTCTCGCTTTTGGTGCTGAGCATTTGTAATAAATCCAGGTGCAAACATGATTTCCATGACAGCAAGCTATGTTGGGTGGTTTCCACAACTAGGAATTTTTCATGTAGTGTAACATCCTTGCTTGTTTAGTATCTGTATCAGTGTCCACCCTAGTGGTGCACACTTGCTTTGGTCATATAAAGTTAGTACAGTATCAGTCGGTGTAAGTTTCGGTCTACCTAGCTTGTCGTAGTCAACCGTATTCAAAGTATTGCATGATGCACCAGTGTCAAGTTGGAATTCAATGTCATAAATAGTATCTGCTTGCTTAGCAGTGAGCATCGCTAATAATTTACGATCTCCTACTGTAGTGGAGATAGTACTTACATGTTGAGAGTCACTGTCTGAAGAGTAATTCCAGGTGACTTGATTGGCTGTTTCGGTTGAGTCGCGATAATGATGCATGCGTGACCTGCAGTATGCAGCAAAGTGGTTAAATTTCTTGCAATGATTGCACTGTTTCCCATATGCTGGGCATGCTCGAGGTGGGTGATTGCCTCCACAGTTTCCACACCTAGAAGCACCAACTGATCTTCTGACGTTGGGCTGAGAGTGAGTGTGTGAAAGTTGTCCTCTGTGTTTATCAGTGTTACGAGTGTCATTAGAGTGATATTGATGAGTCGAAGGTCTATGTTTTACCAAGTTCACTTGTTCAAGTCCATATGTGTTATCCTTAGTCATAGTCTTGTAGTCAATAGCCGATGCTTCTTCTCGTCTGCAGAGTTCAATTGCTTTGTCAAAGTCAGTCAAGTCAAACAGTTTCTTTCTAATCTTATCACTTTCAATTCCCAGTATCAGTGCTTGTAGTATCAGTCGATTGTACATGTCTTTTAAGTCACATAGTCCTGCAATGGTATGTAGTTCAGTCAAAAATTCGTCAATAGTTCTATTCTCTTGCTTACAAGTCAGTAGTGAGTGAGTCTTAGCCACTAAGTTTATTCTTGGTTTGCAGTAGTCATCAAACTGCGTCACAACTTTGTCATAGTCAGTTTTGTCATTGTTGTCAGTCCAGTTGAAAGAGTCGTATATTTGGTTGCCTCGGCGACCGATAGTTCTAAGTAGGTATGCAGTTTTCACTTTGCCTTCGGCTGTATCTTTCGATGTGGCAGTTAAAAAAAGTTCAAAATCACGTTTAAAAATCTTTCATTCCTCAGGTAAATTCGGTCCATCTGCTAATGGTTTCGGCGCTAGTAATTGCTCCATGTTGTTTCAGTGTAATATTAATAATAATTGGACTCGGGGCACCATGTTTTATGTCAATTTGTGATATTATTTCAGCTATCGTAAAAAAGAGAGAACGTGCTCGAGTTAGTTGATTAACGTAAGAGGCCGAAGCCGTGAATTATTACCGCAATATATATACAAGATAATACTAAAACTATTACAATAAGTGAGACAATTAATTATTAAGATTATGACAAAAAATAGTAAAATAATAAAATAACAAATTACAAATAAATGTTTACATGAACGCCGAACAATAACGATGTCTACGAGAAGTTATTACTCCTATTCTAAAGTTGGGCGATTAAGTTATCACAGTGCAAAAATTTCAACGAGTGGCTTTTACAATGCAATGCAACTTGGAGAAATTTCAACCCGGCCAAATTGAATTTTTGACCGAAAATCGTGAAGGTATAAAGGCAACTTGACTCACCCCCATAGTGAAGGTTATTCTTCTCGGCAAAATTGAATTCCCACTGCAAGGCCTCAAATGACTTCTACAATGTGCAAGAAACAACCAACATAGTGTGCACACATGAAGACATCTTTGTATAAGAATAGGTTATACAACTACCAAAAATATATTTACATGGAGAAACAAAAACACTTCTTGTGCACGTCTTGAGAACCAATTTGGATCAAGTTTCAATGCTTAAAAGAAAGAATAATGAAAGAAAGACAACTTTTTTTTAAGTCTAACCTTGAGGTAACATTGTGTTGTATTCCAAACAACAGCCTTGGACCTATTACACACTAGACTGAGACCCATGGCCAAAGCTGTGAGAGCCGGGTTCGTGTTGGTATACTCAGCGTCCACCATCAACACGGTATCCGTGACAACCGCTTTTTGTCCCACTTCCCCGAGCAGAATCAGCCCCGACAGCAACTCTGGAACAGTGCCGGAAGCCCCAGGTGTCTCTGCTAGCCACCTTAGGGTGTCTACAGGTGCAGCATAAGTGCTGTATAATGCAGTGGAAGTAATTATGAATTTCAGACCAAAATTTTAGTTGATATTTGAATTATTTAAAAGGAGTCAACACAGACTTATATAACAAAACACACTCAAGTTTAAAGTCCGTATCCTAGATGGACGAGATATTTTAAAAGCTGGCTAAAAACCTAAATTATCATGTAGCACAATGGTAAATCACACATGACCTTTACTGGGAATTGACCCCATCACCTTGGTGTTACTATGTCAGCAATCTAACCCCTAAAACACTGCTGCTTCCTAACATATTTATAGGATAAGCAAAAGGTATAATAATATGCAGATTTGGTGAAGATCAAATTTTTTGCACACTGAGGTCTTTGAGCTTCACAATTGGCACGTTGAATCTGCACTCCAAACCAAAACACATGATTACAATATAGGAACTTAAGCTATATCTCATACAATCCATAGATCTAAACGACTTATCACTTACACAGATTACAGACTATCACTGCTTCTCACTGCTACAGGACTATCAGGACTATCAAGAGAAAAGATTTAATGTGAACCAGTTACAACTGGTTTCAACCAAAACATTGGGATATGTAAATTCTTTTTCAATGATGGCTGTCACTGAGACATGACAAGATGACAGCCTATGATAAGCTGACTGACAGCACAATACCAGGGAGACTGAAAAACTCATTTGTTGTGAATTATGACATTTATTTTGTAACGAACCTTAAATCTGCCAGCCTACACTGCAAATGCTCTTATATAATTGAGAGCTCCTCCCCCCTCCCCCTACACTATGCCTTTTGTATAACCCCCTTTTCCCCTTCCCACACCACTTACACTCACTGCATGTCCATCATTGCATTATGTGAATGAATTGTTCATTTGGTCAACATGCAGAAACAACTACTTTGAATGAAACCACAACCAGAAGTTATTACAAACTACAAGCACAATTTAATCTGTTACCATAATGGCAGCCAAGCTTTATGATGTAGAATGTTCTAGAAATATAATGAATAAACTATGGGGGTTGTGTAAATACACAATGGCGTTGTTTCCATGACAACAAAGTCCATCTACATTCACACTAAACATTATATTATGTGTAAACCCATGTAGTTCTTAATTCATTGTTTTTTTCAAGTTCTCAAATAGAATTCACACTTTCTATAAAGTGTATAAGTGATGCATATTTACAGTTGAAATTGAAATTTATGATTTCTAGTTCAAAGTTTGGGTGCAGAGCGAAATTAGGTTATAGTAATATAGGTAAAACCAAAATATATAAAAATAACTACAGCTTAAAAACGAATAAAAAACCCCTTATTAGCCTGACAGACTAGAAGAGATAGCTGATGTCATACCAGGGTTGTGGGTGCGCATGTACTCAGCTGAACTATAAATAACTTTTTCTCTCACTTCATCAGACAGTAGGGACAGTGACTTCTTGTCAAATATAGAATAGTATATGTATTATGAGTATATCGAGCTATATTTCTTCATGTATATCAACATGTCCTAAATTATAATTAAACAATATAATTACATGCATAGATCTTCTATTTATAGCAATATTGTTTTACATTATAATTGTTCTAAAAAATATTATAGTTTCTAAGTCTTACATTTTTCTACAATTGACAACAAAACAGATTTAATGCTTTTATAAACATAACATATATATTTTTCTTAGGATAAATCTAAATGCCAAGTTTTACTAATTAAAATACTGAAACCAGAACTCGTAGCTGAAACAACAAAGCAAGCAGTGAACTCACCAACAGGTGTGAAGAGAACATAGCAGAAATACGAATTTGCATGTAGGAGCCATAAGGAGTTATCTTTTCAGTAATACCTTCCATCATTTTGATGATGTTTTTAGCATTTTCATTAGCTTCCTCCACCCTTTAAAGCAATATATTTCAATTACAAAACTAGAATAGAGCCAATAATCAAAAACTGAAAATGAAATCATTTTCTTCATTCTTAGTTTGCAGTCACAGTTGTTGTTTTGATAAAGACACAAAATATTGTTATTAAAAACTGTTTTAATAAAAAGACGCTAGTGTATCACTGATGATAAAGTACATCATATGACGTGTGTGGATCCCAAAAGTAACAGTATAAGTTAAAAGTCGAACATGTTATATAAGTTTGAATACGTTATATAACATTTGCTGATACCTTATGGCACATTGGCAAGCATACGGTATTGGGCTGCATGCACTGCAAAATCTTGAATGTCAAGCTTGCTATGTTAATTATAATCAGCAAAGTACTGAATCAGATCACATCTCAGATCAAGTCACAGTTCAAGTCAATTATGGCAATGCATGACTATAGTGTTTATTGAATTGAAAATACAATATAACCAATCAATTGCTCTAACAGCATATATTAATCACAGTTTCCAAAATACTTTTTGTAATCATAGTACCAAAAACTTAAGCAACAGATATTTCAAGTGTTGCTATAAAGTTATTAAATACAATTTTATTGATTCCATATTCTATAAAACTATTGTCACCACTAGGATCCGATCCCGATACCCGCCAGTTGCAAGTGCAGACACACTAACCATTACACCAAAAGGCCTATTGGATAACCGCAATAATACGCACTTGCTCAAAACTTAACTCATTTCAGAACATTTTTCAAGACAAGTTGCATATATAGTCAACACTCTAACTAAGTCCACAGGTGAGTTGAATAAAATTAGCTTGAATAAACTCTGAGAATTAGTAAGTCATTTAGCTGTCCCATGCATAAAGAAGGCAGACAACTTAAAAATAGTTCTTAGGTATTTCATGAACTACACATTGCTACGCTTCGGGCCGTCATATACCAACCCTCTAATCTACTTGAAAGAGAAAGGAAACTTACTTGTCTATGGCCTCCATTACCATCAGAACAAACGTGCCACTGTTGGCTGTTATAGCATGACATTGCATAAATCTAAAATATGTAATGGCTTTTTCATGTTAGCTTCAGCGCTCATTTTGTTTATTTATATACAGCTATATCAGCTTTTCTGTGCAAGGTAATATATAGGGTGGTAACACTTCTACTGTTTTCATTGTAAATTATTTTATGATCAATACACCTGTTTGAAACACAACAGATTTTGGCAACGAGGACAGGATCAGCTTCAAGGATTTTCAACTGATCATCTACTTTTACTTTATGCGGTTATCATCAGAATCTTCAAATCTTCAAAGACTCTTCATTTAGACATACTTCAAAAATTATGTTTACACCTACAGATCAACTGATAGCTTTGCTAACTTAGCAGTTGGCACAGCAAAAGGAACAGATGGATTTGCAGAAGCAACAGATGGAACAGCAAGAAGCAAGGATAGAACAGCAAGAAGCAAGGATGGAACAGCAGCAAACAGAAAATCGGGAGCTGATTCAACTACTCACCCAGTCAGCAGAGAAGAAAACCCCAGCATCAACCCCGAATTTTGCAGCATTTGATCCAAGTACAGAACTATGGACTCAATATTCAGCAAGATTCACCACCTTTATTGGAGCCAACTCAATCGCAGAGGATAAAATACCACAAGTATTTTTGACAAACCAATCAACAGCCATCTACAAGCAGTTGAGTGATTGGGCGGAGCAGCAGACACCAAAGAAGGAGATCAACAAACTGACGATGGATGAAGTTAACAACTACATGATGACACAATATAACCCAAGGACATTCATCATCAGAGAAAGATACAGATTTTGACACGACACGAAAAGGAAGCCAGGGGAGACTATTCCAGAACTAGCAGCTAGGATTCGACATGACGCAACAACTTGTGACTTTTCTTCAATTACTGACCCACAAGATGAAGCACTTCGTACCAGATTTATATGCTCAGTAGGAAATGAAGCTATACTGAAGGCAATCTTTAAACTCAAGGACGAAGATCTCACTTTCAACAGAGCTACTGAAATCGCTGTGGAAACTGAAGAAGCAGCTAAAGTAGCTAAAGAAACTGTTCATGGAGAGGTCAACGCTCTCCATAAAGTCAGCAAGAAGAAGAAGATGACTCCAAGCTCTACACCATCGACCCAGCCAACACAGGTCAACAAACCCTGTTATTGCTGTGGAAAGACCAATCACCAGCCAGCAGAATGCAGATACAAAAGTTCTACATGCAACTACTGCAAACTCACTGGACATCTTGAAATTGTATGCCGAAAGAAGAAAATGAATGACAGCAAACCACTCAAAGTTATCAGGACTTTAAAGACTATGAACACAGTTCCTCAACTACAAGTAGATGTAACTCTTCAACGCCAACCTTTTCAATTAAAAGTCGACACTGGAGCAGGAGACAACTTCTTGTCTTTAGAGAACTGGAAAAGACTAGGATCACCTAATCTTCAATCACAACAGATACATTATGAATCAGCTACGCATCATCCAATTGACATCATGGGAACCTGTAATCTCTTCACCAAATTCAGAGGCCAGCAGGAGAAGAAACTTGAATTCGTCATCAGCAGAATATCCAACCTAAACCTACTCGGCAGAGATGGAATTCAACAACTGGGAGTTTCTGTAGATTCCTTGATGCAGCCTACAGATGGAAAAGACATCAGCAAAGATGTTCATAATGTCAACCTCAATCTCAAGGAATCCTGTAAAAAACTAACAATGGAGTTCAGCAGCCTCTTCAAACCAGAACTGGGATACCTCAAAGATTTTGAATTAGAATTCAAATTCAACAAAGATGCTAAGCCAGTATTCTGCAAACCCCGACTTGTACCTTACGCCATTCAAGAAGACTTAACTCAAGCCTATGATGTTGGAATTGCTAAAGGAGTATGGGAGCCAGTGCAGTTCAATTCCTATGGCACCCCAGTAGTTCCTATACGCAAAGCACAACTACCTAGACAGCCAAAGCCAAAGCTACGTGTATATGGACTCCACATACACGTAGCTTTGGCGGAGACTACTAGAGACTACTCTGTTTCAGTCAACTCTCAACTAGAGTATCATCATCAACCAATTCCTTTACCAGAAGACCTGATGAGGAAACTTGGAGGAGGACATGGTTTCTCGAAGATTGACTTGGCAGACGCATACAATCAGATTCCTCCAGCTCCAGAAAGCCAAAGAAGGTTGGCTCTCAGCACTCATCGTGGTGTTCTACTACAGAAGCGCTTACCTTTTGGTATCAGCTCAGCACCCGGTTATTTCCAGGAGATTATGGAGCAGCTCACATGTGATATACCCGGAGTAGCAGTCTATTTGGATGACATTCTAGTCAGTGGAGCCACAGCCACAGATCACATCACAAATCTACGAAGATTATTGCAACGGCTGCAAGACCGAGGATTAAGATGCAAACTGGAGAAATGTGTATTCGCAGAACAGTCAGTAGAATACCTGGGACACAAGCTTTCTGACAAAGGTATAGAAAAAGGATCTGGTGTAGAAGCTTTGAAGAAGATGCCAGCCCCGACTGATGTTAGAAGCTTGAAATCCTTCCTAGGATCTATACAGTTCTACCACAAGTTCTTGCCGGATCTTTCCACGGTCACATCACCACTTCAAAAGTTATTGCAGAAAAGAGAGCAATGGCAGTGGGGTACTACGCAGCAAACATCATTTTTACAACTGAAGAAGATGTTGAGCAGTGATCTGGTATTAGCACACTATGACCCCTCTCTACAAATTGGCATATCCTGTGATGCATCAGAAGTTGGAATTGGAATTGTGTTGTTTCATCGTTACCAAGACGGGACAGAGTGACCAATTGCCCATGCCAGCAAAACTCTGACAAAAACTCAGCAAAGATACAGTCAAGTACAGAAGGAAGCACTCTCAATCATATTTGGAATCACCAAGTTTCATCAGTTTCTGTATGGAAGAAGCTTTGTATTGGTTACAGATCACCGACCACTACTGGCAATCTTTGGACCCAACAAAGCAACACCAGCTATAGCAGCCAACAGACTTGCTAGATGGGCACTCACTCTCAGCCAATACAAGTACACCATTGAACACAGAAAGACCTCGGACCACTGCAATGCAGACGTACTGAGTTGTCTACCAATGGGGTCAGACGATGGCTTTGATAAAGAGGAAGAAGGTGTAGATATCGACAAAGTTTGCACAATAAAGACTATTGGAAAGCAGCTGAAACCTACAGATCCTGGAGTTCTAAAGAAAGAGACAGCCAAAGATTTAGTACTCAGCACCGCACCCCGCTATACACTATGGAAGGATGGATGGATGGTGAAGAAAGCAAAGAATCATCAGAAACAATCGCTGATGGCTACACCATTAAAGACTTCAAGAAGATCGCAACCTCACTGACAGTTGAAAGCGGATGCCTACTCTATGGAGCAAGGATTGTCATACCTTTATCCCTGCAGAAACAAGTGTTAGAAATACTACATATGGGACACTTTGGCAGACAACGTATGAAGCAACTTGCCCGCACAGCAGTCTATTGGCCAAGATTAGACAACAACATTACAGAATTGTCACAGCAATGCTCAACCTGCGGAGAGCACCAAAACCAGGAAAAGAAGTCACCAGTTCACCCTTGGATGATGCCTGAAAAGCCATGGAGCAGACTACACGTAGACCATGCAATCAACTTTATGGGAACAAATTGGCTAGTGCTTGTGGATGCATTCACCAAGTATCCTTGCATTCATCCTACAAGCTCTATATCAACCAAGATGACAACTAACTCATTGGAGACAGACTTCGCTCACTTTGGTTACCCTCATACCATAGTGACAGATAATGGACCCAGTTTCACGTCAGAAGAATTCCAACAGTGGTGTAAAAATCGAGGAATTGTCAACCTAAGAGGAGCACCTTATCATCCCGCTACCAATGGAGCAGCAGAACGACTAGTAGAATTCTTCAAGCAGTCGCTGAGAAAGTCTACACTTCCACCCAGGGAGGCCCTCCAAGAGTTCCTAATGCAATACAGAAGAACACCATTGCCTTATGGATTTTTTCCAAGTGAGCTACTGAATGGGCGACAGATTAGAACCAAAATAGATGTTCAACTTCCCTCTCCAGCACACCTATCTCAAAGACATCAGATGCAACAGAACAAGACTACCAACAAACTACACTGCTACACAGTTGGAACGCCTTGCTATGCTCTATACTATGGGCCTAGAAGAGACAGACAACCCAAGTGGATCAAGGCAGTTGTGATCAAAGTTTTGGGGAGCCGCTCTGTGAATGTGAAAGTAATACCTAAAGGACCATTTTGGAAACGACACATTGACCAACTCTGTCCACGACATTCCAGTACAGAAGATACAGAGCCACCTGATGATTTGATGGTTACCACTGAAAATACTGCACAACAAGAGGAAACACCAGAGCCAGATCCTGTACCCTCACAACCTAGACGCAATCCTAGACAACCAGATGGTGATGAATATACCCGGGACCATCCAAGACGCTCAACCAAAACCCGATGGCAAACTAGACGCTAAAAGAAACATAGTACTTTAAGCTAGTCGGGAGGTGTTATAGCATGACATTGCATAAATCTAAAAGATGTAATGGCTTTTTCATGTTAGCTTCAGCGCTTGTTTTGTTTATTCATATACAGCTATATCAGCTTTTCTGTGCAAGTTAATATATAAGGTGGTAACACTTCTACTGTTTTCATTGTAAATTATTTGATGATCAATACACCTGTTTGAAACACAACATTGGCTTTAGCCAGTTTATCAATATTATATCTAACATCGGCTATAGTCACACCCCCAACAAACTGGTCATAGAACGAAGGCTTTACAAAGGCAGAAGACAGTCTTTTACCCAGAATTCTCTGTGTCCTTTCAAATATCTGTAACAAAACAATTGCTGCTCAATACTCTACAAATATTTTCCAACTGAGACATAATATATGTACAGAACTAACAATATTCTATAACATTGTTCCACCTTTATATTATGTCTGTTTAAATCACTGAGTGAAGCACATCACCAAATGATGTGATGGCAAAGGTCGCTGATGTCGACTTTGATGATATTGGTTTGTTTAATAAATATGTTCCAATGATTCACTAAAGAATTTTTTTTCAATAATTATTTTTATTTGCTTTTTTTCTATAAAATTAAATTTGCTGGTGATTTTCAAGTCTTACTGGTTAAGAGTTGTATGCTCCTGTCATATATCACAATAACATTATATTGAGTTATAATTAAGAAGCACATTGAGATGTAAGTTATAATAAACTGTGACATTACATTGTGCATGAATTTTACAACTTCACTATAATAAGATAATGATGTGCAATATTATACAAAGTTGTGGTGTTTTGTAATACAATACCCTATATAATTTACATAGTAAGTTTCAAAAGTAATGTAAAGCAAGACTCAGTATGTAACACATAACCTCTGCTGATCTGCTCACAAATGTCCTGTTGGAACAAACTCTGAAGACTGTTAGAGCTCTCACAATCTCCCACAATGACTTCTCTTTGAAAGCTTGCCTGTGATCAGTGAAATCCAAATCTGCAACTGGAGATGTTGCTGTATCTTCTGCAACTGTTTCTTGGTTTATTAAAGCTGCCTTTTGCTGACGCGGCAAGACAGTTGATAAATATTTCTGCTGCCGAAAATGTCGCGCAGAGAGCTTGAGAAAAGACATTACTGGACAAGTCAAAATCTGAGTGCAAATTAAACTTGTTTTACAAAATAATGTTGTGAGAGATTCTAATGTCGGCTGTCAAGTGTGGTTACTGCAGAATGTGTTGTACTGTGAACAGTAAACTTCTAACACTCAGTTTGATTGGCTTAACAGGAGTGTCTGGTCAGTTACTTACAACAGACCAGCCACTGTGTAACATATTAATATAACACTGAAGTAAAGATTTACACTATATTCTGATTGGTATAATTATAATATTATTTGCCTACATCAGTCTTGGTATATTTAGCTCCCTTCCAGGGACTGCATTGTGCAAACGAATTTCTCATTGATGCATGGGGACAGTGTCTTTAAGGACACAAATCCATTCAAACGGTTCTATCAAATGATGCGAAGCTGATTTATGTATCGATGCCCTTTAACCTTTTGGTGCGAAGCCCTTCAATCAAGTCGGATAAACTCTTTTGTCGCAGAGGCAGAGATCGGTAATCGTACTGGCTCTAGTTACATAGTTACAAGATGTAAGCAATAAAATTCTCCAACTACGACTAAAAACTAAAATGTTATTTCACAACCAATTTGAACAAATTATTTCATGTATTTTAGCTGCCATTATTTTAAATAATTATTTTTCACTGTGAATCTTCGTAATTTTTCTGTGATTGTAAAGAATTAAACTTCCAATGGCTAAAACAAGCCAACGGCTAGTTTGAAAGTAGGTTTTATTCTGAAAACATTTAGTAAGCCTTTATTTCATGCACCATGAAAAGTAAGGCATTCATTTGTTAAAACCTTTAAAATTTAAAAAAAAGTTTGACACAATAAATTTAATTTAGCAAAAACCAAGATAGAGTGAATGGCGTAAAGTACCATGAAGTAGTAGCACTGACTCGATATTAGCCATATCTGTCGACAATATGCCGCCGCAGGAGTGCGTGTTTTGCTGGCAGAATAGTCTTAGAGCACATTATTTAAAGAAAAGACAACTTTGCACAAATTGCCTGTAGCACTGTGTTCCTATTATTCTGTTTAACCCGGGCAGGAATATTTGTGAAAAGGTAGTTAGTGCGCTGTGAAAGCTTAATATAAATTAAAAATAAAATTTCATTGCAGCAACTTGGATATATGACTATGAAGTTATATGCACCTACATATCAACTGAAAGTTTTATTTTTGTGTTTAATAACTACTTTTGGAAATTCATGGTGTCTTTAAAATAATTACAACATAAATTTTGTGCATCAGTTTGAAATTGCTTGTTTTTAATCCTAAATGTTAGCTATATTCTAAAATCAGTGTCAAGAATGGTGGTGTCATCACTGCATGCAAGAAATGCTGTTTCATTGATTTCTGTTTAATTTTGATATTTTATGCTATTATGTGATGAAGCCTCAGAGTTTAACTGTTAGTGCACCAACTGTTAGTACTATACTACTACTACTACTACCACTACTACTACTACTACTACTGCTACTACTACCACTACCACTACTACTACTACTACTGCTACTGCTGCTACTACTACTACTACTACTACTACTATTACTGCTACTGCTGCCACTACTACTACTACTACTACTACTACTACTACTACTACTACTACTACCACTACCACTACTACTACTACTACTACTACTACTACTAATAGTACTAGTACTACTGCTTCTACTACTACTCTGATTACAGCCACTATGACTACTGCTACTACCACCAGATCAAAATTGTCATTGACACATTGTTCAATACAAGACTAAAGAAATGAATTACTCAAATTTATGAAATAATATTTTATTTTGGTTCACTTTGCATAGAGAAAATATAAATACTAATGAAATGGGTTCAGAGATTAAACTTCCGACGGCTGGTATCCATTTCATGTCTCTTGTGCATCCATTCATATTCACCGAACTTGGAGTCAAACGTCCCCTTCTGAATGGAACGCAGTTTGAGTGTGAATCTTGGGCCAAGCTCGTGCAAACCACACTTCTTCTCATTGCGGAACTGAAAATGATATACAGTAGTAGTAGTAGAGCAGTGTTTGAACTATACATTATAATATATAATATAATTTATACAATAATACAGCAGCTTTAGCTAACATAATAATGATAATTTGAAGTAAAATATTTTATATAATACACAGATATCTATTCAACAAGAAAATACTGATCTCCAATGGTATCTGGATTATTGAGTACAAACTTGATATCTCTAGTGTTTAGCTAGTTTCACAATTTAGTAGCTAATGTATATTTTTTTTGTCCCCTTCTAAGAAAATTTTAATAAATACAATGAAAGTATGAGGGTTTTATCAAATTTTGCTTGAATTCCCATGTTTGAACCTAACTTTTTAATAAATTGGGAGATGAGGACCACAAGGAAAAAACCATCTCCCAACTCCAAATCCGAGAATCCCTCACTACTGCACTCAGTTACACGCATCACGGAACTGCTTGCAGAATGATTCAACTAAAACCACCATTAGCACAAGTTCTAATTCATTATTTTTTGAAGTGGCTGGGGTGCTTGCTACATTTTATTCAATCTAAAGCTGCATGTACACTGGTTGATTTTTTCAGCCGATTTTGTATTTTTATTCCCCCTCCCCCCCTTATCTCCCTGCTTGCGTTTTATTGGCTGACGGCTCTCCGTCTATATAACTTTCTTCTAGGTTCATGCGCAGAGGTCAAGATGCTAACACTGGTTGCATGAATATAAAAAGTAAAACTACAAGTTATAAATTATGTTATAAATGAGTAAAAGTTAAGAATAATACCACATGTTTGTTCGGATGTTCTAATAAATAAAAACTGAATAAAATAAACTGGCTGCGTATAATTTGTTGACAGCTTGCTGCCTTTGAAAGCTGCGTAAAAATGTATCACTAATTGTAGTATTAAATTAAAAATCAAATAGCTGGCTTGGTAGCTATTTATTTAACAATATTTACTAACTATAATTATCCATAAATTACTAAGCTACACTATTAACATCTCTCACCAATTTTTTTAAGCTAATTAGTTTAAAACTAGAAGTTCAACTCAAGCGTTATTTTTTAAAGAGTTGATGAAAACTTCTGATTGCAGCAAATCTGTTCTCCAAGAAAATATCTAAATTATAAAGTTGAGATACTCATACTAATACTGGTTACATGAATATAAAATTAGCAAAATTTAAACTACAAGTTTGAAGTTATAAATTATAATTTACATTAGTAAAAGTTAAGAATAATAATAATTTTCTATTTAAAAAAAGAGCAATGTTTAAGGAATTTCCACGAAAGTGAAACTAACTTTCAAAGTTACACAACAACCAATGCGTTGTTATTACTACTATTGCTATTGATAGTTATTGTAATTAATTTTATTTTGTAAATGATGTATCGTAGTGATAGCAACGTATTAGTTACTTCCTGGTTGTATTTCAACAATGGTGCTAATTTCACTCGCTGTCATGATTTTCTGCCACCTTTTGATTGGCTGGCTTAACAGAAAATCGGCAAAAATTGATCATGTTCAATTCTGAAAATCGCTTCAAAAATCGGGCAAAAGCAAAAATCGCCGATTAATTTAGAAATCCTAAAAAGTCGAGAACAGTAAATCGCTGTGTACATGCAGCTTAAAGGAAAGATGCTGCCATTTTCCATTATTTTTAAACTAATGGGGTTTCTCTACTTTAATTCAACAACTCTAACCCACAACTAATCTAAAAACAACTGTCCCTCACCTGATATCTGTGATGTCTAAAGAAGATGAAGTCTCTCTGATTGTGAAATGTGATGACCCTGCGACCATTGAACTGAGGGTCATGCGGGAACAGCGAGGCAAACATCCTTCCCACGGTCAGCCCTAGCCTTGTGTTGAAGTTGTTGAGTATTACCTCTGGAAGATGGGACGTCGTCTCCCCAGCCTTCTTTATTTCAGTCTGAAACGAAAAACATCATAGCAAATAGCTGTGGAGATGCTGGATTACTTATTGTTTATGTGTACCCTTAATATAGCTATAGGTAGTCCACCAGTATGTCTCACATGTTAGTTGAAACATCTCTTTACATGGATAAGTCCATACTATACAGTGTGATAACATTGTATTGGCCATGCCCATTCCCTTATATTATCAATATGCAGTCAGCTACATACTATGACCTTGTTACATAATAGAATACAAGTATGTCAGGCATCATACCAACTAAGCAACAGGAAGTAACAAGAGAGGACAACATCAAATTGAATCGAAATCAATGTCAACATCCAATATTCCTCTAAAAAGATGGAATTAAACTAAATTGTGCGCTTTTATTTTCACGACTTTCAATCAAAAATTTGATTTTGTCGACTTGAAAATTTCACCGAGTTGAATTGCATTGGAAAAGCCACTCATCAAATCCTTTCACTTGCGACAACTTAATTAGCCGAATTTAGAATAACAATCAGTGGGGAAGATAACTCCTTGTAGAAATCGATATTCAATGATGACTTCAGAGACTGGATGACATACTTATAGTATGTTTATAATTATATTGGCTAAGTTTTCTCAATTATTGCATTAATGATGTCAACTTGACAAATTCACTACAGTTTCAAATGGCATCAACTAACTAACTTAGAAAGGGAGTTTCCACATCAATATGATTTCAATGGGTTTCAGTTTTTAACTATAAAGGGGTACTCAGCCGAGTGAAATTGACTGAAACTCAGTAATTTAATATATTAAAAAAATTAAAGAACTTAGGCTATCTCCATTTCTCTACTACTGCTCCTAAATGCTTTATAAGTTTAGGTTTAGAAGTAAAAGGTTAAGTCCTTCAAAGAAAGTGACTTATTTAACTATACGACTTATTAGAACACAGGTTATTCTGAATTTCCAAATGACTGCCCCTACTTTGAGATGAAATCCCAGGTACTGGTCACCTTAGCCTACTTTTCAAACATGTCTCACTACAAGAGGGGGCCCAGGTAAGAGCCCAGAGTGAAACTGATAAACTGAGTTGTGGGAAACAAGGAAGTTTCATTCTCTCAGACTGGGAGCGTAGCAGCTCAAACTCACATGAAAACCGACTAATAGAAAACCAGAACTCAAAGAGTATTAGCCTGTGAATGTACCTGAGTGTAATTTACTGGGTTGGAGCTAAGGCTAACAAATATATTCCAACTACAAACAATTATTGCTGAAACCACTGAAGTGATGCTACAGCATAGAAAGTGTAATCAACTATGTGAAATATCAACAGAGAAATAATACATCGTAATTAAATTTAAATAAGTTTGTGCCATCCACTACTTTTACTGTCATTACAGAGCTTGGTAACCTTGCATTAACAAATAAATAGCGTATTATGTACGTTTTATCTATATTGTTCTCCACTAGAAAAGATAAAAACCTATGACTTAAGCATAGAATTCTTTTAAGAGAAAACAAGAGTCAATATCTGGTTAGTATCAAGGAAACAAGGACTATGATATTGTAGACTTTTGTTTAGTGGTTTGTGCAGTGCTACATGATAGAATGAATAATTAGTCCATGATAGTGTTACTTTAGTACTTATATAAAGGCTACTAGCATTGGGAGTGATCAGTCAGTGAGCGACTCAGATACTCAGTGAGTGAGTTTATTAAATAGTAATTCAAACAACCTGCAGGACCCATTCACTGATTAAACTAATGGATATCCAAGCCAGTTAATGAATTACAGAGTGAATATACAAATATCTCATTTAAATCAAAACTCAAATCAGTGTAGGCCTGTCAGAACAAGTCAACAAGTGAAAACCTCACAGCTAGAAATCTACAGAATAATTCTGAAGGGCATAAAATGTCTCACTGTGAGAGGAAAGTAACAGGAAATGAAATAAACTCATGTCACGGAATATCAATATAATGCACTTTCCTTTGCAAGGGAAATGAAGCCCTGACTTTGATATTCATAAAAGCAACATTTCTAACATAAATACAATGAGTATACAAGAGTGTAAAGATACAAATATTTTACCTCCTGAAACAAAAGAGACAGGTGAGCAGCACTACCACAATGATAATAACACACAGTGCTACAGTCAGTCCAGTGATTATCATATCCCTCTGAGTTAGACCTCCATCACTACCTCCTCCTTTGTCAGTTGTTGATGACATAACTACATCTGGAAACACTGCAAACAGAAATATCAAAATACTGTAAGTTCCGTGGAATCATTCAGATATATATAAGAAAACCATATGGGCAAACCACTAATCAATTGTTGATAATTATTAATAACCAATCACTGCCAACTATGAGTATTAAATTTCATGCTAATCATTAAATGGAATAGGAGCATCAAATATGCACAGTGCTCCCCCATATCTCACAAAATCTCACAGGTCAGGAGAAGAGCTTGGACTCTCACCAAATGTATGAGTTCTGTTCAGTGATAACTAGTAAGTATCATCTGGGGGTGAGTCAACCCAACCAGTCTGACCAGCTGGTTGATAATAGAAATAATCTTCATTGAAAAAATGAGCCCATTCTCTGTCTAATAAGAGTTATGTCTTGTGTAAATAACTGCTGATTGGCTGGTTTGAAGTCACATGAACGATGATGTCTCGTGTTTCCGAATTATCTCGGAGAGACACTCGTTTGTGATGTTGTGCCACATGATATTCTGATTTCCTCCTGGGCGCCTTCGTACCTTTTTCTTGTGGTCCCGATATCTACAATTACAAGAGTTATTTCCTCTGTATATGCTTAATTCAGAAGCACTACCTTTTGAGTTTACATTCACTACTTAATTTTTAATTTTCTACAATGCATTAGGCTCAGTATATATGCATCCAATTATGTTAGCAAAAAAAGCTTGATTTATAAATCCCCATTAAAAGTAAAGGCTAGTTACAGAAAATTATTTTAAAATTTATTCTATTTCTACAACTTATTATTGCAACATCTAACTTAATTTGAATAACAACTTGTTTTAGAGCTTCCATTTTCAAAGCAACAGAAATTCAGAATATTGTTTTGAGATACCTACAGAATTAGTTTATCTATCAATTTATTCACTAGAACATATTAAATACAAAATCACAATCAGCAGAGCTAATCACAGCCAATAGCATAGTATGCTTTATAACACTGACTATGTTTTCAACAGTAGCAGAAGATACTTATATTGATATTTACAATGAGAAAAAATTTAAATCATGCGCTAAAAATCAAAAGACCAGGCTAGACCTAACTATCACTTGTAGTCAATTATTACAATTATAATGATAATTATGTTAATGCTACAATTCAAGCAGTTTATTATTATTATTGGTTGTATCACAGCTTTTAGCTGGTGTAACCTTCTACCATCGGCCTAGTTCCACTAGGCTGGGATGGATAGAACTTTCCTCAAGATGTGAGCTGATCCTAGTAAGGCTGTCTGCTGAATCAGTGGGTACTTGTTTTCAGCTACTCCAAGTAGTGCCATCCAGTCTACAGTCATGTGTGAAGCTCCAAGGGCTCCAATTACAATGGGGATGACTTTTGTTGATGTTTTCCAAAGGCGGGTTAACTCTAGTGCTAAATCCTGATATTTTCCTATCTTCTCTGATTCTTTTTCTTTTACTCTGTAATCACCAGGAACTGCGATATCGATGATTGTTGTTTCAGCATTACGCTTATCAACTACTACTATATCAGGCCTCCTAGCTTCGATGACTCTGTCGGTGTGTATGTTGAAGTCCCACAATATTTTTACATTGTCATTCTCCAGTGCTGATTCCGCTCGGTGGTCGTACCAATTTATTATTATTATTATTATTATCATACTAATACTCATTATAATAATCAACTATAAAGAAAGGTATAGTCATAGGGATTGTAACACTAACAGTCATACTCATACTCCTAATAACAATGGCAATGATATTCATATTAAATTTGATAAGATACAATCAATACATAACTTTGTGAACACTAAAAATTAATAGTAAGAGAGAATAATTTAAACTTCAAATTATGTATAACAATTAACATGAAAACTTACTGATACTAAAACTAATACTAATATTATAATCATAATGGCAATAATGGCAATGATATTCATATTAAATTTGATAAGATACATAACTTTGTGAACACTAAAAATTAATAGTAAGAGAGAATAATTTAAACTTCAAATTATATATAACAATTAACATGAAAACTTACTGATACTAAAACTAATACTAATATTATAATCATAATGATAATCATAATACCAATATTATTAGGAAAGTCATTATTAATTTGGAGATCATTATTGATTATTCAATATGAATATGAATATCACTATGACCACCGGAATACGTTGACAATCACAGTGACACGTAATTTTGAAAAGCAAAATGAATGTGTTGTCAAATTCAAACTCAATCAGTCAATGTGTTTTAGTATGAGTTTCATTCCTAGTTCTACTTTACTCTTAGTATTAGTAACTTTAAAACTAAAAGAGAGTGAGTTCAGGAACAAATAACGCGTAATAATGACACATAATTATTAAATTATGTGTTATTATATTTATTACGCGTTATTTCATATTTGTTACTATTAGTATTACTATTATGATAATAGTAATAGTAATACCATTGGCAATAGTGAGTAACACTAGTAATAGTAATACTAAGAGTAGGAGTGTAGTACAACTACTACTAGTACTAGACCTAGTAGTAGTACTAGGTTTAGTGGTACTAGTGTAGTAATTTGTGCAATTACCGAGCGTGAGTTATTTACTTGCGTATAGTTAGCTGGTTATTCTGTTATCAATTACTAGGGTAGCTGTCGAGTAATTATATTTATTATCCACAATAAAGCATAAACCAAACATCACATCAAATTATCCTATACAAGAGTCAACTACTAACACATGTTACTACTCCAAGCCTCCGCTTACAACAACGTGATATAATGTTAATAACCCGGGAAGTGTCACGTGAATCGGAAGCATATCTTCCGGAGCTGCTAATTGGTTGCTACATAAGAGTCTAAGTATTCCAAGAGTAGGGAGAAGGCGATTCCCGTGTTTGTACTTTGCACTACTCACTACACCGTCCCCCCCAGCAGAAAGCCCTACTTTCTGATAACACAATAAAAAAAACACATAATGAAAAACTATACAATAATCCAAAAAGAAAAACATACATAAGTAAACCCACAAAGAGTAAGAAAAGAAATAGTTAAACACGACAACATTTACATTAGAAGACAACAGGGTGATCGATCACACACATCTAGTCAGCTATTAAGAGAGAGGGTGCTTACCAGCACGCGGGCCAATGTCGGAGCGCTCGTCACATTCCAAACGAGTATCGCTCAACGAAGGTGCCTACCCCAGGCATTCTCATTGGTTGGACTCTGATTCTTGTAGCGACCGTGCTCTGTGTCGAGCCTGTCGGGCCCGTAGCCGCCTCTTCAGTCGTCCCACTGAGTCCTTCAACTGGTATAGACCTGTCGTCGTATCCAGCAGGTCAGGGGCAAGTTGTGTGAACTCGGCTTGTAGTCTTATAAGCCGCTCTTCTACGTTAGCCAGCTGGCTAGGCCTTGGTGGGGTTGTAGTGGTCTCCGTTAGAGGGGATATTGTTGTTTCTTCTACTTCTGGGGTGTTGCTGGGGTTGACGGGGGTAGGAGGTGGGCCCTGAACCATAGGGGACTTATGGCGGGCGGATAGTAGCAGTACGTGAAACCCTGACGTTAGTGCGGCCAGGGTGATAGCCTTCCTGATGACTGGCTTGATGGCATCCAGGTATAGGGGGAAACTGTCTTCATCAACAGTGTGGTTCTCTCCGGCGAAGCAGCTTAGCTTATGTACTGTCACGGGATACGGGTAGACGTCGTGGAACCCGCAGGGACAGAAGTGGAGTAGGAAATGGGCGTCTACATGTAAACGCAGGGAGCGGTGTGATGGGCACTCCTCAAAGCAGACCTGGCAGGTTCGGTGTGGTCCACTGGTCCTATGTTGGTATCTCCTTGCGGAGCCCCTCCCACGGGGGGTTTTTGCACTTCCGGACCTGTTTCTGGTTCCGGAAGTGGTGATGATGGCAGGCTTGACGTTGGGGGCGGTGAGCGCACTTTCAAGGACGGAAGTGGCCTTTCTCGCCTCGCCAAGTCTTCCTGACGTGTCATGGAGGTGTTTCCGGCCAGGTTGACAGTCTCCGCCTGCCGAGACCTTCTCGCACAATGCGTCTGCCGCCCCGCTTCACCAGGGAGACGGCTATGCTTGTTGGTCTGGCAGACTTTGCACCGTCTCACTCTGCGTCGGATATCCCGTTCCATGTTAGGCCAGTACCACCGGAGTTGTAGCTTGGTGACCACCCCTTGGACTCCTCCGTGAGTCTCCTCGTGGGTGTCTTGTATCAACTTCCGGCGGATGGCAACTGGGCAGACAACCCTCTTCCTGGCTGGCTGTCTGCTGTTGGCGGCCAAGGTCATGGTTAGCAGACCATCTGGCCCGACCCGCAGAGAGCTCCAACGTTGACAGTACAGCCGTAACTCGGCGCATCCCTGTCGCCGTTGTGTACTACTGGGTCGTCGCCCCTCCTGTTTCGCTCGGTACACGTCGGCTACCACCCCAGGAAGGCATTCCTGGAGCTTCGGCAGCTCCCTAACGTTACCAGCCCATACAGGTTTGGCGCGGAGGCTCTGGGCAGCCTCCGGGGGCGTGTCAGCCCTCTGTTGGAGTAGCTGAGCAGGGGCGGTCCTCGCCGCCCGTGGTATCTCACGGTAGCCTGCTCTATTTAGGCGGGCTCCGTGGTCTGTGTGGCTGAACGCCTCACTGTACCCATGTGGCAACCTAGCCATAGCCTGGCGCTTCCCGTTGCCTGTGCAGCCACGCGTCCCTGGAGGAGGGGAGGCGTGGGTTGGGACGATCCTCCGCCCTCGAGACGGGCTCTGCTGAGGACCTTCCGTCAGAGCTCCCGACGACGGCCCAATGGCTTCCTCCTGGACAGGATGGAAGCGACCCAGCATGGATCTGGGTGGTAGGTCTACTGTCTCTGAGAAGGGGTTGACACACTGCACTGAGATCTCTCCTTGCCCCGTGAGCCGGCTAAAACTACGGGCAAGTTGGACTCTCGAGTGCGTACTTTCGACAACTCCCAACTTAGAGGTTTGGCCACCGTCTACCTTGCAGCGGACGGTAGCCCGGGAGTGGCCTGGTATAGTACAGCTCCGTACTACCTGCACTGCTCCCGCTAGAGGACGACCAAACTTATTGACACAAGCGATCTCCTTGTCGCCCATGATCATCGCAGATTTACTGAAATCGATGCGACAACCGTGTCGTTGTAAGAATGGCATCCCGAGGATAGCATCCTCGTTGAGCTGCCCGACGATAAACGTCTCCTGGATGGCCTGGTTACGGACGTAACCAGTTAGCTCAATAATGCCGTAGAAGGGAATGCACGACCCGTCTGCCAGGGTGCCATGATCCCCCTCATACGGTGCCAACCCGTCCTTGACCTTAGCGCTGAGGGTGTCAAAGAACTGACGGCTAAGGAGGTTGGTGGTGCAGCCGGAGTCCAGGAGGAAGTTGGCAGGCTTGCCGGCTAGCTTCCCTGGTAGGAAGTAGCTACTTCCGTGCGGCTGCAATTGTGTGTGCCGTGGTTGCACCTCCCTCGCTGTGGGTCGAGGGGTCCACGGTCGGCGGCGACTATTGACCAGCTGCCGAGGTTGGGGCGATACGCCTTGCGGCGCCTGTACCGTTTCCCTCGCAGGCTCTGTGGTCAACCGTCTGCCGGCTCCGTGTTGGTGCCGGAGTGGCGTAGAGGACCCAGGCGGCGAGTGGCTTGAGCCTATTTGCCGCGGGGGTCGCCACTTCACAGCATCTCCGCGCGGCGCCCAGCGGGGCGACAGACGCGCGGGCCTCCCTGGGTGATTCACAGACGGCCCGCAGGAGGTGGGAACATCTGCGGGCCGGGGTAGTTTAACCCTGGTGGGAGCTGAGGGCAGTTTCTCTGGAAATGTCCTGGTCTTCCGCATTCCCAGCAGAAGTGGTGCCCCATGCCTGGTGATTGTACCTGCGGCCCGCAAGGCTCACGGGCAGTATCTACCTGGCTTGGGGAAGCTAATGTGGTGACCAGTTTATCTAGCATGTCAGTCATCTGTGAGATTTTTGACGCTAGTGACATCTGGTTCCCATTAGCCACCGCGGAGGGTTCCGCGTTTAGTTCGGTGTGAGCAGTAGAGTGCTCCGTGGTCACCTGGCGGGAGGCCACGCGGTTGCGGTGCATATGAGTCGCCAAGAGGTAGGCTTCTCCCACCGCAAGTGCATCTTTGACTGTGGTGACTCCCCTCGCTTGGAGTTGATGGTGGAGCCCCAAGTCGTTGATGGACTGCACGAAGGCATCATAGGTATACCTCTCACGGTGTACCGGAGGCAGATCGCGGAATGCGATCTGTGCTAATGGGTATACCGTGGCAGCATGCTCTTCTAGTGACGTGTGAGGATCACGCCGCATCCTCTGTAGACGGGCCCGCGCATCTATGGGAGAGATGCCAAAACGGGCCCGCAGGGAAGCAAAGATTCCGTCTATGTCAGGTCCCGCTCCGTACGGCTTAGCTTTGCCCGTCAGCGCCATCCTGAGCTTGAGCAACGCCACCCTTGGTGGCCACTCCGCAATCTCCATCACATCTTGGAATATTTGGATAAACTGCTCCACTGCTTCTTCGCCTGCGAAGGTGGGCGCCTTCATCCGGTATCTGTCTTCACCATGCTCTCTAAGAATTCTCACTTCTTCATCTAACACCACTGGTTCCACAGGTATATCAACATTATCTCTCTCACCTTCATTCAGTGGAATGGGTAGCTCCGTGCCGTCTTCTGCCATGACTGCTATACGCAAGATCCCACCGCTGCCACCACTGTAGTAATTTGTGCAATTACCGAGCGTGAGTTATTTACTTGCGTATAGTTAGCTGGTTATTCTGTTATCAATTACTAGGGTAGCTGTCGAGTAATTTGATTTATTATCCACAATAAAGCATAAACCAAACATCACATCAAATTATCCTATACAAGAGTCAACTACTAACACATGTTACTACTCCAAGCCTCCGCTTACAACAACGTGATATAATGTTAATAACCCGGGAAGTGTCACGTGAATCGGAAGCATATCTTCCGGAGCTGCTAATTGGTTGCTACATAAGAGTCTAAGTATTCCAAGAGTAGGGAGAAGGCGATTCCCGTGTTTGTACTTTGCACTACTCACTACACTAGTACTACTAGTACTAGTAGTACTAGTAGTAGTAGTACTACTACTAGTACTAGTAGTACTAGTACTAACTACTAGTAGTACTAGTAGTAGAGTAATGAGTAGTACTACATCGAGACTGAGCAGTGAAAACTGATGGTGATATGTACATATTGAAATATAAACTTATCAAAGTGATTAAATTACTTTGGTCAAATATTAATAAAATTATTAGCAACGCTAACCATTTTTTTTTAACTTTAGAGTGCAACACTAACTCACCCACTGCCACTGTGACACTGACTGGAAGCAGCTACATTCTGTTGCAAAATGAGAAATGAATTAAATATTGTCGGTTTCAGCGGCTAGAGCGGCAAGAGTCAGCAATCAAAATGTATTGGATGCAGTGGGGGAGGGGGTGGGGTGCTGCTTAGTACAAAACGATATTTTATGGATTTACTACTACGTCTGAGGCCTATTTCAATAATCGTATTGCTACAATCACTGAACTGAAACTATAACTATAGCTATAACTATAACTATAACTATAACTTATAGTTCAATGGCTACAATACCATAAAACTAGGTGATCGATGGAAGCACAACTCTTATTTTAACAAACGGCAATTTCGTGTACGTCGTAAATTACCCTGTTCCCTGTAATCTGAAAATATTATAACAATTTTATTATAGAGAGATCTGAATAATTTATAGACCCAAAAGTTGTAATTTTTTATTTTTTCAATTATATTTTTTTTTCAAATATTTTTTTTATAATTGTCACTACCCCAATTAGAAAACTTAAAAACTTGTTTTCGAAACAGAGTAGAGACGACTCTGAACATAATTGCTATGATACTAGACAGCAGTAGATGCCATCATATGCAATTTGTATAATTTCCCCGATTATATCGAAAAAAACATATTGCAATCTAAATATTGTTTTTATTATGACCATAAATATTATTAGACGTCAAAATAGAATAATTACGCACTATAATTTAAAAAAACTGTTTGTAGCTGTAGTGCTTTTATCACAATAACTTTCTCACATTCAGCTCTTTCCAGCCTTAGTTTATTAGGTTTCAGATGACTCATTCGATGGCGATAGAAATATGGTTACTAGTGGTAATCACTAACTTTAAGTCTATAATAGCTATTTTTTATGCTATATTTTACTCTAGAACACAGGCTTTTCTTAATTAATGCACCTACCTTGGCTGAGAATGCCTGCAGGGGCTGAGGCAAGAGTCAAGAACATTCCTTCAGGACAATGCTACCAAAGAAAAAGGGTTACTAGTTAATCGCTAACTCTAAGTCTAATAGTTATTTATTATGCTACATTTTACTCTATAACACAGGCTTTTTTCATTTTCTTAATTACTGCACCTACCTTAGGCGAGCCATAACATGACAATGCTACCAAAATAGAGAGGTTGGCCCAGATTCCCTACAGAAACCTGGATACAGCCGGCAGATGCTGGCCTTTGAGGCACACTCTTGACAAGTAGATGCTGAAGAGGGAGAGCTGTCTCGAATACATCAAAGGATCCACCAGTCGCAATCACTGCAGCTGCACCGGCCTCCACAGAAATCTCCATATTGCTAGAATTGGTGCGAGGTCTGCAGGCTGGAAGGCCAGTGCATCCCATCAGCAAGTCAAGGTGCTGAAAGACTGGTTCAGCATTCTAACTCGGGACCTAAAGCATTGTATGGAGAATTTAGACGACTCTGATGGCAGTCCCTGCATCTGGAGCAAGAAGTACTGCAGAGGCCGCACTCATTTTTATACACACAAGCATGATGTTGTAATACTGTTAGATTCTATTGGTTATCTTTTGTTAATGCAGGTGGCTGGCTATATTATGTAGCCAGGTACTTTCTTTGTCTAGTTTCTTCTCCTGTTATATAATTAGAGGGCCTGATTGTGACCTTTCTTATTCAGTTGTGTTTTTTAATACCGTGTTTATACTCTAGCGCAAAAAAACAAAAATAGCTTAAATTAAAGATATATATATAGTGTACTAACTTAAGTAAAATAACCCACATGTTCAAAGGTTTATCAGCCTAACTCAACCCGCACGTAATTCTTGCGTATTACTAAGACGCCAAATTACTACAATATCTCACAAAAATTTCGATATTTTAGTGAATTTGCTAATTAATACTGTTGTAGTTTTGTGCACTATTCTTTAGGGTGTTATTGCGTGCTCAATAAATACTGCATATCACTGTGAGGTTATGTGAAGAACCGAACCAGTTGATTATTTAACGAGAGAACTGTATTAGTATTTCAAGTACGCACTTGCAATAAAAAGTCATATATATATATATAAGTATAAAAAAGAAAAGAGTACAATTAGTAAAATGTTGCACAAGGTTAACCTGTCTACTTAACTACCATCGTCTAGACTGGTGTAGATACTGGACGGCATTGTTTATATATGAGGGGTTGATCTTGATTGGATTAATAAGGTTCTGGTGGCGTCACCATAGAGAGTGATACGGTGCCACACAGGGAAGCGCTATAACTAGCGGAGTTGTCCTCCTTGAGACAATAGTTGCACCATAATATATTGTAAGTCTGTAGCAGGGGCACTGAAGGGTGTGCTTCCCTAAACCACTGCAACATACTATTAATATTAGCTAGTGTTCTATTTCTTACATTATCTTTTTTAACCTATATATAATTTACTTGTAGTTATAGTTTATTTCCACTTAGATCTATAGTTTTGTCTTAGACCTCAACTGTCTAGCTTCTGCACTGCATTCATGCAGCTGGATGAAGTCATACAAGTATTTTGTACCAACATGACTCTGGAGTAGGTTTATTCATAGCAACTGTATTATTTCTTCTTATAAACAGCATATAATTATACTTTATTATTATATTATCTAGTTGTCATGTTGTACTATTATATATAGCATCATTATAATGGTATAGTATTATTGCATAATGTATAGCATCCTTATATCATAGCATTGTTATATATAGTATCATCTTATAGTTTTGTTATGTATAGTAATATTGTATTGCATTATTGTGTAGTATTATTATATAGTACATATAGTTGTAGTAACTCTTTATTGAGTACAGCTGCATGCATATGCATGGTAATAATATAGATATTTTATATATTATTATATGATATTATAATAGGCTACAGGGTGTCATTATGCAGTAGTCTGGTCAACTTTGTTTTGGTTTGATATTATATTATATTATGTTAGTCTTCATAAGTATTTCACTAAGTCTGCCTTTCTTTTTCACATAAAAATGTGTGTGTGATGAGTTTAAAATATTTAAAATTATATAGTACTTTTCTATAAGACAACATTATGGTTCAAGTTCTGTTGATTAGTAAAAGTATTATACAGTTAGTTGAACAAAATATTATTATATAATATGTTGCATGCTTGTGAGCACTCATACATAACCTTAAATGTTAAATTAAGTACAAATGCATAGTGTATGATTATATATACAGTAATCATATATTTGTGTGTATTAGTATTGCATTCATTTAATACTATAATCTATTTTATTTTAAAATATGTAGAAATTTATTGCAACTAAAACGTAATTCCACATGCAAGTGTTATGATATCATAATATATTTAGTACTGAGAAATCTTATTCTGTATTAAAGTCCTATATACGCTATAATAGCATGTTTAGTGTTATGAATTAACATGGTAAATCACTTAACTCTCGTTTGTACTGACAATATAACTATAATATGTTTCTAGGTTACAGAATCTACAGGAGTTACAGATACTAAACATATCAGAGAAAAACTTTACCAGTCTACCATCTTCAGTGTGCAGATTGAGTAGTCTGCTAGAACTCGAGTTAAATTAATCTTCAATGACTGCATGACATCGTTTAATCAGCTGAGATGCTATATAGCTTACACATCTTAATTCTTTAGACTAGGTGGATGTAATGCTCTTACAGCTCCTCCACTATAAACCTGTAAGAAAGAAGGTTAGATGCTGTAAAACAATACTATAACACAGACTTGATTAAAGGAGCAGGTAGAAAACTTCCATTCATACAATAACTGTATTGTGAAAGACCAGCTTGCAGAGCACTAATAGGAAGTGGTGTCTGCAGGCTGACAATGTTTGCGCATATAATTATTAGGCTTATTTTACCACTGTATAAGTATATGTTTATACATCTGTGAGATTTGCCTGGTTTACCTATAAGCTTATGATGTCATTTCCTGTTACTTTACGCACTCTTGCAGTGTTTCATTTCACTGTATATCATATTATGATTATTTTAATTGATTTGTTTTAATTATTTCAATTGTATATTGTTATCTATTAATTCAACGTTATTTACTAGTTATTTATGCCTCACGTACAATCTCAGCACCAGTTTACTAAATTATATACTGCTTATAATATTATGGTTCATTAATTTCCCACCAATATATATAATGCAAATACCTGTTCTTTCTTTTGAAGGTAATTAGTTGTAATGCTTTTTCTCCATTAGTCATCAACATTATTGCCTTTTTCTATTTTTTTGTTTAAACTTCAATTTTATACTCTATGAATAAATTGTATGTGTTTATTATGAAGCTATATATGAGTTTTAATAATTCTACTCAAATGTAGAACTTTGCTTAGTTTTGAATGACAAATTAATTGTCTAAAAGTTTGAAGGTAAAGAAACTAGTAAAAAGTTTCGTCCATATAGCGGCTGGTTGATGGAAGATTTCAGATGTAAAACACACATTTATAGGTTGGATAATCAAATTATAATTGACGTGTTAACAATTCTTCAGGGCATGGTGAAAATGTGGCTATACACGTTGTGTGACAGCTATAGTCAATAGAATTCAATAAATTTGCACAATTTTTTTAATGATGCTTATTTGTCCCCAAAACTTTGTTAATTTATTGGTAAACCAACTTCTATAGCAGTATTATATAATGAAGGCGTAGAAAAGCAAAATATTCTATTGATCTAGAGAACATAATAATCTTAAATATGTGATATATAATAATTTACTGATATGACTGACATATTAATACAGGTGCACAGTGAAAAATAATTGCCCGGCTGAGATTCGAACCCGTGATCTCTGGCTAACAATTATACACCAATGGACTACTGGGTATATTCACATGCAGCACTACACATAGATGTGGTTTCAACGTTTTTGAAAGTATTACATATTTCATTGTCCTAAATATTATAATATGGATATGATTATGTATCTTTTACTAAAAAAATATTACTTTGAGACCTACTAATATTATTGATATAATGGTGACATAACCTCATATTAAAATTCACTCTTAATTGCCTGCCAGATTTGTTGGAAAAAAATTAGCATGAAGTTCAGCATAAAGTTATTAGAAGCTATAATATGGATTATGTATTTCATTAAGGAGAAAGGATAGGCTGAGTCAAACGCTGCAGTTGTGTTCTATACTATGTATTTGTTATCACAAGGGGATCATCAGGTGAGCAGAAACTCTGCATATTGTGATAGATTATGCCTTTGGTTTATTCTTTTGTTCAATAATGTTAATTGGGGTCCGAAATTCGGAGTTCCGAATTTCGGCTTGACCGAAGATCGGTTCCCCCGATCTTCGGGCCTGCCGAATTTCGGAGCTACCGAACTTCGGGCCACACACACAAAAGATTCTTTGTTTTATGTTCTTTTGTTCGCTGTATATAAAAGCAGGCGAGTTACGGTGTAAAGCCAGTCTACTACTGGAGCTCGCCTGGACAAGTTGACATTATTTTTCTAATACAATAAACATTTGGAACTCTACCACTTCAACCTATCTTGTTCTGCACTAAGTTACATTCAACCCACAAGTTTATCACATTGGTGGCAGCAGTGGGATTCTGAATACTAGTGTAAGAAGAACAAGATGGCTCCAGGGGGTGAGGAGGCGACCCCTGGAGCAGCCGCGACACCAACCCTCACTGTGGAGGCTTTGGTGACAGCCCTCCGACAGTTGCAGGGGACAGGGCAGGCGCCACCTGGTGACAGGTACCGCCTCAGTCCCCCAACTTTTGGAGGTGATGGGGATGTGGAGCAATTCATCCGGGAGTTCCAGGACGTGGCCACCATCGCTGAATGGCCAGTGCCGGTGCGCGTCCTCCAACTCCGGGCCTGTTTGACAGGCCGGGCCAAGAGTTTCGCTCTGGGGCCCGATGAAGCACACATCTTACGTGCCCTAAGGGCCAGGTTTGGCATGACGTCAGAGGAGGCGTCTGACCGCCTACAGGCCCTGAGAAGGGACAGGAGGACATCGTTGGAGGACCACGCCAACGTGGTGGAACGCTTGGCCCAGGCTGCTTTCAGCCAGGCTACCGGAACGGAAAGACAGCGCCTGGTGTACAACGCGTTTTTCCGGAGTATAAATCATCCTGACCTCCAACGCTATTGGATGGCTAGCAAGGTGGGCAGCCTGGACGAAGCTCTGGAAACGGGTAAAGCCTATTTCCAGGTAGAGGAGCTTCAGGGACCAAGATTCGCCGCCCGCCAGGTTGTCGATGAGGAGACCGCCCTGCCTGCTAAACCCCAAGTAGCGGCCGCAGCAACTAAATCACTCGAGCAGACGCAGCTCACCATGTTAATGGACATGATGAAAGGCCTGCAGGCTACAGTGACGAAGTTGCAGAGCGAACAGGCGGATAGGCGGGCTCCCCGTTCGCGGGACAACCCTGTCCGCCCATCTCTGCTAACCTGTTGGGGGTGCGGGGTGCAAGGGCATGTGAGGAGGCACTGCCCTAGAGGCCAAGGGCCTTTAAACACCCAAGGCTCACGGTAACTTCCGCCAACCGTGGGCCTCACGCCAATCCCATCCGGGATAGGACTCGAAGAGGAGAGGAAGAGACCTCCACAGGGTCTGCCGATACCGAGTGGCAGAGGCCACGGAGATCTCGGAGACCGCAAGGTCTACCCGATCCTCCGGCCGTGTCACTCGAGACCCGGATGCAGCTAGAAGAAGCAGGATGGCAGGCACCTCGGAGATCTCGGAGACCGCAAGGTCTACCCGATCCTCCGGCCTGGCCACTCCAGAACCGGTTCGCGGGGTTGCCCGAGGAGGTTGTGGAAGAGGATTCAGCTTACTCGCAAGAGTACCCCAAGCTACCCTCCCGACCTCAGAAAACCCCCGTTGTCTCTAAGACAAAGAGGAGGCCCGCTGTGCGGACCCAAGTTGTGTCTCCCCCAGAGACTGACCGCTCCAGGAGCACCCAGCCGTATGGAAGCAGCTACTTCCTGCCCGGAAAGATTTCGGGTAAAGCTGCCACATTCCTACTGGATACTGGGTGCACTACCAACCTGCTGAGTAGGCGTCTCTTTGACACCCTTGGTGCACGAGAGCGGGCGAGCCTCGAGCCGTATGAAGGTGCGCATGGTACGTTGGCGGACGGATCATGCATTCCTTTCTACGGCATCATTTCACTACCTGGACGCGTCCGTGATCAAGCAATTCACGAGACGTTCATAGTCAGCCAGCTGAAGGAGGACGCCATCCTGGGAATGCCGTTTCTGGAGAAACACCAGTGTCACATGGATTTCCAGAAGTCAGTGGTGGTGATGGCTGGGAAGGAACTTGTCTGCGTCGACAAGTTCGGGAGGCCCTTGGTGGGCGGAGTCCAGGTAGTGCGGGACTGCACAGTTCCGGGGAGATCCCAGGCGACCCTTCGCTGCAGAGTCAACTGCAAAGGGATCGCCGACCTGGGGGTGGTTGAGGGAACGCACGGAGCGATCCGACTAGCAAACAGCCTGAATCGGCTAGATGGTCGGCAAGAGCTCCTCGTGCAGTGTATCAACCCCTTCACGGAACCTGTCCAATTATCGGCCGGAGCACTGGTGGGGAAGTACCACTCCATCCAGGAAGCGGATGTGGGTCCGGCACTGGAGACAGTGGCCGACACCCAGGGGAACCCCCTTCACACCAGACGAGGAGCAGTCCCGGAGCATATGGCTGACCTGTATGATGGAGCGTGTGGAAACTGTACAAGTAGTACTGAACGCCAAGTACTGGCTCAACTACTTGCGGAGTACAGTGATGTCTTCAGTCGTGGCGATAGAGACATGGGGCTGACCAAGGTCATCTCCCACGAGATACCCCTGGCAGCCGGCACCACTCCCATCAGGCAGCCTACCCGGCGTCTAGGCCCGGAGAAGGAGAAGGAGGTGAGCCGACAGGTACAGGATCTTCTCGACCGGGATCTGATTGAGCCTGCCCACGGTGCGTGGAGCTCTCCAGTAGTCCTGGTCAAGAAGAAAGATGGTAGCTGGAGGTTCTGTGTGGACTACCGCAGACTCAACAGCGTTACTATCCAAGACGCCTACCCTCTCCCTCGGATAGATGAGTCTCTGGATGCCCTCGCGGGTAGCAAGTACTTCAGTACTTTGGATCTGCTTAGCGGGTACTGGCAAGTGCCTCTCAGTCCTGATGCCCAGGACAAAGCAGCATTCATTACTCGCGACGGGCTCTGGAAGTGGAAAGTACTGCCATTTGGACTAACGTCCGCCCCGGCAACTTTCCAACGGCTCATGGAGCAGGTCCTCAGTGGATTACACTGGAAGACCCTCCTCATCTATCTGGACGACGTCATTGTCATCT
Source organism: Bugula neritina (assembly GCA_964035545.1). Taxonomy (NCBI): domain Eukaryota; kingdom Metazoa; phylum Bryozoa; class Gymnolaemata; order Cheilostomatida; family Bugulidae; genus Bugula; species Bugula neritina. Next base: position 4,786,345 of record OZ037770.1, read on the forward strand.
CCCCAGACTTTTCGACTCATGTCAGTCGTCTGCGGGAGGTCTTTGACCGCCTCCGGGCAGCTGGACTCAAGCTGAAGCCCTCCAAGTGTGCACTCTTGCAGCCGGAAGTCACGTACCTGGGTCATGTGGTGGGCCGTGATGGGGTCGCTACCGACCCAGAGAAGGTACAGGCTGTGAAGGAGTGGACTGTCCCCCGTGACCTCCCTGAGTTGCGCGCATTCTTGGGCCTAGTAGGGTACTACCGGCAGTACATACCTGGCTTCGCAGGAGTGGCTCAGCCGTTAAATCGGCTGACCGCAAAAGGGGTCCGGTGGCAGTGGACGCAGGAGGAGCAGCAGGCATTCGACCACCTCAAGCAACGTCTAATGGAGGCGCCAATTCTGGCGTATCCTGATCCAGCCAAGGAGTACATCCTGGACACCGACGCCAGTGACCACAGCGTGGGAGCTGTCCTGTCTCAAGTCCAGGGGGGAAGTGAGGTGGTCGTGGCTTACTACAGCAAGACTCTCGCGGCCGCCGAGAAGAACTACTGCACCACTAGGAAGGAACTCCTAGCAGTAGTCAAGGCGGTCAAGCACTTTCGGCCATATCTGTATGGGAGAACGTTCCGTTTGCGAACAGACCATGCATCACTGATATGGCTGTGTAAACGTGCGGAGCCCTCGAGCCAGGTAGCTCGTTGGCTAGAGATTCTTGCCGAGTTCTCCTACCGGGTAGAACACCGTGCTGGCCGGAAGCACGGGAACGCCGACGGCATGAGCCGCCGGCCGGTAGAGGACTGTAAGCAATGCCTGCACATTGAAAAGCGGGACGGGGGACCCGCTCGCCTTGACGTGGAAACAGAGTTAGGGGAGGGCGCCGTCTATCGGTGGGAGCACGGCCATCTTCGGACCGAAACCCACTCAGACGACGTCCAGGCGCTTCACGCCAACCCCACTCTGTACCAGAATGTCAAGGAGCTGTGCCGACTCCAGGAGACGCTACCCGGCGCGGTAGCAGACATTTTCCGGGCCAAGAAGGAGGGCCGACGGCCTAGTGAGGAACAGCAGCGGCAGGGAGACGTTGAGTTTCAACTCCTCTGTCGTCGCTGGGATGCCCTCAAGGTCAGTCCTGATGGCCTCCTGATGATAACGTTAGCAGCAGACAACCGTCAGCAGGAGAGGGACCGCGTCGTCTGTCCACGCGCCCTCCGACGGGAACTGATCTGGGACACCCATAAGCAGGCTCATTCTGGAGTCAGTCGGGTCATCAGGTGTCTGCGGCTGCGTTGGTATTGGCCCGGAATGACTCGGGACGTACGACTGCGGGTACGGCAATGCGAGGTCTGCCAAGCTAGCAAGCATGGCCGCCCCACGGAAACCACTGGTCGACGCCGGCTGTACGCTGGTCGACCGTGGCAAGTAGTGGCGGTAGACCTTGTCGGGCCTATGCCGTTATCCGCCAGAGGGAACACCTGGATACTGGTGCTCACGGACCACTTTACCCGGTGGGCGGATGCTCTGGCTATCCCAGACGCAACCGCCCCCACGGTGGCCCGGACCCTGGACCAACATGTGTTCTGTTACCTCGGTTTGCCCGAGCAGATACATACGGACCAGGGTGCCCAGTTCCAGTCCCAGCTCATGGGAGACCTCTGCCGGATATGGGGGGTGAACCAGAGTCGGACCACCCCATATCACCCACAAGGGAATGGAGTCGTCGAGCGGAACAACAGGATGTTGGGTGACGCCCTCAGGAGCCTGCTCCTTGGTCGAGGTCAGGAAGAATGGGACGTGGTGCTGCCACAAATCATGCGGGCTTACCGCAGCACACCACACTCCACCACACAGGAGACCCCAAACTTCCTGATGCTAGGCCGGGAAACGCGGGTTCCGGAACACCTGACATACCATGTTCCCGCCCCCGAATCACCGGTACATGAGTACGTAGAAAGACTGACAGAGATCATGGGTAAAGCCCATGATGCACTGCGGGCCCAGCAGTGGCAGATCCGCACAGAGGACTCAGAAGAGCCCCCATTGTATCAGGTGGGAGACTGGGTCTGGATGGTGAGCTATCGTAGGCGTCGCGGACAGTCGGCTAAACTTCAGCCCAAGTTCGTGGGTCCCTACTGCGTGGTGGAGGTGCTGGCCAACCACACATACCGTGTGGAGCGCTCTGGACAGGTCTCAGTCCAGAGCGAACAGCGCCTGAAACCATACCATGCCAGCCCAGACGCGGTGGGTCAGGCTCCACCCCTCCTGGAGCCCAACCGCCAGCCTAACCAGCGGGGGAGAGTCACCCGGCCCCGGGAGGTGGAAATTGTCATCCGAAGGGAGGCAGAACAGGAGCAGGCTGCCCTACGAGAACAGTTGGAACAACAACAGAGGCAGGAGCAGCAGCAGCAACACGCCCCAGAGCCACCACCCCTCTTGGGGGAGGACACCCCCACCCGTATTACGGGTGAAGGCGGGGACCCCCCTACGGTGGCAACTGAGGAGCAACTGGCACCACCAGCACCCGCACCGCTGGAAAGGAGCCAGCGAGCGAGGAAACCACCCGGATATCTGGCAGACTATCACATAGGACACCTAGGGTTGCCCCCCCCAAGTGGGAATCCATCTGTCCAGGGCCATTATTCCTCCTTAGTTAGTAAATTCTTCCACCCTCCTGGAGAATCACTACAAAAAGGAACAGTTGCAAACCGAAATTCGGAGGGCACGCGATTGTCTGAGTTGTCCCTTCAAAACTCGATGGGAATTCCCCACGATCGCGTAGCAGGTAAAAATATTGAAACACGAGGCTCGGCCATTTGCACTACTACTAACCCACTAGTAACACGCAATTTTAAAGCTGAAACTTGTAATCGAATTAATCACAAATTGGATATGGGTATTACTCTTCCCGGTAACAACACTACAAACACAGGTATTTCATTAGAGTCAGAGCCTCCCGTACCGGAGTCTGACTCAACTGTAATTAATTGGGCTAGTTTAGATTTGTTAGAATCTAGTTTATTAACGGAGGAAGTCGATGTGAGTTTTGGAGAAGACTCTCTAAATGAGTTTTTATTAGACCAGGACATAGGGTCAGTCACTCTCCATGACTCACCTCGGCTCCCTACCACCCACAAAGTACCCTATAAGGCGATGCCGAATTTCGGCGATGGCGAGACCGGCCTTACTCGGCCTCTGCTGTCTATTGTAGACACTGCAATGGAGTGTGATGAGGTGGAGGTCAGTCGAGTCGACTCCCCCCCTCCACCAGCCCCCGTGACGGCTCCTTGCAGCCCGCGGGTCGCCACAGACCGGACTGAGGTGCTATCCACCATGAATAGTGACCCTGTCGCCAACCCAGTTGAGCTACAATTAGCCGCCGGGGAGGAACAGGGAATACTATGCGGTGTGCCCTCCTCTACTCGAGCTGAAGACGGTGACACCCCCACCTTGGCTCTACCCCAGGCACTGGTCGCCCGCCAGTCCTGGGTCTCTCGCGACACTAATCAGCAGATTAGTGAAGCATGCGGGGCAGCGGGCAACCGCATCTGCCGGCAATGTCGGAGGAAATTCTCCTCCTCCCGGCGGTTGCGTGTTCACGCCCCACAACATTTCATCAATGTATTCTGCCCTTGCGGCGAATACTCCTACCAGCGGGATTATGTGCTGCGCCACCAGCGCATCTCGCGCTGCCACTCAGGTCACGTGTTCACCGTGGATCAGGCCACATTTCCGGAGTTCCGGGACCTCATCCTGCCGCACGTCGCGGACCCCCACAAGCGTGCCACCCTCGGCCAAGGGTTTCCGGCGTGCAGAGCAATTCAAGAAGAAGACGGAGAACCCGCCGCCGCCCTCTAACCAGCAGCCACCCAGCCTCTTCGGGTCATGCTGACAAGGGTCGGGGATGGTGCCAGACCCGGTACATCGGACCTGGACCCCCGCTCCTCGGCGGCAAGCAGACACCACCCAGAGCGCAGACAACACCCGGAGCGCAACACACTCCGCTCCCGACCGCAACTAGAAGAGGAGGTGCGCCACTTACGGCGCCGCGTGGCACGGTGTGAGGAAGATCTGACACAATTGCGACGACGACTGATCCGGCTGGAACGACGTCAGACCGACAACGACGATGGGACATGGAGGGAGTGAGACCCGCCTCTCCCTGACTGGTGGCATGACAATTCTCTGTTATACATATTCGTTGCCCCTTATACTATGTACTTGGTGTTTTGTTTTGTTTTGTTTCTTTGTTCTCTCTCTTCTGTTTTTTTTTTTTTTTGTTTTGTTTATTGTCCGTCTCATTGTTATTATGTTATTATTCGCCCTCGTATCGGAAAGCACGCTTTCCGATAGGGGGTGTGTGTGATAGATTATGCCTTGGTTTATTCTTTTGTTCAATAATGTTAATTGGGGTCCGAAATTCGGAGTTCCGAATTTCGGCTTGACCGAAGATCGGTTCCCCCGATCTTCGGGCCTGCCGAATTTCGGAGCTACCGAACTTCGGGCCACACACACAAAAGATTCTTTGTTTTATGTTCTTTTGTTCGCTGTATATAAAAGCAGGCGAGTTACGGTGTAAAGCCAGTCTACTACTGGAGCTCGCCTGGACAAGTTGACATTATTTTTCTAATACAATAAACATTTGGAACTCTACTACTTCAACCTATCTTGTTCTGCACTAAGTTACATTCAACCCACAAGTTTATCACAATATTTCAAGTTGATAAATTTTTGTGTGGAGTAATACCTATGTCAGATCAACAGCTATATTTGAATGTTTGACATTTTCACATGTAGAATGCTACATTGTAGTATAATATCATATCATAATAGTATATTGAATATTATAGACAGTGACTAGTGAGATAGTTGTCTCCCCTAATGCATTCCAATACAATCACCAGCTTGCTAAAATAGAACAAATCACACATAACTCTTAAATTATTAATGAATACAATAATATAACTATATTAAACTATTATATTATTAATTATTGGCGCAGATAGATGAAAACAATGAAAACTGGTTTTAGCCGGGAGAAGAAAACTCTACAGTGCAAATAATAGATAGCGTATTGTTTCTAACCAGCGTGAGTAGTTGCGTTTCTTTGCCGTTTCCGACTTACTTCCTAGTTGACTAGAGTCACAAAATTCCTAACTCGTTAATTTTTAATCCGCCATTCCCTGTTATGGTAATTTCATTTATTTTATCTTGTTTTCAAATTGCTGTATTCAAATAATTAGGTTACATAAGTGTAAATTATGATATCTCTATAGTGGCAAATAATCGTTTTGATTATCAGGTTATACATATAGTTATACTTATAGTTATAGTTATAGTTATATAACTATAAGTTTAAGTTATAACTATAAGTTACAGTTATACTTATAGCAATAGCTTATCACTTTATCAGTTATCATCAATATTATGATTGTGATATCATTATCATCATTATGATAAATTGATTATGGTTTAGAAAACCATAACGGTAATTACTTTGACTTTAAGTTTATATCAATATAAATATTATTATGATTTTTGTTATAATATCAGTGATGATGATTATAGTTTTGCTGACAATCATAATGATGTAATACCAATAACATAAGGCGGTAAGCATTAATGGTTTTCACTATAGTTGAATACTCTATGAATATGGATATATGATAATTCGATCTTAACCATATATCCATGACCAGAATGATTATGTAATACTAATACTAATACTAATAATAATATACATATTTATTAATACTCTGGATATCAATATCAATATAAATATGATTGTTTATGTAATGTAAGTTCCTACTCACTCGACAGTCAGTGTTAGAGTCTTCACTTTTACGTTCACTCTCACAATAGCCAATATCCAAGCCTTACAAGCTGGTAGAAAACCCAAATACTTGTAAGGCAGTTAGCCAATCGCCTCAGGTTAGCTTGTAGCTTATCTGCTAAAGACTATAAACCACATTATATTCCAGTTTATAATATTGTTATGTAATACTTGTAGTAGTATGTATCGTAGTAATATTTATTGATGGTGATGATAATTAATGACTATCACTATGCTTGTTCTTAGCTTTAATATTTATATTAAACGAAAAGACTATGCTGAATTTTATATAGTTGATCTACACAAGTGCAGTACCAAAGGCAACACCCATGGGCGATTTTGTTTAATAGTTATAATGAAACTACACAGTAATATTCCAAATTAATTTGATGCTATTTTGGCAATAACGAAATGCATAAACAAAGCCACATGTTGATAGTGTAATTGTCGGTTTTTTCTTAAACTTCCAATTGGTTCTTCTTACAGTGTTTCTTCAAGGTTTTTTCTCCAATATATGTCAGAAAGTTAGCCATTTGCGCCTGCATGTAAAATTGCATAGTCTTTAACATGATTTAAATGGTTTTATAATCTTTTAGTGCATCAGTGAGCTCTTGTACTTGGTTTTCACAAATTGTGTTATTCTAGATACACTCTAACATGTGTCAAATTGTATTTCAGTAATTAAATAAATAAAGCTGTTTAAGTATATACAGCTATAGAAGTTTTATCACTGCTCCTTAGGCTAGTTGTAGTTATTGTACTTTGTTAGGAGTTATGTTTAGGTATTTTATAGCTACATTGCTTGTCCTAATACGATATAGTATGCCATTGTTTAACATCTATATTGTAATATTTGAGGAAATTTGCATGAAAAAGCAAACTAAATTAGCTCAAGGTGTGTTCTCAGCGTCATAAGTGTTTTGTATGTTTGTTGAAGTTAAGTTTTGAGGCTATTGTTATAGCCAGAGTTTAAGTTGTTTTCATGTAAAGGTTTTCATTACTTTTCTATTTGTAATAGTTCTATATAATTTATTTTAGTGATCTCTTAATCTTTAGTATAAGTTGATTTAATGAACACCATCTATTAGTATTTCCAGTTCATCTGCATTGAGATCCGCAGCTTCTTTAGGATTTTCTGTTTCAAACATATAATTTATTGCACAGCCAACAAAATAGCTTTATATTCTTGAGAATGGTGGATACATATTTTGCAATAGGCAATATGTGAAATATGTGTTTAACAAACCACTTAATCAAAGTGTATGTGTCGACCAAATAAGATATTTGATTTGAGGATGTTGTAATTGCATAATCCAAATAATAGGTGAGCTATTGGTCAGCTATATGACTATGGCTCTACATGGTCTAGGGGTTAGAGCCTAGAGGGTTTGCCTAGTAAGCAGAAAGTGATGGGCTATATAGGTATAAAGGCTATATAGGCTATATATAGGTGATTGAAATGTTTAATAAAATTCCTTAGATATGAATTCTTTGCATTTTCCATAAAGTGTGTAAAGTCAAATAAAAACTATCACTTTCTGTTTGAGTCACAACTTATTCAACTTTAAAGTGTTTGATGCAAAGTCATATTAGTAATGATTATATATTTATCCAAAATAAATTATGTTAGTGTTTGAGAAAAGTATCAAAGCCCCTGAATTAGGTTTGTTGACCTGATGTTTTGTTCAGCCCTTTCTGAGAAAATTTATGTACTACAATACTGAAAATAGCAGGTGACCATATTTTATTACTTCATGTATAATAAATATTTTAGATGGAGTTGTTACACCGTAGCTAAAACTTATTACCAAGAAAGATAATCTACTATTTGGTAACCATGGCAACAGCTGGTGAGTAAATTTGATAACAACTTTATTCCCTTATTTCTTGAAAAGTAGAAATATTTAAACTCTGAAGAAATGTTGATATTATGCCACCACCAATTAATATATATATATGGATAATTTTCTTTATGTAAAAATTTGAATAATCGGTATGCTTCATAGATTTTATTTATTTTTAGTCTAACACCTGAGGAGTGCAGTTTACTGCACGAAACTATATAGTCGTGTAAGATTTTTTAAAAAAATATATATGTATCATTAACAATCTGAACACACTACATTATATATATATATATATATATATATATATATATATATATATATATATGACTATAAAACTATTTTATTATCACTACTACATATAATACTGTTTTATGTCACTAATTAGCGTAATACTTTGAAAATAGTAAAATAGATAAAATTACGCAAGCAGCTGGGTTAGAGTTGTCTTATCTCAACACAATAAACACTGAACTATAAACTATACATTAAATGATTATTTAGAAAGAATATAAAGCTATCCAATAAAATATATGTTACTCATGGTTATGACTACTGAAATCCACCATATAATGAATTTATTCAATCAGTAGATGACAGGTGTCAGAATGATAGACACCACCTGCTAGCACTGTGTAATAATTGAACTGTCACTGTTTTTGTATGATGTTACAGAAAATATGGAAATCTGGTTCAGACATTCTGGACAGTCTCCTGTAAGCTGGTGGGATGTATGGTCTGCTGATACCAAGTCATATACTACTGCTGAGGTGAAACGTGAAGTTGGGAGTTATAATATCACAGATTTGAAACTGGAAGAGAAAATTCCAAGTAACATTGGAGAGATTGCTGGTGAAGCCCTGCGTCTATGTGTTTCTAACCTGACTGACAGAGCAAGTCTAGACAAGTGAGTGTCTACTAAAATAGCAGTGTAAATGTTAAATGATAATGGATAATATATGCTGAAGCTGAAGGATATTTTTGCTCAGAATATATTCATACAATATAATATACATCAACATAGTAATATGTGCAACATTGTATGTAATCTAAGTGAGGTTATAGTTGTAGGAATTAAGGAGTGTAAAACTGCCTGTACTGTTATTTGATTATAGTATTGAATAAATCATGTTTCATGTAGCTAAAAACTGAAGTAATGTACAGTTTACAATATATTATACAAAAAATTATGTTTTGTCGTTAACTGCAAATATACAATATTAAACATTGGTTGATATATTAACTCACATAGGGTTGTAGAGTGAGGCCTTATGTACTATAAACTAACAGCTAACCTTGCATAATGAAGCTTCCTCTCCTCACCTACAACATAATATAACTGAATCTCTTAGCTGTTTTTTGCAGCAATATATCTGTTTCCTGCATGTTTTTTTTGTTAAATACACAAGTAGCATGATATATTAGTATATATTATTTTGATATGGTAGACATAAATAAATGAGACACTTTATATATTACAGTCTATGTCAGCTGACTCAGTTAGAGAGACTAGACATGGAATGGAATCCTCTCAACACAGTACCAGAAGTTGTGTCATCACTCACATCACTTAAAGAGTTGGATATGGGGAGCTGTAGATTATCTACTCTACCTGAGAGGTTTCTGTGTCACAGTCTCTCTTGTTTAAAACACTCAAAGATTCACATGTTGATATAATGCTTACGAAGTATTGCTAATTAGTATGTCACTATGTATTGTTGAAAAGCATAGAGCTATAAATTACAATTTTCTTGAAGCTATATGATATTAGAATTTCTCAAAACTTGAAAATATTTTAAATATGTTTCAGTTATCTGGCATTACATTTCCTTTTGCTATAAAACTTTCTTCAACAAATACTATAGCACCCACTTGTAGTTTACTAGAATCTATTTCTTATTAAACGCTTATTAGCGTTCGGTATTTTGCTTTGAATTTGCTTTGTTGCAATAAATTTGTTTCTTGAATATTTTACCTGATTGAATACACAAGTATAGTATATACAGTATATAATAACATCCTGATACAGTGGATTATATATATTATGCACTTTATATTACAGTCTATGTCAGCTGACTCAGTTAGAGAAACTAGACATAGGAGATAATCCTCTCAACACAGTACCAGAAGTTGTGCCATCACTCACATCACTTAAAGAGTTGTATATGAGGAACTGTGGTTTATCTACTCTACCTCAGAGGTTTGTGTGTCACAATAGTTATTTCTTGTGTATTAAACATTCCATATTTCACTTCTTTAATGCTTCTCAAGTAGTGTTATGCTATGATATCATATATTGCCAACGTATGTTAAAATACCTGAATATGCATTTTCGAACTTGTCCAATAGTTTGTGCTAAGGTGGAAATAATACAGCATTATGGTATGCCATTGTATATCCTTATATCACAAGAACCTTTTGTAATGAATAATAAAACAGCCATCTGCAGTTTACTGGCAATCATGGTAATAATCGAATCTTTCTTAGCTTCTTGCGTCTAGCACTTTGACTATCCATTACCGGAATGAATTTTTTTTCTGCATTTTTACTTGGTTGACTGTGCTTAGCAATAAAACATGTACAGTGTATATTATTATGACACAGGAGACTACATATATCATACCCGTTATAATTATTGCAGTCTATGCCAGCTGACTCAGTTAGAGAAACTAAACTTAAGAGGAAATCCTCTCAACACAGTACCAGAAGTTGTGTCATCATTCACATCACTTAAAGAGTTGGATATGGGGAGCTGTAGATTATCTACTCTACCTAAGAGGTTTCTGTGTCGCAGTCTTTCTTGTTTAAAACACTCAATGATTCACATGTTGATATAATGCTTACCAAGTATTGCTAATTAGTATGTCACTGTGTATTGTTGAAAAGCATAAAGCTATAAATTACAATTTTCTTGAAGCTATATGATATTAGAATTTCTCAAAACTTGAAAATATTGTAAATATGTTTCAGTTAGCTGGCATAACATTTCCTATTGCTATAAAACCTTCTTCAACAAACACTATAGCACCCACTTGTAGTTTACTAGAATCTATTTCTTATTAAACGCTTATTAGCTTTCGGTATTTCACTTTGAATTTGGTTTGTTGGAATAAATTTGTTTCTTGAATATTTTACCTGATTGAATACACAAGTAGTATATACTATTATCATGATACAGTGGATTAAACATAATATAACACACTTTATATTACAGTCTATGTCAGCTGACTCAGTTAGAGAAACTGGACATGGGATGTAATCCTCTCCATACAGTACCAGAAGTTGTGTCATCACTCACATCAATTAAGGAGTTGGATATGTGGAGATGTGAATTATCTATTCTACCTGGGAGGTTTGTATTGCACAATATTATCTCTGTTTCAAACATTCAATATTTCACTTCTTTAATGCTTATCAAGTAGTGTTATGCTATATATTATCATATATTGCCAACGTATGTTAAAATACCTATAGATATGCATTTTCGAACTTGTCCAATAGTTTGTGCTAAGGTGGAAATAATACAGCATTATGGTATGCTATTGTATATCCTTATAACACAAGAACCTTTTGTAATGAATAATAAAACAGCCATCTGCAGTTTACTGGCAATCATGGTAATAATCGAATCTTTCTTAGCTTCTTGCGTCAAGCACTTTGACTATCCATTACCGGAATGAATTTTTTTTCTGCATTTTTTACCTGGCTGACTGTGCTTAGCAATATAACATGTACAGTGTATATTATTATGACACAGTAGACTACATATATCATACCCTTTATAATTATTGCAGTCTATGCCAGCTGACTCAGTTAGAGAAACTAGACATAAGATGGAATCCTCTCAACACAGTACCAGAAGTTGCGTCATCATTCACATCACTTAAAGAGCTGGATATGTGGAACTGTAAAATATTAACTTTACCTGAGAGGTTTGTGGAACACAGTCTTTCTTGTTTCAAACACTTAATAATTCACAGTTTGATATAATTGTAAACTATCATCCCTGGTTTGTAAACAGGCACAATGTGGTCTTCAGTCTCTACTGATGTTTTATTGGTAAAACTGTCGTGAAAACTACAATTGATGAAATTGTGAATTTGCCATAATGAATGATAATATGTGATAAAACTTTCATCAGTGGTAATTTGACACTAACTAATAAGCTTCAAGTAAAGAACAAGTATTGCTATAAAAATCAGTATACACCATCCAAGTTATTAAAATTGATATTAAAAAAGATAATACAAATGCCATAAATGATTGTCAAAAATACTACAATAACAACAATCACCTTGTTAGACCATCCGGGAATGGAGCTTATAACTTTGATGTTAATGTAGTAGGTAAATATTTTCTACTTTGATAATATTGATTTAAATGCAACAAAATATTTAACATAACAAGTGAAAAGTTACTCAGCAGTTTATGCTACATGTTAGCTGACTAAAAGTGTAGCATAGAACGAGAGCTGAGAGTAAAATATTCTTTAATGAATGAGTCATTTCAGGAAGCTGATGGTGTAAAAAGCTATTTATATATCTTAGTCATAGCGAAATCATACACATGAGGAAATCATGTTGACTTTCGTGTGCAAATTTGTCATAGCCATAAAAGCAAAACAGCTACATATAAATGACTAATGCAATGGTTTTCTAATTATAGGCACGTTGGTTAACTTTGTTTGTTTTGATGAGAGCAAAAAATTTTACTGGCATTCCAATTAATTACAATAATGCTTACCAAGTATTGTCAATTAGTATGTCACTATGTATTGTTGAAAAGCATAAAGCTATAAATTACATATTTCTTGAGGCTATATGATATTAGAGTTTCTGAAAACTTGAAAATAAATATGTTTCAGTTATCTGGCATTACATTTTCTATTACTATGAAACCTTCTCCAACAAACACTATAGCACCCACTTGTAGTTTACTAGAATCTAGTTCACATTAAATGCTTATTAGGTTTCGGTATTTCACTTTGAATTTGCTTTGTTGCAATAAATATGTTTCTTGGATATTTTACCTGATTGAATACACAAGTGGTATACACTATTATCATGATACAGTGGATTAAACACATAACACACTTTATATTACAGCCTGTGTAAGCTGACTCAGTTAGAGACACTATACATAGGATGGAATCCTCTCAACACAGTACCAGAAGTTGTGTCATCACTCACATCACTTAAAGAGTTGGATATGTGGTACTGTGAATTATCTACTCTACCTGGGAGGTTTGTATTGCACAATATTATCTCTGTTTCAAACATTCAATATTTCACTTCTTTAATGCTTATCAAGTAGTGTTATGCTATTTTATTATATATTGCCAACGTATGTTAAAAAACCTATAGATATGCATTTTCGAACTTGTCCAATAGTTTGTGCTAAGGTGGAAATAATACAGCCTCATGGTATGCCATTGTATATCCTTATATCACAAGAACCTTTTGTAATGAATAATAAAACAGCCATCTGCAGTTTACTGGCAATCATGGTAATAATCGAATCGTTCTTAGCTTCTTGCGTCAATCACTTTGACTATCCATTACCGGAATGAATTTTTTTCTGAACTTTTTACCTGACTGACTGTGCTTAGCAATATAACATGTACAGTGTATATTATTATGACACAGTAGACTACATGTATCTTACCCTTTATAATTATTGCAGTCTATGCCAGCTGACTCAGTTAGAGAAACTAAACTTAAGAAAGAATCCTCTCTACACAGTACCAGAAGTTGTGTCATCACTCACATCACTTAAAGAGTTGGATATGAGGAGCTGTAAATTATCTACTCTACCTGAGAGGTTTATGGAGCACAATTTTTTTTCTTTCAAACACTCAATAATTCACATGTTGATATAATGCTTACCAAGTATTGCTAATTAGTATGTCACTATGTATTGTTGAAAAGCATAAAGCTATAAATTACATATTTCTTGAGGCTATATGATACTAGAGTTTCTCAAAACTTGAAAATAAATATGTTTCAGTTATCTGGCATTACATTTCCTATTACTATGAAACCTTCTCCAATAAATACTATAGCACTCGCTTGTAGTTTACTAGAATCTAGTTCGCATTAAATGCTTATTAGGGTTCGGTATTTTACTTTGAATTTGCTTTGTTGCAATAAATTTGTTTCTTGGATATTTTACTTGATTGAATACACAAGTAGTATATACTATTATCATGATACAGTGGATTAAACACATAACACACTTTATATTACAGTCTATGTAAGCTGACTCAGTTAGAGAAACTAGACATAGGATGGAATCCTCTCAACACAGTACCAGAAGTTGTGTCATCACTCACATCAATTAAAGAGTTGGATATGTGGTGCTGTGAATTATCTACTCTACCTGGGAGGTTTGTGTGTCACTACAAATTTTATATCATTTTTAACGTTCAATAATTATTATTTTGTAGGAGAATTTCAGCACAGTAAATACTACATTAAGATGTTTATACTTTTTCTCTGCAAACCCCCATACGAATCTTAACGTTTCAGAGGATATTGTCAATTAGCACACTATCAGTTGTATAGTTGATTATTATTCACACACTGAGTATATATAATAATTGAATACTTGTATGCTATTATAATAAACTGTTAACTTCTCATGCTCTGCATGTAATATGCTACAATAAGTTGCTTGGTAGTTGAGTTGTATATAGTTTTACCTGGTTGAAAACAAAATGTGAATATAGTATAAAATATTATAGTAATGCAGACTACATATATATCATATACTATATATTACAGTCTATGTCAGCTGACTCAGTTAGAGAAACTGTACATAGGAGCAAATCCTCTCAATACAGTACCAGAAGTTGTGTCATCACTCACATCACTTAAAGAGTTGGATATGAGGATATGTGAATTATCTACTCTACCTGGGAGGTTTGTATTGCACAATATTATCTCTGTTTCAAACATTCAATATTTCACTTCTTTAATGCTTATCAAGTAGTGTTATGCTATTTTATTATATATTGCCAACGTATGTTAAAAAACCTATAGATATGCATTTTCGAACTTGTCCAATAGTTTGTGCTAAGGTGGAAATAATACAGCCTCATGGTATGCTATTGTATATCCTTATATCACAAGAACCTTTTGTAATGAATAATAAAACAGCCATCCGCAGTGTACTGGCAATCATGGTAATAATCGAATCTTTCTTAGCTTCTTGCGTCAATCACTTTGACTATCCATTACTTGAATGAATTTTTTTCTGAACTTTTTACCTGGCTGACTGTGCTTAGCAATATAACATGTACAGTGTATATTATTACGACACAGTAGACTACATATATCATACCCTTTATAATTATTGCAGTCTATGCCAGCTGACTCAGTTAGAGAAACTAAAGTTAAGAGGAAATCCTCTCAACACAGTACCAGAAGTTGTGTCATCACTCACATCACTTAAGGAGTTGGATATGGGGAGATGTAACTTATCTACTCTACCTCAGAGGTTTGTGGAACACAGTCTTTCTTGTTTCAAACATTCAATAATTCACATGTTGATATAATGCTTACCAAGTATTGCTAATTAGTATGTCACTATGTATAGTTGAAAAGCATAAAGCTATAAATTACAATTTTCTTGAGGCTATATTGTATTTGAGTTTCTCAAAACTTGAAAATAAATATGTTTCAGTTTTCTGGCATTACATTTCCTATTGCCATAAAAAGTTCTTCAACAAATACTATAGCACCGCTTGTACTTTACTAGAATCTATTTCAGATTAAATGTCTTTTACTTTAAATATGCCTTGTCAAAATAAATTTTTTTTGCATGTTATACCATATTGAATACACCACTGTAGTATACACAGTACATAATATTATCCTGATACAGTGGATTGCATATATTATGCACTTTATATTACAGTCTGTGTCAGCTGACTCGGTTAGAAAAACTAGACATAGGATATAATCCTCTCAACACAGTACCAGAAGTTGTGTCATCACTCACATCACTTAAAGAGTTGTATATGTGGAACTGTAAATTATCTACTCTACCTGGGAGGTTTGTGTGTTACAATAATTATTTCTTTTGTTTTAAACATTCTATATTTCACTTCTTTAATGCTTCTCAAGTAGTGTTATGCTATGATATCATATATTGCCGACGTATGTTGAAAAACATAAACATGTATTTTTTTAACTTATCTAGTTGTTTGTCCTAATGTAGAAATAATACAATTTTATAGTGAGCCATTGTATATCCTTATATCACAATACTTTTTGTAATCAAAAATAAAGCAGCCCTCTGCAGTTTACTGACAATCATGGTAATAATCGAATCTTTCTTAGCTTCTTGCGTCAAGCACTTTGACTATCCATTACTGGAATGAATTTTTTTTCTGCATTTTTTACCTGGCTGACTGTGCTTAGCAATATAGTATGTACAGTGTATATTATTATGACACAGGAGACTACATATATCATACCCTTTATAATTATTGCAGTCTATGCCAGCTGACTCAGTTAGAGAAACTAAACTTAAGAAGGAATCCTTTCAACACAATACCAGAAGTTGTGTCATCACTCACATCACTTAAAGAGTTGAATATGTGGGACTGTAGATTATCTACTCTACCTGAGAGGTTTGTGGAACACAGTCTTTCTTGTTTCAAACACTCAATAATTCACATGTTGATAAAATGCTTACCAAGTATTGGGAATTAGTATGTCACTATGTATTGTTGAAAAGCATAAAGTTATAAATTACATATTTCTTGAGGCTATATTGAATTAGAGTTTCTCATTACTTGAAAATAAATATGTTTCAGTTATCTGTCATTACATTTCCTATTGCTATAAAACTTTTTTAACAAATATTATAGCATCCACTTGTAGTTTACTATAGTGTGTATTTCTCATTAAATGGTTATTAGAGCCTTCTGTACTTTACTATGAATATGCCTTAGCGTAATAAATTTGCTATTTGGATATTTTACTTGATTGAATATGCAGTGTTTGTTATGATACAATAAATTAAATATATCACATACTTCTTATTACAGTCTATGTCAGCTGACTCAGTTAGAGAAACTAGACATAGAAGGGAATCCTCTCAACACAGTACCAGAAGTTGTGTCATTACTCACATCACTTAAAGAGTTGAATATGGAGAGATGTAACTTATCTAATCTACCTGAGAGGTTTGTGTGCCACAACGAGTTTTATATATCACTTTTAACATCCAATAATTGTTATTTTGAAGCAGATTTCAACACAGTAAATACTACATTAAGATGTTTATACTTTTTCTCTGCAAACCTACATATGAATCTCATCGTTTCTGGGGATATTGTCAATTAGCACACTATCTAGAAGTTTCCTCTGCTTCACAAGTTATTTTATAGTATTTCTATATCTTTTTGAATATTTCCCATGATAGGTTGACTGGGCTGTTTTTCAGAAATCGTTTTATTAACTCTTTTCATTATATTATAACTATAGCTACTTCTGTACACATAATATTATATTGTTATGGTAACGCAGTTTCTTATCACTGTCTAATTGAATGCACAAGTGCTATATACAGTACATAATATTATCCTGATACAGTGGATTACATGTATTATGCACTTTATATTACAGTCTATGTCAGGTGACTCAGATAGAGAAACTAAACATAGGAGATAATCCTCTCTACACAGTACCAGAAGTTGTGTCATCACTCACATCACTTAAAGAGTTGGATATGGAGAGCTGTGGATTACCTACTCTGCCTGAGAGGTTTGTGGAACACAGTCTTTTTTGTTTCAAAAACTGAATAATTCACATGTTTTTATAATGCTTACCAAGTGTTGTTAATTAATATGTCACTATGTATTGTTGAAAAGCATAAAGCTATAAATTGAAAAATTTTCTTGAGTCTATATGATATTAGAGTTTCTAAAAACTTGAAAATAAATATGTTTCAGTTATTAGGCATTACATTTCTCAATGCTATAAAGCCTTCTTCAACAAATACCATAGCATCCACTTGTAGTTTACTAGAATCTATTTCATGTTAAATGCTTATCAGCTTTCAGTATTTTACTTTGAATTTGCTTTATTGCAATAAATTTGTTTCTTGGATATTTTACCTGATTGAATACACAAGTATAGTATATACAGTATATAATAATATCCTGATACAGTAGATTACATATATTATGCACTTTATATTACAGTCTGTGTCAGCTGATTCAGTTAGAGAAACTAAACATAGCATGGAATCTTCTCAAAACAGTACCAGAAGTTTTGTCATCACTCACATCACTTAAAGAGTTGAATATGAACAACTGTAAATTATCTACTCTACCTGAGAGGTTTGTTTGTCACTACAAATTTTATATCATTTTCAACATTCAATAATTATTATTTTGTAGCATAATTTCATCACAGTAAATACTACATTAAGATGTTTATACTTTTTTTCTGCAAACCTCCATATGAATCTTACCGTTTCTGGGGATATTGTTAATTAGCACGCTATCTAGAAATTTCCCGACTTCACAAATAAATTTTTAGTCTTCCAATATCTTTTCTGAAATGCTTCCCATAATAGGTTGACTGGGCTTTTCTTCAGAAATCGTTTTATCAACTCTTTTCATTATATTATAATGATAGCTACTTCTGTACACATAATTGGTATATATTGTAGTAATTTTGGTAATTACTGGTTTTGTGGGCTTCTAGCGAGCAATATATTTATATTATCTTCCAATAATATCACGGCTTGTAACAGGAATGAATGATTTATTTATACACAATAAAAGTAGTAGCAAAACGATAAATCCGGTATCACTGGTAAAAATATACATCTATCTTACACTAACTAGCCATCATACTCTGAGTATGGCTGCTATCTACATCCAGCGCCCTCTGCGCATCGCTGGGGCTCTCATGTGACAGATATATGATTGGCTGGGGAGCGCGTGGGATAACATACTACACTCCCCACTACACTGCCTCTCCCAGCAGGAAGCCCACCTTCCTGATAATACCAAAATAAAAAATTAAAATAACAACAAAAAAACAATAAGATATCTGCATCACAAGATCAAAAAATGTATACTTAGGCCAACGGCCTATTAAAAAAAAATCTTGTTAAAATATAAAAATTATGTACTATAAAACTAAGAGATTGTATATGTACCAAGAGCCTCTGGTCTGGCACCAAGAGATATGATGTGTAGAGAGACGGTAAGTGAGGCACCACCTGCGGCGCAGATCAGGAGGACAGCTGGATGGAGTTAGGGACGGGGAAATAGAAAGGGAAGGAGAACGTCATCCATGACACGTGTCGGGGCAATGTGGAGGGTAGACACTCAGTCTTCATCATCCCTCTTGAGCTGGGCCACATAGTCCCGGAGAGCCTTGAGTTCAGAAGCGGCGGCTGATATCCTAGGCGCCAACCGCTTGATCTCCCTCTCTCTAGTTCATGCATCCGTTGCTCCATCTCTCTTAGATTTCTAGCAACAGAGGAGTGGCGGTTGGGGGATGAAGATTGCTAACGCCGGCGTCATCTCTGGGGGATTTCTATCCGTTGTACGACTACTACGGGTACGGTGTTGGAAAAGGGCACAGTGTGAGCAGGGGGTGACGGGCGAGGTATTGTGAGCTTCCTAAACCCAGGGGATTTGGGGCAGGGTCCTTGGGTAATGGTACGGGGAGCGGGGAATTTTTGGCTCAGCCGTTTGTAACGTGCAGGGTCTGAAATGAATGGCTTGGTGAGGCCTAGAAAAGTAGAGAAGGAAAGCTTGTTCACATTGTAGAGATGTCCAGTGTGACACTCCATAGTCCTCTGGTAACGGAGGATGTAGTCCCTGTGGTAGCTGTACTCCCCACAGGGACAGAAGGTGGTGATGAAATGTTGAGGGATGTGTACTCGGAGGCGGCGAGGTGTGGTAAAATGCTGTTGACAAAGCCGGCAGGTGGTGCAGTCGTCGTCTCCTTTATTTTGTTGAATCATGTCCTCGGTATGTTGGGTAACCCAGCTAGACCGGGTTATGAGTATTTCTGGTAGTGTTGTGGAGGTAGGTTCCGTCTCCTAAGCCATCTCCAATGGTGGCATATCATTGTAGTTAGGAGAGCGAGTGGTACCTGAAAGAGCAGAATTATTGTTGGATCGAATTTGATCTTTACAGCATAATTCTGATGACAATCGACTGTTACTAGTCTGAGAGTCATGCATCTTTTTGTACGGCACTCGAGAGACTGTGTTTGGATGCCTAGACTGACTGAGAAACATAGTGACATGGCTGGAACTGTTTGCCCCGGGCGCATTAATTCCACCTACTACTCCGCCCTCGCAAAAAATGATATTTTCGTGGTGTTTACAACTCCCACGTTTCGCTGCCAGTCTCTCCGTACGGCACTCAGCTTGGCCTTCATATCTGCCGCTTGTAACACAGTCACATACGAAGTCTTTCAAATATGCTGGGGGTTGCCTAGTACGTTGTCCACTTTCTAAGGGAAGTGGTGTGCTAGTTGGGGGAGATGGTGTAGTCACTGCTGGTGGGGGTGTACTCACTGGTGGACTTTTATGTTCCGCCGGTGGCGTTTTCGGCCTGCTATTGACTGTTGTATCATTTTCAAGATCTCCAGATGGAGCCCTCCCCTGGGGGGGTTATGCACTTCCGGAGCTGAAACAGGTTCCGGAAGTGGTGGCGTTAGACTTGGCGCTGGAGGTGGTGGGCGCACTTTTGGTAACGCAAGTGGCCTTTCCTGCCTCACCAAGTCTTCTGCCCGCGGCATGATCACTTCATACTCTGGTTCAGGTCGCCGCCGCCCGCGCGTTGCTGTCTGCCTCCTGGGCTCTAACAACGGGGGAGCTTTTCCTGCCGCACCTGGGCTAGTCCAATACGACTTCAAGCGAGCCTCATTTTAGATAGACACCTGTCCTGAGCGCTCAAACTTGTAGGTGTGATTGGGCATCACTTCAACTACCGCGTAGGGTCTCACGAACTTAGGCTGTAGCTTAGCCGCCTGTTCTCGATGCCTACGGCAGTTGACCATTCAGACCCAGTCTCCAACTTGGTAGAGGGGTGGTTCTTCGGAGTCTTCTTTTTGCACTTGCCACTGCTTTTTCCGCAGTATTTCGTGTGCAACCTTCATTTGCTCTACCGATTTGCTGGCATACCCAAATCCCAAACCCCAAATCCTGGGGGGGTAACCCAGTCTTCCACAGCTCGTACTCTTTCAGGATCAGTCGCCACGCCATGACGGCCGACGTGGTGCCCCAGGTACTTCACCTCCAGCTGCAAGAGAGCGCTCTTGGAAGGTTTGAGCTTCAGGCCGGCACCTCTGAGTCATTCGAACATCTCCTGCATATGACTGACGTGTGTCTGGAAATCCGGGAAAATCACAATGACAACATCGAGGTAGACTAGCAGTGTCTCCCAGTGGAGCCCACTGAGGACCTGTTCCATGAGCCTCTGAAACGTGGCGGGGGCGGAGGTCAACCCAAAGGGTAGTACTTTCCACTTCCACAGTCCGTTCCATGTGATGAACGCCGTCTTCTCCTGGGCGTCGGGAGTCAGAGGGACCTGCCAATAACCGCTCAGCAAGTTTAGTGTGCTAAAGTACTTGCTGCCGGCCAGGGCGTCCAGAGATTCATCAATCCGAGGTAGAGGGTAGGCGTCCTGTATGCTTACGCTATTTAGTTTGCGGTAATCCACACAGAACCACCAACTGCCGTTTTTCTTCCGGACCAGGACGACCGGCGAGCTCCACGCACTATGTGCTGGCTCTATGAGGCCGCGGTCCAAAAGATCCCGGACTTGTCGGCTGACCTCCTTTTCTTCATTAGTAAAAAATCACTTAGTAGATTATATAGTATGTTTGATTTAGGTAATTCAAGTTCTACTTTTATTTATTTTGAAATAAAAGATCTGCCTTTATATTGTAAACCAAAGAAGACAAAAAAAATTATTCAATATTGCAACTTTGTTTTTTTTTCATGCTCTTTTTTGGTTATCTATCTCCAATTCTCAGTGTAATAGAAACCAATTTTTATCCTATTCCTGTTCTTAAACAGCCTGTTAATATATTGTTTCATAATTACTTTACAATTCTAAATTTTGAATTAACTTGCCTTTAAAAATGTAACGTGTTCCTGCAAGATGATGACTTTCCAGAATTTTATTCTCTCGTAGTGAAATAATTCACAACTTCTATTTCCTGTCTAGAAACTATAATACATTTATTAGAGCAATTAGTGAGAGGTTGTGGCAGAAGTATTTTATTCTACTTGAAATTACTTTAATTAATGGCTTGTGTAGATGTTTCAGAGCTCTACTGTGTTCCTATTTGATGATAAATTGCATGTATTATGACACATATAAAACAATATTCCTTATAATTATAACATCCATATAGTAGAATATCAGTGTGAGTAGTTACTCAGTGATCAGAAATGTCAGAAGTATTTTATTTTCACTTGACATAACTTTAATGCCTTATGCGGAATATGCCACAAAGCTGTAGCCTACCATGTTCATGTTTGCTGATAACTGTGTTATGGCACATACTAGGAATTTTCTACTCTGTAGTATAAAATATTACTCTCTCTAGTAGAACAGCAGTGTGAACAGTTACTCAGTTATCTGCCATATAGAAAAAGATGATAGTATTACATGTAGGTTGTTGTTTTTTATGACAGTACTTAGTACAGATGTAGCACTTTTCTTACCAAATATATACTTACAATTATACTGTTATATTATAATATATCTTTATAAAATAATTAAAATGTTATGCATCGTATATATATAATATGGTACTTGTACATAATTGTAACTTAGAAATACTTGTTTTCTTTCCTTAATTAATGTACTAATTCAAAGTATTGTATATAAACTTGTTATAGTAACTGCCACTTGGTACTATATTATGTGTAATAATTGTTATACTAATATTGGGTATCTTTATGAAAACTATTATATCATTTACCTGTATAGCTAGGTCTAATAATAGAAATATTATATATTATTAGAATACAGAGATTAAAGAAGTTACAGAAACTCACAATTTCAGAGAATAATTTCACCAGTCTACCTTCTTCAGTATGTGCATTGATTAATCTGCACACACTGGATATATCCAGCAACAGATCCATGACATCTTTGAACCCTGAGATACTACAGCTAACACATCTTGGATCCTTCGATACAGATGGATGTGATGCTCTTACATCTCCTCCACAAGAAGTCTGTGAGAGAGGACTGGAGTCTGTGCGACAATACTACACAGACTTGGCTAAAGGTGCAGGTAGAAATCTTCCATTTGCTACAATAGTGGTGTTGGGGAACACCATGGCAGGTAAAACCAGCCTAATCAGAACATTACAGAGCACTGACAGGAAGAGAGTTCTGACTGACAGAAGTCCTAATGCAGAGCATGATGAGACCACAAAGGTGTTTAATGTGGAAGAGGTGGAAGTGAATGGTACAACTCTTCGTCTCATAGATATGGGAGGCCAAGAGGTCTACCATATCACATACCATTTGACACTAAGACAGAATTGTGTACCAGTAGTTGTAGTCAACATGGAGCAGTATGATCAGATTTCGAAAATGTCTACAGACAGAGAGGCTGTGAGAAAGTTGGCCTTTGACTTCATGTCTCACCTCTATCTCGCTCATCCATTTCTTGGCCCACCTAAGCTTGTCTTCACACACAAAGATAAGTTTCCGAGTGAAGTTTTTCAACAGCTTCGAAGAAATCTTCTTGAAGTGTCTGAGCAGTTTTGCAAAAATATTCTTGAAGAAGAGAAAGGTTTAGAAGGTGACTTTGCTCGAATTCAACATTTCACTCAATCAAACGGAAAAGTGTTCTCCGACGACAACATATATGAAGTTGGAAAATTTGACGAGTACAAGATATTTGAATCGATTAAAAAATCTCTTCTTCAAAGTTGCCGACACTTTATCAAACCCCTTCCAAAAGTCTGGGAGGATGTCAACACAAAAGTGTTGTCCTTGCAGTCCGCACACAATACCTTTGATGAAATCCTGGCAGAGATGAAGAAAGAACGGAATGATATTGATAGAAACCAATTGGATACCATCATCATGTACATGCATGATTGTGGAAAAGTTCTCTGGTATAAGAATGTTGATGCACTCAGGCCATACATATTTCACAAGATTACAGAAGTTACCAAACTGCTGTGTGTCTTGTATCACCATGATCCAAACATCTGGCAGAGCAGAGTAGATCAGTTCAAACCATATTTTTCAAGAGGAGTGAGAATTGAGAAGCAGGACTTTGAAGAGTCTGTGAACTACTTCCAAGCAACTGGCCTAATGATGCAATCCCTTCTTGAATATCTGATAGCTCAGGAAACTTTATTTAGAAATCCGGGTGATGTTGAAATTGGGCTTTGTTTGCTCAGCACGTTCCGTTTGTTGTATGGCCCTAGGAATGATGAATCCTATGATTCCTACTTCATAATCCCTCAGTTTGCCAAAGAATCTTACAGCCTCTCCTACACTCAACAAAAGGAGTTACTGCTTCATACTGAGACTCAGTTTAATGGTCTGGCATTACCGCAGCATGTCTACCATCAAATGACTGTTGGTTTGTTAGAGATGTTTTCTAAAGAGTTTGCTACAATGCAAGTGAAGAGGAATGGTGCTAACGTCTACCAAGATGAAATATACACACAACTGGTACACGATTACGCATTGAGAAGAGTTTTACTCTACGTTTCATCTGATGCGTCCAACATTTCCAGAATGTGGGAGAATCTCATTTCGGTCAACAACAACATCCTCAGACATGTTATGGAGACTTGGACTGCTAGTCGACCAGTCACTGCCTGCATTTGTGCTCACTGCTTGCTACTTGGGGTTTCCTGTCCTAAAAAACTCTTTCACCCCAAATGGTGTCTTCGATCCTTAAAAAACCTGCTGCCACCTAATGTCAAGAAGTGTGGTGGAGCTTCAAAGATGTTATGTAATGGAGAGGAGGTCCCTAGCGCTTTAATCCACCCATGTATGTTCACTCATAAAATTGAATTTCAACAGAAATATTTTCAATAATTGTTTCAACAGATAAATATTTACTACTTTGTGTTGCAAAAAACTTTTAGTAAAAATTTTGAGCAATTAGTTGAATATTTTGTCTTAATTATAAAATCGCAACTTAAAAGCATGAGCTCCTATTCACATGTCATTATCTCGTAAATTAAATTCTTTAAGGTTTAGTAATACAAATCTTGTTTGTTCTATTCAGGTGAGAAATTGTCAGAAACAGAATCAAATAAGTTGAAGAAGCTAGTTGCTGAGCTCAAACTGCGAGGAGATCAGAACAATTCAACTGGTAAATTTTTTTAGACTGAACTTGATGTGGGTCATTTTACTTAATTTAGTACAGGAGTATGACCTGTGTCATGAACACACCTAAATAATCAAACCTACTCCTAATTTTGCTTGATTTCCCATGTTTTTTCCTAATTATTCAGCTACTTTTGACTGCAGACTGTCATGAAAAAACCATATTTCTCTGAAATCAAAAGTAGCTGAATAATTAGGAAAAAATATGGGAAATTAAGCAAAATTTAGAAGAACCTTGATTTTTTAGGTGTGTTCATTTAAGCTTTACTACTTTTGGGCAAAACTCATGTTCATTAGCAGCTAAAATGTAAAAAAATAGCTAAAAACAGGTGTGTTCATCACTTTTGGGCAAAAACTTATGTTAATTAGCAGTTAAATTGTAAAAAATAGCTAAAAACTGGAGATTTCCAGTGTGCACTAAATTAAGTAAAATGACCTATGTGTACAGCCACCACTTGATAAAACTCCTTGTTTTGCAAAGCTGGCCATACATGTAGATATCTAAGAGCTTTTTTATGCATGCGTTCATTGTAATCCATTGCTTTTTGCTGCTAGTGGTTGAGAAAAATTTTAATTGTATGGCTTTTAAATGATGAAAAAAATCAACTGTTCACATGACTGTCTAGAAATATTAGCTGATGATCTGAGTGATCTCTCTGAAGATGATGACAATCTGTACCTTGATGGAGAGAATGGGGAAGGCCTGAAGCTGATACAACTTGAATTGAAGCCAACCACCAACCCAAAGATAAAGCAGTTGTTCTCAGATACTGACAAGGTGAATGTTTAATCAGTTGATGAATATACGTCTATAGACTCTTTTTACTAGATAATCATGACTATAGTCGTTCAATTACTTTTAGAAAAAGTTCAATCTGAACGCAATTTTTCCATTTACTTCAGTTAACTTTTAATTTTTAGCCATGTCTGTTTTTGGGCTGTGTCTGTTTGGTTAAGGTTTAATCTGTTGTCACACGGTTAGGAAATATTTGTAGTGTCGAGATTTCTGGCCCCTTTGATGTATTGATTTGTGCACCTGCATGCATGGTTGAATATTTTCTGCAACATATTCTGATTTTTTTGTGAAGAGTAGCAGTAGTATAAACATTATTCCAAAAGATATTGAAGGTCAGATGTAAATAAAGACTAAAAGAGAGGTAGAGAGGTCCGTGGTGTCCTTAAGAAATAAACTGGATGTAGTGTTAAGATCGCCTATAAGTCTCTGTGGAATAATCTCAGTGGGACAAAATTGTTTTTCGCCTGGAACCTTAAACTTTTCTGTACCTTCGCCATAATTTGCTATTGCATTCTATGGTATCTTTAAAGTTAGTAAATACTTTGTTGAAGAGGTTTGGCTTTTGAAGTTTAGTTCACATATAATGGTTTAAATGTCAAAATTGATGATATCTTGTCAGTATGGCCATGCATTGTCATTATTTACTTCCATAGCTTTACCAATTTATATACTTGATTTAGAAAAATGTAGGATTAATTACAAGCTATTATCAACAAATCAGAATTAATATACTTGTAGCCTGCTATTGTTTTTTAAACCATACCTCAATGATATTTTTTTATGCTTAACCGACTACCAAATGCAATGAACTATTTCGTTAGTAAAATTATCATTCGGTCTGATACATTAAAATTAATTTTATTCTAGTTTATGCTACCCAATTGGCTAATAAAATAAAATCTAAAATACAAAAAGCAATTGAGATATAAAATGTTTTTTTTCAAAAGTATGTAATTTGACTGGTTTTTTACAAGACTTAAAAATTTAAGACTTGTTTGGAGTTTGTGAATTACTACTGTATGCAATGCTTTAAGCATATTTGTATCCAGGTGCTCAGTATGACCAGAGAGAGAGGAAGAGCTCTGATAATAAACAACAAAAATTTTGTTGAAAGACCAGACTTATGCAGGGAAGGTTCAGATGCTGATGTTGAGAACGTGTCTGTCATGTTGAAATCTCTCAAGTTTGATGTTGAGACAAACACAGACCTGAAGGCAGAGGTATGTTGTTATGGTTGTTGCTGTTTTCTTTATTTCCATCAAAAAAAAAAAAAAAAAACAAAAGGACAAAAAAATACAAATATACAACAGTAACACAAAAAGAGCTAAATTCAATTCAAAAACAATGCGAGCACTATTTAACCATCAACTTGAAAGTTGACACAATGATGGACTGTAACTGTTCAGTTTATCAATGCCTAAAAATTAGGACTATATAGAAAACCCTAAGCATGTTTGCTGGTCACAATTTTCTTGTTTGCAGGTTGGATAATTATTATTTTATTCAGTTTTTATAACTTTGTATCAATTGTTGAACATAGTTATTTTCATATTGGTAGGAAATGATGTCTGCTGTAAAGTCTGAGATAAGAATAGAGAAAAACAATGGCTTGGGCTGTCAAATACTGGTTATTATGACTCATGGTGGAGAAGATAACTGCATCTATGGAACTGACCTTGAGCAGGTCAACCTTACAGACTTCTATGATTTACTCGCTCCTTTGAGTCTGAAGCCTAAACCTACAGTTGTCATCCTACAAGCTTGCAGTGAAGGTAATTACATTTTTGTATAGGAAACTTTCATTTTTAGTCAAGTAGTGAAAATAATACAGAGACCCTTGAAAAGTTTTTTCTGTACTGATCAAATTTATTTTTTACTCATCACGGTGCAAGTTTGAATGCGTTTGTTTTTCTTGCAGCAAACATTGATGTTAATCGAGGCAGATCAGATCTTGCAGCAGCTCAAGAAGAAGAAACTGAAGCTGTCTCTTCTACACATTCTGAAGCTGATTATGATGATATTGTATATCCTGAAACACCCAGTGTGATAAGACCCATCAGACCTGTCTCACCACCAGAATATAGAGTAGAAGAACATATGACAAGACTGGATATTGATAATCTTCTTGTTCTGAAGAGTAACGTCTGCTGTAAGTATAATAAGAGACAGTGATAGGCTGATATTTCTAAACTGTTGTACTTTGTCACCTATCTAAAAATTGTTCTTTGCCGTTTTCTTGCGTTACTTCCACATTTTTAATCTTGTTGATTTGATAAGCTTCTAAACTGAGGTGACTAAAATGTTTTCTAGAACTTTGAGATTTAAATTGTGTTACACTTTAGCTTAAAACATCTTATACTTTGTCTGACTAGACCATGATTTTGGCTGCATTTAATATTATTATAGCATCAAAGAGACATCCTGAGTATGGATCTCCCATGATTAGAGTCCTAGTATCTTCAATCTACAAACATGCCTGTCACCGTGATCTCCACACCATCTTTCAGCAGGTAAGTTGAAAGCTCAAAAGTGTTTTTGCTATTTTAACTTTTATTCAAGAAATAATTTCTCATCATGGCATCTCTTCCATCTCCATGTTCAAACCATCATGTCATTTGAAAGAAACAATTTAAGCTGTTCTGAGTACAAGAGAAAGTCATTCAATGTTTTACTTGTTTAAATTGTAGAGTTTAGTTTCTGTTGTTTCAATTTCTTTAGAGTAATGGCTCAGTACTATATTGATAGTTTCTCTCCTTTTATAATATGTTCTTGTAGTCTGCTATAACAACTAGTTTAATTTATTAAATGACATGACTGTAGTGGACAACTCCTAAAGTTTTACTACTCAGGATTGTTAAAGTATATTCTAACAGCTGGGAGTTGTACCTTATTTCTTCTAGTAGTGAATTGATAAACAATCTTACTAGTTCTTACTTACTCTACAGGTACAGACTAAATTAGTGAAGAAACTCTATGCAGATGAAGATTCAGAAAGAAGCAGAAATTTGGTTGTAATCTGGAAGACTCTTCCTACCCGTAAAAGACTTTACCTGTTTCCTGGCTTTGATGGGTTGAGTGAAGAGGCCAAATCCTAATTCAATACATGACTCTATTTGTAATTTGCACAACACTCAGTTTAAGTTTGACTAAAATTCCGTGACCATTAAACCTAAGCAGATAGTAAGTTTGTGTGAATGGGTAATGATTACTTGACAGTCAAATTATCTATCAAAGATTTTTAACTTTTGTATCTTATTCTGAGTATAAAGCTATATACTGATAACATTTACTTTGGCAAATTAGCTTGTGATGTCATTTTTTAATAAATAATCATATTATATGATATAAGCTGTACTGCCATATTACAGGAATGATAAAAACAGCTCATTTGTGATTTTGTATGTTCTGCCTATATAGATTACTATGTTATAGCATAATTAGTATAATATGGTTGCAGTTGATTTTATGTCTTGTAAAACACTAACCAATCCTGCTTATATGGTTTTTACTTGGCCAAATTTGTTCTCATTTATATTTTCATGTGACACTAAGCACTGACTATGTTGTTTCATCCACATGTTCTGACGCCTATGCTAACATTATTATCATAATTGCAGTAGCTTGCTAGTATATATCGAAGTTTGCTTTTTGTATTTTATCAATAAATTTATTCAAATATTTTATGTGAAAATTGTTTGCTGATATGATTTCAAGGTCTGAATATTTCACTTCAATAATCTGTGACTAAAGAAACGCGTCCATTATCTACAAATAATAGTCATGAAATCAGTCATTTTCTTATCTGCATCTGCAAACCAATCAATTCTCAAATGGAATGATGACATTATTCTTTATTGAATGCTATTCAGACATTATGTGCAGATGGGGCTCATTAGTCTGTGAAGACAGCTCATTTCGGAGAAGAAACATTCTGATCTCAAACCTCTGCTGCCTTGCAGCAATACCTAATCAAGGGAAAGGCCTGGGGAGTAAACCCCAGGAATAAATCAGGTGCTGGAGCCCAAAGGCATTTCCTGGTTATTTATAACCTCGACCTGGCAGCTTCTATGGCGATCCTGGTGCCGAGCCGTAATAGCCCTGCTGTTCCTTTGGATAGGTCAGTAATGTAGAGAGGTGGAACATGCTACATAAACAACAGCCTGTACTTCATATTATCAATGCCCAGGTGCACACCCACACACCATCTTACTGAAAAGAACACTCTATCTTTGCCTTTTGTGTAGACGCAACACAAGAGATACCAGTTATAAGTTGGCTCTCCATTGGTATAGAGCAAAGCACGAGGGGGGGGGAATCAACAGTAGGAGAGGCTTTTATTTCTCACTGGAAAGTACCGCTGACTATTGTAGTAATTCGTGCAATTACTGTGCGTGAGCTTTTGCTTGCGTATTTAGTAGGCTATTCTACTAGCAATTACTAGGGTAGCTGTCGAGTAATTACCTTTATTATCCACAATGCAATACAAAACAAACATTACATCAAATTACAATACAAACTCAGTCACCACTAATACGTGTTTACACTGCAAGCCCTCGCTTACAACAACGTGATCATTGCTAATTGCCCGGGAACTGTCACATGAATCGGAAGTACATCTTCCGATTCTTTTAATTAGATAATACATTGGGGCCTTAGTATTCCTCAAACGGAGAGAGGACGATTCCTATAATACTAGATTGCGTGACCCACTAGAATGCCCCCCCCCCCAGCAGAAAGCCCTACTTTCTGATAACACACAAAAAAAAACACATACACAAAAAAACAATACAATAATCTAAAAAAAATACATAATTAATAATTAAACCTACAAAAAGAAAAAAGAGAAATATTGGTGTACACACAAGCATATATATGAAAAAGTAGACGGAGTGGTTGAACACACAGTTGGTCAGCTACAGAGAGGAAGGGTGCTATACAGCATGTGGGCCAATGGTCGGGGGAGCTCGTCATCTACACAATGATAATGCAGTCCACCGAAAAGGTGCCTTTCACAGGCATGCTTATTGGGTGAGCTCTCACTCTTGTAGTGAACGCGATCTGTGCCGAGATTGTCGGGCACGTAGCCTCCGCTTCAGTCGCCCCACTGAGTACTTCAGCTGGTATAGACCTGTTGTTGTATCCAGCAGGTCGTGAGTAAGTTGTGTAAACTTGGCTTGCAGTTTTAAAAGCGGCTCTTCTACAGTAGCCAATCGGCTGGGTCCTGGTGGGGTTGTAGTAGTCCCTGGGGTGGAGGTATCGTCATTTCTTCTGATTCGGGAGTGTTACTAGGGTTGGCGGGGTGGTTGACGGGGCCTTAACCATAGGAGACTTATGGCGGGCAGGCAGTAGTAATACTTAGAACCCTGACGTTAGCGCTGCCAACCTTAATGATGTCTAGATACTGGGGGAAACTGTCCTCATCTACGATATGGCCCTCTCCGGCAAAGCAGCTCATCTTATGGACTATCACGGGGTACGGGTATACATCATGAAACCTGCATGGGCAAAAGCGTAATAGAAAGTGTGCGTCTACATGCAGACGCAGGGAGCGGTGTGACGGGCACTCCTCGAAACAGACCTGACAGGTTCGGCGGGGTCCGCTTGGTCCCCAGGCTTCCTCTATCCTCCTTTCCATCGTTGGTGACACCCATCAGTGTCGTCGACAGAGCACCACGGGCAGGCCATGTTCCATTACTGGTTCTTCCTCCATGGGTAGAAGGGTTGGCTGGTCCTGTGACCGGGAGGTGGTCACTCGAGTGTTATCTGAAAGATTAGCAGTGTTAAAGATTATACACTGAAGTACCGCCAGCATGTACAGCCTGACAGGTGCTCTGTTCAGTTACACTCGCGAGATGCAGATTAACGAATAGTTGGTCGAGAGAGCACACTCGCTATTGCAGATTATTAAAATCCAAGTCGACGTGTGTTCTCACCACTGTATTTCATTGTCGAATCTCCAGCTCGCTAACTGGCATAGCTAGAGCTGACTGATGTAGTCTAGTTCCGGTACCAAAAACATAACTAACTCACCCTTCGATCCAGAATAGTAAGACATTTTGAATGAGAGCGGTAAATGATTAGTGTTTAGTGGTACGTCTGCTCTTGACTGCATCAATGTAGGAAAAGACTGGGCAGCGTGGTTGCGAAACGTGACTAGGGCTTTTCACTTCCAGCGGATGAATCTCATTTGTGATTCCGCCGAGGCAAAAGTTGATATTTTCGTTGTGTTCACAACTCCCACGTTTCTTTGCCTGTTTTCCCATACGATACCTCGGTAAACTTTCATAACTGCCGCTTGTAGCGCGGTCATGTACGAAGTCTCCGAGGCACGCTGGGAGTTGCCTAGTGTGCGGTCCTGGAGGTATCGTCACTGTGGGAGGCGGTGCGCTCACCCATTGATTGTTATGTCTCACGGGTAGTGTTTCCGGCCTGTTTGTGACAGTGGTTCCTGCATTGGTATTTCCGTACAGAGCTCTCCCACGAGGGGTTTTTGCACTTCCGGATCCGTTTCCGGAAGTGGTGGTGGTGGCAGGCCTGAAGTTGGGGGCGGTAAGCGCGCTTCCACGAACGGAAGTGGCCTTTCCTGCCTTGCCAAGTCTTCCTGAGAGTTCAAGGGCGTGTTTCCGGCCAGGACGACAGTCTTTGATTGCCCAGACTCTTTAGCACAATGCGTCTGCCGCCCCGCTTCACCAGGGAGACGGCTATGCTTGTTGGTCTGGCAGCTTTCACACTGTCTCACTCTACGCCGGATGTCCCGCTCCATGTTGGGCCATTACCACCGGAGTTGTAACTTGGCGACCACCCCCTGGACTCCTGCGCGAGTCTGCTGGTGGGTGTCCCGTATCAACTCTCGGCGGACGGCAGCTGGGCAGACTATCTTCTCACTTGCTGGCTGTCTGCTGTTGGCGGCCAAATTCACGGTCAACAGACCATCTGGCTCAATCTGCAGGGAGTTCCAACGTTGACAGTACAGCTGTAACTTGGCGCATCCCTGTCTCCGTTGTCTAGCACTGAGTCGTCGCCCTTCCTGTTTTGCTCCGTACACGTCGGCTACCACCCCAGGAAGGCTTTCATGGAGTTTCGGTAGCTCCCTAACGTCACCAGCCCAGACAGGTTTGGCGCGGAGGCTCTAGACGGTCTCCGGTTGGAGTCGGCCCGGGTCCCGTGTTGCCAACGGGAACCGCGGGGAACTCAGTTCTTCTTCGGGCCCAACCTCATCGTGGGCTGCCGAGTGGGGGCGGTCTCCGCCGCCTGTGGTATCTCACGACGGGCCACTCTATTTAGGTAGGCATCGTGGTCTGTGTGGCGGGGTGCCTCACTGTACCGGTGCGGCAATCAGGTTATGGCATGGCACTTCCCGTTGCCCGCACAGCCACGCGTCCCTGGATTATGGGAGGCGTAGGGTGGGACGGTCCTCCGCCCTTGTGACGGGCTCTGTTGAGGACCTTCCGTCGTAGCTTCCAATGACGACCAAATGTCTTCCTCCTGTACAGGATGGAAGCGGCCCAGCATGGACCCGGATGGTAGGTCTACCGTTTCTGGGGAGGGGTTGACACACTGCGCCGAGATCTCTCCTTGTCCCGTAAGCTGGTTACAGCTGCGGGCAAGTTGGATTCTTGGGTGCGTGCTTTCGACAACTCCCAACCTAGAGGTCTGGCTACCGTCTACTTTGCAGCGGACGGTGGCCCGGGAATGGCCTGGTATCGTACAGCTTCGTACTACCTGCACTCCTCCCGCTAGAGAACAACCAAACTTATCGACACAGGTGAGCTCCCTGTCGCCCATGATCATTGCAAATTTACTAAAATCGATGTGACATCCGTTTCATGGTAAAAATGACATCCCGAGGATAGCATCCTCGTTGAGCTGTCCGACGATAAACTTCTCCTGGATGGTCTGGTCACGGACACAACCAGTGAGCTCAATAATGCCGTAGAAGGGAATGCACGACCCGTTTGCTAGGGTGCCATGATTCCCCTCGTTTGGTGCCAACCCGCTCCTGACCTTAGCGTTGAGGGTGTCAAAGAACTGACGGCTCAAGAGGTTGGTGGTGCAGCCCAGGTCTAGAAGGAAGTTGGCAGGTTTGCCAGCTATCTTTCCTGGCAGGAAGTAGCTACTCCCTTGGGGGGATGCATTTGTGCGTGCCGTAGTTGCACCTCACTCGCTATGGGTCGAGGGGTTCATGGTTGGTGACGGCCATTGACCAGCTGCCGAAATTGGGGCGGTACGCCTTGCGGGGCCTGTACCGTTTTCCTGGCAGGCTCTGAGGTCATTAGCCCGTTGGATCTGTTTCGGAGCGGCATAGGGGACCCAGGTGGCGAGTGGCTTGATCAGCCTACTTGCCGTGGTGATCGCCACTCCACAGTATCCTCGCATGGCACCCAGTGTGACGGCCGACGCATTGTCCCCCCTGGGTGATTTACCGGCGGCCCGCAGAAGGTGGGAACATCTGCGAGCCGTGGTAGTTTAACCCTTGTTGGAGTTGGGGGTAGTTTCTCTGAAAGTGTCCAAGTCCTCCGCATTCCCAGCCGAAGTTATGCCCCATGCCTGGTGACTGTGCCTGCGGCCCGCAAGGCTCACGGGCAGTATCAACCTGCCTTGGGGGAGCTAATGTGGCGACCAGTTTGGCTAGCATGTCAGTCATCTGAGCGTCCTTCGATGCTACCGTCATCAGTGTCACATTAGCCACTGCGGAGGGCTCCGCATCTGGTTCGGTATGAGCAGTAGTGTGCTCCGTGGCTACCTGGCGGGAGGCCACGCGGTTGCGGTGCATCTGAGTTGTCAAGAGGTAGGCTTCTCTTACCGCGAGTGCATCCTCGACCGCGGTGACTCCCCTCGCTTGGAACTGATGGTGGAGTCCCAAGTTGTTGATGGACTGCACGAAGGCATCATAAGTATACCTCTCACGGTTCGCTTGAGGCAGATCAGTGTCATCACCATGATAGCGTGCTTCTGCAGCGGCGTGTGAGGATCACGCCGCAGCCTTTGTAGGCGGGCCCGCGCATCTATGGCAGAGATACCAAAACAGGCCCGCAGAGAAGTGGAGATCCCGTCTATGTTAGGTCCCGCTCCGTAGGGCTTAGCCTTGCCTGTCAGCGCCATCCTGAGCTTGAGCAACGCCACCCTTGGGGGCCACCGTGCAACTTCCATCACATCTTGAAACTCCTGGATAAATTGTTCAACAGCTTCCTCGCCTGTGAAGGTGGGCGCCTTCAGCCGGTATCTGTCCTCACCGGGCTCTCTGGGAACTCTCACTTCTTCCACCACTACTGGTTCAACAGGTATATCAACATTATCTTCCTCACCTTCATTCAGTGGAATGGGTAGCTCCGTACCGTCTTTCGCCATAACTGTTCTGCGCAAGACCACACTTCTGCCACCACTGTAGTAATTCGTGCAAAAACTGTGCATGAGTTTTTACTTGCGTATTTAGTTGGCTATTCTACTAGCAATTACTAGAGTTGCTGACGAGTAATCACCTTTATTATCCACAATACAATACATAACAAACATTACATCAAACTACAATACAAAATCAGTCACTACTAATACGTGTTTACACTTCAAGCCCTCGCTTACAACAACATGATCATTGCTAATTGCCCGGGAACTGTCACATGAATCGGAAGTACATCTTCCGGTTCTTCTGATTGAATAATACATTGGGGCCTTAGTATTCCCCGAACGAAGAGAGGACGATTTCTATATTACTGCATTGCGTGACCCACTACACTATAAGCTGGCCAGCCCCAAGCCAGTTAGGTGCTGTTCTGCTACAGTGTGCCTTTCTCATTGTGTGCAGGGGAAATAGGGGACAGCCAAACAGCAGGCCGCAATCTTTGTACAAGGCAACAAAAAACTGAAACTAAGAGACCAGCTTCTAAATTGGGATGTTGGAACATCCGTACTTTGCTCAACGGTTTATTCACCAGTTTAGAGGACATCAGGGACACCTGAATAACTACCATTATAAACGGCGAACTCAAAAGAGTAAGCGACGACAATAATACTACCCTTCAAGAAACCTGGTTAGATGGATGTGGCACTCTAAAAGAAAAGCACTATATAATTTACCGGCGAAAAAGGAGTTCCAATCAGCCAAGAGTAAACAGAGTTTGCTTTGCATCGAGGAACAGGCTCTTGAGTACGGTAGAACCATGTAGTAACAGCTTAGAGCAACTCTTGACACTTCATTTCGACACCACCAGTGGCCCTGTCAACCTTGTCACTGTATATGCTTCGACACTATCCGCTGCACAGGACGCCATATATATCTATATATCAACCAACTAGTCTACACTCTGTGGATATAAAACTGAATGAACCTGTTTTTGAGAATAGTATTATTATAAGGTGCAGCTTCTGTCAGAACTTTTTTTTAAAATCTTATATTGCTCCTGACTAACACAGACTGGGATGCATGATCGAATAACTATTTAACAGACATTAAATATTTCTTTAAAGAATAAAACGCCTAGGTGGTATAAATTAGCAAATTGTTAAACCCCTTAAGATATTCTGCAGTTATAATTACTTATTATTATATTATTCTTGAGGGCAGAGCCTACAACTGAACTTAATTCTATTTCCTGTATTGTTTATCCAGAACAGGCACATATGACACGCTATAGGGCTGTGTATGAGGTAGACAAGTGACCCCATGTCTTGATACAACTTACACCATCTTTAAACTCAATATAAACCTATCTAGATATAAGAATGTTTGATGAACAAACCAATGTGACAAACATTACCAGATATGAATCAAAACCAGATACTTTATCTCTCCAGCTCTGTTAGTTTACCTTGTCTTTATGTTTGTAATGATTAGTTAGCTAAAGCATCACTTCCAATATATAACTTTTTACTTATCAAATATTAAATTGACTTGCTTTAATGTCGATGACATTATATACATGTTTCAATATATTGTTTGTGAAAATCGATGAAAAAATACATAACGCACAACTTTCTTGCAAAAATATAAGTAGTCATTATAGACTACAAATGGATCCTAGCGCACATAAAAAATATGTATATAGATCTTGTATATGCTTTGCATTCTTACAAATGATAATAATTATGCTATACACTATGTGTCCAATATAAAAATATGAGCGCGCTCAAACAATAATATAGTTACCTAAGAAAAGATTATCAATTTTTCACCCCATAATCCTGTATTTTAACTCAGAGTTGAGGAGTTGTCGTTCTTGTCTGGAGTTGGCTATCAGAGAGGAATTTTCATGAGAACGTCTAGACAGATATGGCAAAGACTCGCTGATTGTCCCAACAGCCACTGATTTATACACAGGATATCCCTTTTGACCTAAATACAACAGGATATTGAGAATAAATATTTATTGACAAGCTTCTCGTATAGTTCGATGGAAGTTGTCTTCTTTTTGAAGAATATTTTTCCTGAAATAGGTATATATAGATGGCTGAGTATTATAGATTTAGATAGCTCTTAAGAATTACCAACTACAGATGAAGGTATATTTAAACCGGTCAAGTTCCGTTAGGTTTTGAATTTTTACTGAGTTTAAAACGGTGCGACTTTGAATTTTATTGATTCTCATTTGCATTGAAGAGTTTAAAGTTGATTTGTAACTTAACAAATTTTCCGGGTTTATAGTCGCTAACCCTACAACAGTCCCAGATAGAAAAAGTAAACTACAATTTTCTCTTTTATGTTGTAAAAGAAAATTATGACTGAGTACCCTTCTTCAACTCACCAGTGGCCTTTGTATAAGATAGAACTGCTGTCTGTATGCTTACTAAGCCTGTGCTTTAACCACTAGATTATGCTGCAATAGTTACACTTACCTAGAGTATATGTTATGTGGTCACACATTCCATAAACCTGAGCAAGTATCACTTTCCTGTCTTCACTTGAAATACCATAACTTCTCATTCTACATGAGAATATTATTACTATAGCTATCTTAAGTTTATATAATACATTATGCATGTAAATGGATATAATGTATATGGGCATTGCATCCGAGAGGGATGGATTATGTAAAGTTGTTAGTAATAAAACATTTGTTCAGTTTCCACCTCATGACCAGCTACAATTAAACTGGTAAAACTATATCAACCTCTCTACAGCCTGTTTGATAGAGTCTTGGTTATGAGAAGCGAGAACAAATCTGATTTGTCTCCCCTGGTTGCTGTTATCACGAATCTTCTGCAGTAGCCAGTTGGCTGTAGAGTTGTAAGAGTTATGTGTAGCCTGTATTCCATCGTGTACAGGACAAGGATGACCTTGACTTTTAGGTTCATTTTCCTCAGCTACCATGTACGCCCCCCTTACCAACTTAGCTGAAATATCAAACACACAGTTTTTAGAACTTCAGCCTTCTGTTATATAAACAGCATGAAATTAAATAATTCTACATAATATACGTGTGAATCAGTCAAAAGGAAGTAAATATAAACATTCCTAAGTAATTACACAAATATAATATTGAACTATACTCATCTGTTGATAAAAGTTTTAAATTAGCTGCATTTTGTCAAAGTTTATATTATGAACAAGCTCATTTTAATATAAGTCGAGTGTTTTGTTTTTCACTAGAACCCAACATTGCAGAATCATAAGAGTACAACTGGATGCGTCAATAACTTTTAAAATAAAGGACATTGGAAGGTCACATGGATCCACAAAATAGAGTAAAAACTGTAATAGATTATCTCAAATCAATCTTTAATCTAATATACAATATGTTTGTGATTGTGAAGCAGAATTTCCTATCAATTATGTATGTGTTTGCTAATTCAACCTATTGGGAATTTTAATTATTATTTATATACTTGGGAGTTGCCCTCTTAAATTCTGGTGATAACTTTTAAAATGCATTTTGAGTTATGCCAATCAGCTGAATAAAGGACATTGGAAGGTCACATGGATCCACAAAAGAGAGTATAAACTGTAATAGATTATCTCAAATCAATCTTTAATCTAATATACAATATGTTTGTGATTGTGAAGCAGAATTTCCTCTCAATTATTTATGCGTTTGCTAGTTCAACCTATTGGGAATTTTAATTATTATTTATATACTTGGGAGTTGCCCTCTTAAATTCTGGTGATAACTTTTAAAATGCATTTTGAGTTATGCCAATCAGCTGAATAAAGGAAATTGGAAGGTCACATGGATCCACAAAATAGAGTATAAACTGTAATAATATATTATCTCAAATCAATCTTTAATCTAATATACAATATGTTTGTGATTGTGAAGAAGAATTTCCTATCAATTATTTATGTGTTTGCTAGTTCAACCTATTGGGAATTTTAATTATTATTTATATACTTGGGAGTTGTTCTCTAAAATGGTGTTGAGGGCCAACGTATAGACAACTCTGTAGGCTAATTAACTAATCAACTATAAAACTGACTAACTCACCCCCATAGTGAAGGTTATTCTTCTCGGCAAAATTGAATTCCCACTGCAAGGCCTCAAATGACTTCTACAATGTGCAGGAAACAACCAGCATAGTGTGCACACATGCAGACATCTTTGTAGAATAGGTTATACAATTACCAAAAATATATTTACATGGAGAAACAAAAACACATCTTCTGCACCTTGAGAACCAATTTGGATCAAGTTTAAATGTTTATTAGAAAAAATAATGAAAGAAAGGCAACTTTTGTTTGGTCTGTAAATCCACATTTGAAACTTACTATCTGTAGATAACAGCAGTCTAACCTTGAGGTAGCATTGTGTTGTGTTCCAAACAACAGCCTTAGTCCTATTACACACTAGACTGAGAGCCATGGCCAAAGCTGTGAGAGCCGGGTTCGTGTTGGTATACTCAGCGTCCACCATCAACACGGTATCCGTGACAACAGCTTTTTGTCCCACTTCACTGAGCAGAATCAGCCCCGACAGCAATTCTGGGACGATGCCAGAAGCCCCAGGTGTCTCCACTAGCCACTTCAGGGTGTCTACAGGTACAGCCTATGTGCTGTATAGTGCAGTGGAAGTAATTATGAATGCCAGAACAAATTTTAGTTGATATTTGAATTATTTAAAAGGAGTCAACACAGACTTATATGACAAAACACACTCAAGTTTAAAGTCCTTATCCTAGATGGACGAGATATTTGAAAAGCTGGCTAAAAACTTAAATTATTATGTAGCACAACGGTAAATCACACATGACCTTTACTGAGAATTGACCCCATCACCTTGGTGTTACTAAGTCAGCAATCTAACCCCTAAAACACTGCTGCTTCCTAACATATTTATAGGATAAGCAGAAGGTATAATAATATGCAGATTTGGTGAAGATCAAATTTTTTGCAGACTAACATCTTTGAGCTTCACAATTGGCACGTTGAATATGCACTCCAAACCAAGACACATGATTACAATATAGGAACTTGAGCTATATCTCATACGATCCATAGATCTAAAGGACTTATCACTTACACAGATTACAGACTATCACTGCTTCTCACTGCTACAGGACTATCAGGACTATCAAGAGAAAAGATTTAATGTGAACCAGTTACAACTGGCTTCAACCAAAACATTGGGATATGTAAATTCTTTTTCAATGATGGCTGTCACTGAGACATGGAAATATAATAGCTCCTGATAAGCTGACTGACAGCACAATACTATGGAAACTGAAAAACTCATTTGCTATGAATTATAATATTTATTTTGTAACAAATCTAAAATATGCCAGCCTACACTGCAAATGCTCTTATATAATTGAGAGCTCCTCCCCCTCCCCCTACACTATGCCTTTATTGTATAACCCCCTTTTCCTCTTCCTACACCACTTACGCTCACTGCATGTCCATCATTGCCTTACGTGAATGAATTGTTCATTTGGTCAACAGAAACAACTACGTTGAATGAAACCACAACCAGAAGTTATTACAAACTACAAGCACAATTTAATCTGTTACCATAATGGCAGCCAAGCTGGTGTAGAATGTTTTAGAAATATTATAATGAATAAACTCTGGGGTTGTTTAAATGCACAATGGCGTTGTTTCCATGACAACAAAGTTCATTTACATTTACACTAAACATTATATTATGTGTAAACCCATGTAGTTCTTCATTGTTTTTTTTTTAAAGTTCTCAAATAGAATTCACACTTTCTATAAAGTGTATAGGTGATGCATATTTACAGTTAAAATTGAAATTTATGATTTCTAGTTCGAAGTTTAGGTGCAGAGCGAAATTAGGTTATAGTAATATAGGTAAAACCAAAATATATAAAAATAACTACAGCTTAAAAATGAATAAAAAAACCTCATTAGCCTGACAGACTAGAAGAGATAGCTGATGTCATACCAGGATTGTGGGTGCGCATGTACTCAGCTGAACTATAAATAACTTTCTCTCTCACTTCATCAGACAGTAGGGATACGGACTTCTGGTCAATTATAGAATAGTATGTCTTATGAGTATATCAAGCTATATTTCTTCATGTATATCAACATATGTCCTAAATTATAATTAAACAATGTAATTATACATAGAGGTTCTATTTATGGCAATACTGTTTTACATTATAATTGTTCTAAAAAATATTATAGTTTCTAAGTCTTAGATTTTTCTACAATTGACAACAAAACATATTTAATGCTTTTATAAACATAACATATATATTTTTCTTAAGATAAATCTAAATGCCAAGTTTTACCAATTAAAATACTGAAACATGCATGCAGAATTAGTAGCTGAAACCAGGACTAGTAGCTAAAATGACAAAATACGCAGCAATGAACTCACCAACAGGTGTGAAGTGAACATAGCAGAAATACGAATTTGCATATATGAGCCATATGGAGTTTTCTTTTCAGTAATACCTTCCATCATTTTGATAATGTTTTTAGCATTGCCATTAGCTTCCTCCACCCTTTAAAGCAATATATTTCAATTACAAAACTTGAGTAGAGCCAACAATCAAAAACTGAAAATGAAGTCATTTTTTTATTCTTAGTTTGCAGTCACAGTTGTCGTTTTGATAAAGAGACAAAATATTGTTATATTAACAACTTTTTAATTAAAAGACGCTGATGTATTACTAATGATAAAGTACATCATATGACGTGTGTGGATCCCAAAAGTAACAGTTATATAAGATAAAAGTCAAACATGTTATATAAATTTGAAGATGTTATATTACATTTGCTGATACCTTATGACGCATTGTTAGGCCATACGGTGTTGGGCTGCATGCACTGCAAAAAACTTTGATGTGAAGCTTGCTATGTTAATTATAATCAACAAAGTACTGAATCACGTCACATCTCAAATCAAGTCACAGTTCAAGTCAATTATGGCAATGCATTACTTTATAGCACTTAATTAATTGAAAATACAATATAACCAATCAATTGCTCCAACAGCATTTATCACAGTTTCTAAAATACTTTTTTCTAATCCTAGTACCAAAAACTCAAGCAACAGATAGTTCAAGTGCTTGCTATATAAAGTTATTAAATACAGTTTTATTGATTCCATATTCTATAAAACTATTGTTATCACTAGGAACTGATCCCGACACCAGCCAGTTGCAAGTGCAGACGCACTAACCATTATACCAAAAGGTCAATTGGATAATCGCAATATTACGCACTTGCTGAAAACTTAACTCATTCCAGAACATTTTTGAAGACAAGTTGCATATAGTCAACACTCTAACTAAGTCCACAGGTAAGTTGAATAAAATTAGCTTGAGTAAACTTTGAGAATTAGTAAGTCATTTAGCTGTCCCATGCATAAAGAAGGTAGACAACTTAAAAATAGTTCTTAGGTATTTCATGAACTACACATTGCTACGCTTCGGGCCGTCATATACCAACCCCCTAATTTACTTGAAAGAGAAAGGAAACTCACTTGTCTATGGCTTCCATTACCATCAGAACAAAAGTGCCACTGTTGGCTTTAGCCAGTTTATCAATATTATACCTAACATCGGCTATAGTCACACCCCCAACAAACTGGTCATAGAACAAAGGTTTTACAACGGCAGAAGACAGTCTTTTACCCAGAATTCTCTGTGTCCTTTCAAATATCTGTAACAAAACAATTGCTGCTCAATACTCTACAAATATTTTCCAACTGAGACATAATATATGTACAGAACTAACAATATTCTATAACATTGTTTCACCTTTATATTATGTCTGTTTAAATTACTGAGTGAAGCACATCACCAATTGATGTGATGGTAAAGTCAACTGATATATTATTG
This sequence comes from Bugula neritina, assembly GCA_964035545.1. Classification (NCBI taxonomy): domain Eukaryota; kingdom Metazoa; phylum Bryozoa; class Gymnolaemata; order Cheilostomatida; family Bugulidae; genus Bugula; species Bugula neritina. Next base: position 4,829,396 of record OZ037770.1, read on the forward strand.
ACTTCGATAATATTGCTAAAGAATGTTTTATTCACTTTTTTATTTACTTTGTTTTCTATAACATTGCATAATAATTGGCGAATTTCCAAGTCTCACTGGTTAGGAGTTGTATGCTCCCACCACTTATCACAATATTATATTGAGTTATAAGAAGCACACTAAGATGTAAGTTATAATAAACTGTGACATCACATTGTGAAATTTTATACTTCACTATAATAAGGTAATGCTGTGCAATATTATATAAAGTTGTGGTGTTTTGTAATACAATACCCTATATAATTTACATAATAAGTTTCAAAAGTAATGTAAAGCGAGACTCAGTATGTAACACATAACCTCTGCTGATCTGCTGACAAATTTCCTGTTGGAACAGACTCTGAAGACTGTCAGAGCTCTCACAATCTCCCACGATGACTTCTCTTTGAAAGCTTGCTTGTGATCAGTGAAATCCAAATCTACAACTGGAGATGTCGCTGTATCTTCTGCAACCGTTTCTTGGTTGATTAAAACTGCCTTTTGCTGACGGGACAAGACAGTTGATAGATATTTCTGCTGCTGAAAATGTCGGGCAGAGAGCTTGAGAAAAGACATTACTGGACAAGTCAAAATCTGAGTGTAAATTAAACTTGTTTTACAAAACAATGTTGTGGGAGAATCTAATGTCAGCTGTCAAGTGTGGTTACTGCAGAGTGTGTTGTACTGTGGACAGTAAACTTCTAACACTCAGTTTGATTGGCCTAACAGGAATATCTGGTCAGTTACTTACAACAAACCAGACACTGTGTAACATATTAATATAACACTGAAGTAAGGATTTACACTATAATCTGATTGGTATAATTATAATATTATTTGCCTACATCGAATAGTCTTGGTACATCTATCTTGCCTCCAAGGACTGCATTGTGCAAACAGATTATTCATTGATGCCTGGGGAAAGTGTCTTTAAGGACACAAATCCATTCTAACGGTTCTATCAAATGAAAATGATGCGAAGCTGAATGATTCATCATTTATGTATTGATGCCCTTTAACCTTTTGGTGCGAAGCCCTTCAATCAAGTCGGATGAACTCTTTTGTCGCAGAGGCAGAGATCGGTAATCGTACTTGCTCTAGTTACATAGTTACAGGATGTAAACAATAAAATTCTCCAACTACGACTAAAAACTAAAATGTTATTTCACAACCAATTTGAACAAATTATTTCGTGTATATTAGCTGCCATTATTTTAAATAATTATTTCTCACTGTGAATTTTCGTAATTTTTCTGTGATTGTAAAGAATTAAACTTCCAATGGCTAAAACAAGCCAACGGCTAGTTTGAAAGTAGGTTTCATTCTGAAAACTGTTAGTAAGCCTTTATTTTGCACCATGAAAAGTAAGGCATTCATCTGGTAAAACCTCTATAATTTGAAAAAAAAGTTTAAGGAAATGAATTTAATTTAGTAAAAACCAAGATAGAGTGAGTGGCGTAAAGTACCATGAAGTAGTAGCACTAACTCAATATTAGCCATATCTGTCGGCAATATGCCGCTGCAGGAGTGCGTGTTTTGCTGGCTGAATAGTCTTAGAGACAACTTTGCACGAATTGCCTGTAGCACTGTGTTCCTTTTATTCTGTTTAACCCGGGCAGGAATATTTGTGAAAAGGTAGTTAGTGTGCTGTAAAAGCTTAAAATAAATTAAAGATAAAATTTTATTGCAGCAACTTGGATATATGACTATGAAGTTCTATTATACACCTAAATATTGACTGAAGAAATTATTGGCTATAATGAAATTTTTGTGTTTAGTGCTTTTATTAAATATCCAGGTTCAAAATAACCACCTTTGTAATACATGCTGTTTTTAAAATAATTACAACATAGCTTTTTTGCATCAGTTTTGGGTTGCTTGTTCTTTATCCTAAATGTTAACTATAATCTATAAAAATCAGTGTCAGCAAAATATGGTGTTATCATCACTGCGGGCAAAAAATGCTGCTTCATCAATTTCTGTTTAACTTTGATACTGTATGCTATTATGTGATAAAGTCTCAGAGTTTGACTGTTAGTGCTGGGTATTACTATCTACTGCCACAACCAGTGTTACAGAACTACTGCTACTGCTACTAGTGCTACTGCTGCTGCTACTGCTACTACTACTGCTACTACCACTGCTACTACCACTGCTACTACCACTGCTACTACCACTGCTACTAGTGCTACTGCTGCTGCTACTATCGCTGCTACTACTACTACTACTGCTACTACTACTACCGCAACTACTACTACTGCTACTGCTACTACTGCTGCTGCTGCTACTACCGCTGCTCCTACCGCTGCTACTACTGCTACTGCAACTACTACTACCGCAACTACTACTACTGCTACTGCTACTACTGCTACTACTACTACTACTACTAATAGTACTAGTACTACTGCTGCTGCTTCTACTACTACTCTGATTACTGCCACTATGACTACTGCTGCTGCTACTACCACCAGATCAAAATTGTCATTGACACATTGTTCAATACAAGACTACAAAGTGAACTACACAAATTTATGAAATAACATTTTATTTTGGTTCACTTTGCATATAGAAAATATAAATACTAATGAAATGGGTTCAGAGATTAAACTTCCTACGGCTGGTATCCATTTCATGTCTCTTGTGCATCCATTCATATTCACCGAACTTGGAGTCAAACGTCCCCTTCTAAATAGAACGTAGTTTGAGTGTGAATCTTGGGCCAAGCTCGTGCAAACCACACTTCTTCTCATTGCGGAACTGAAAATGACATACAGTAGTAGTAGTAGAGCAGTGTTTGAACTATACATTATAAAATATAAAATAATTTATACAATAATACAGCAGCTTTGGCTAACATAATAATGATAATTTGAAGTAAAATATTTTATATAATACACAGGTATCTATTCAACAAGAAAATACTGATCTCCAATGATATCTAGATTATTGAGTACAAACTTGATATCTCTAGTGTTTAGCTAGTTTCACAATTTAGATACTAATGTATATGTCTTTTTTGTCCCCTTCTAAGAAAATTTTAATAAATACAACGAAAGTACGAAGGCTTTTTAACTTTTTAATGAATTAGGAGATGAGGACCACAACGAAAAAACCATCACGGTTTGTATAAATATTTAGCTTATATTACGACAAGTATGCTGCATTTTAAGGTTAAAAATTGGAACTCCCAACTCCAAATCCGAGAGTCCCTCACTACTGCACTCAGTTACACGCATCACAGAACTGCTTGTAGAATGATTCAACTAAAACCATCATTAGCCCAAGTTCTAGTTCATTATTTCTTGGGAGGGGGGACTGGGGTGCTTGCTACATTTTATTCAATCTAAAGGAACGATGCTGCCATTTTCCATTACCTCTAAACCAATGGGGTTTTTCTACCACAACTAATCTAAAAACAACTGTCTCTCACCTGATATCTGTGATGTCTAAAGAAGATGAAGTCTCTTTGATTGTGAAATGTGATGACCCTGCGACCATTGAACTGAGGGTCATGAGGGAACAGTGAGGCAAACATCCTTCCCACGGTCAGCCCTAGCCTTGTGTTGAAGTTGTTGAGTATTACCTCTGGAAGATAGGACGTCGTCTCCCCAGCCTTCTTTATTTCAGTCTGAAACAGGAAACATCATAGCAAATAGCTGTGGAGATGCTGGATTACTAATTGTTTATGTTTACCCTCAATATAGCTATAGGTAGTCCACCAGTATGTCTCACATGTTAGCTGAAACAAATCTTTACATGGATAACTCCATATTATTATACAGTGTGATAACATGTAATAGCCAATATTAACTAAGGCCATTTCCCTAAATTATTAATATGCAGTCAACTACATACTAAGACTTTGTTACATAATAGAATACAAGTATGTCAGGCATCAGACCAACTAAGCAACAGAAAGTAACAAGAGAGGACAACATCATATTGAATCAAAATTAATATCAACACTCAATATTCCCCTAAAAAGATGGAACTAAACTAAATTGTGCTCTTCTACTTTCATGACATTCAGTCAAAAATTCAATTTTGTCGAGTTGAAAATTTCACTGAGTTGAATTGCATTGGAAAAGCCACTCATCAATTTTTTTTCACTTGCCACAACTTAATTGCCGATTTTAGAATAACAATCAATGGGGAAGATAACTCTTCGTAGATATTGATATTCAATGATGACTTTAGAGACTGGATGACATATTTATAGTATTTTTATAATTATATTGGCATTAATGCTGTCAACTTGACAAATTCACTACAGTTTCAAATGGCATCAACTAACTAACTTAGAAAGGGAGTTTCCACATCAATATGATTTCAATGGGTTTCAGTTTTTAACTATAAAGGGGTACTCAGCCGAGTGAAATTGACTGAAACTCAGTAATTTAATATATTAAAAAAAATAAAGAACTTAGGCTATCTCCATTTCTCTACTACTGCTCCTAAATGCTTTATAAGTTTAGGTTTAGAAGTAAAGGGTTGAGTCCTTCAAAGAAAGTGACTTATTTAGCTATACGACTTATTAGAACACAGGTTATTCTGAATTTCCAAATGACTGCCCCTACTTTGAGATGAAACCCCAGGTACTGGTCACCTTAGCCTACTTTTCAAACATGTCTCACTACAAGAGGGGGCCCAGGTAAGAGCCCAGAGTGAAACTGATAAACTGAGTTGTGGGAAACAAGGAAGTTTCATTCTCTCAGACTGGGAGCGTAGCAGCTCAAACTCACATGAAAACCGACTAATAGAAAACCAGAACTCAAAGAGTATTAGCCTGTGAATGTAACTATGAGTGTAATTTACTGGGTTGGAGCTAAGGCTAACAAATATATTCCAACTACAATCAATTACTTCTGAAACCGCTGAAGTAATGCTACAGCATAGAAAGTGTAATCAACTACGTGAAATATCAACAGAGAAATAATACATCCGAATTAAATTTAAATAAGTTTCTGCCATCCACTACTTTTACTGTCATTACAGAGCTTGGTAACCTTGCATTAACAAATAAATAGCGTATTATGCACTGTTCTATCTATATTTCTCCACTAGAAAATATAAAAACCTATGACTTAAGCATAGAATTCTTTTAAGAGAAAACAAGAGTCAATATCTGGTTAGTATCAAGGAAACAGGGACTATGAGATTGTAGACTTTTATTTAGTGGTTTGTGCAGTGCAGTGCTACATGATAGAATGAATAATTAGTCCATGATAGTGTTACTTTAGTACTTATATAAAGGCTACTAGCATTGGGAGTGATCAGTCAGTGAGCGACTCAGATACTCAGTGAGTGAGTTTATTAAATAGTAATTCAAACAACCTGCAGGACCCATTCACTGATTAAACTAATGGATATCCAAGCCAGTTAATGAATTACAGAGTGAATATACAAATATCTCATTTAAATCAAGACTCAAATCAGTGTAGGCCTGTCAGAACAAGTCAACAAGTGAAAACCTCACAGCTAGAAATCTACAGAATAATTCCGAAGGGTATAAAATGTCTCACTGTGAGAGGAGAGCAACAGGAAACGAAATAAACTCATGTCACGGAATATCAATATAATACATTTCCCTCGCAAGGGAAATGAAGCCCTCACTTTGATATTCATAATAGCAACAGTTCTAACATAAGTGCAATGAGTATACAAGAGTGTATGTAGAGATACAAATATTTTACCTCCTGAAACAAAAGAGACAGGTGAGCAGCACTACCACAATGATAATAACACACAGTGCTACAGCCAGTCCAGTGATTATCATATCCCTCTGAGTTAGACCTCCATCACTACCTCCTTTGTAGGTTGTTGATGACGTAACTACATCTGGAGTCACTGCAAACAGAAATATTAAAATGTCAGAATATTGTAAGTTCTGTAGAATCATTCAGATATATAGTAAAACATATAAAAATTTTCAAACCACTGATCAATTATTGATAATTATTAATAACCAATTACTGCCAACTCTGAGTATTAAAGTTTATGCTAATCATTAAATGGAATAGAAGCATCAGATATGTACATGCTGCCTCCATATCTCACGGATCCAGTTCTTCTACTATGTCATGGATTAAGGTTTTGTTAGCTTAGTGAGATACAGGGGGAGCATAACAGTCCAAACATAATATTTTATACAAAACTAGACATAAATATCATGCTGTATTCTTATACCATGAAGAAATGCTCAGTTAGTCTAGAACAGGAAAGAAATGTTAATAAAGCAGTAAGAAAGCAGTTATTTTTCACTGTGAATCTTCGTAATTTTTCTGTGATTGTAAAGAATTAAACTTCCAATGGCTAAAACAAGCCAACGGCTAGTTTGAAAGTAGGTTTCATTCTGAAAACATTTAGTAAGCCTTTATTTTATGCACCATGAAAAGTAAGGCATTCATTTGTTAAAACCTTTAAAATTTAAAAAAAGTTTGACGCAATGAATTTAATTTAGCAAAAACCAAGATAGAGTGAGTGGTGTAAAGTACCATGAAGTAGTAGCACTAACTCGATATTAGCCATATCTGTCGGCAATATGCCGCTGCAGGAATGCATGTTTTGCTGGCCACATTAAATGGCTGAATAGTCTTAGAGCACATTATTTAAAAAAAGACATCTTCGCACAAATTGCCTGTAGCACTGTGTTCCTTTTATTCTGTATAACCCGGGCAGGAATATTTGTGAAAAGGTAGTTAGTGTGTTGTAAAAGCTTAATATAAATTATAAAGACAAAATTTCATTGCAGCAACTTGGATATATGACTATGAAGTTATATGCACCTACAAATTGACTGAAAAATTTATTTTTGTGTCTAGTGTTTTTATTAAATATCCAGGTTCAAAATAACCACTTTTGGAAATTCATGCTGTCTTTAAAACAATTACAACATAAATTTTTTGCATCAGTTTAGGATTGCTTGTTTTTAATCCTAAATGTTAGCTATATTCTAAAATTAGTGTCAGCATAATGGTGGTATCATCACTGCATGCAAGAAATGCTGTTTCATTAGGTTTTGTTTAATTTTGATATTTTATGCTATTATGTGATAAAAACTGTAAGTTTTAGTGCACCAACTGTGAGTACTATTACTACCACTGCTACTAGTACTACTACTACTAATACTACTACTATTACTACTACTACTACTGCTGCTGCTACTACTACTACTACTACTACTACTACTACTACTACTACTACTACTAATAGTACTACTGCTGCTGCTTCTATTAATACTCTGATTACAGCCACTATAACTACTGCTACTACCACCAGATCAAAATTGTCATTGACACATTGTTCAATACAAAACTAAAGAAATGAACTACTCAAATTTATGAAATAAAATTTTATTTTGGTTCACTTTGCATATAGAAAATATAAATACTAATGAAATGGGTTCAGAGATTAAACTTCCGACGGCTGGTATCCATTTCATGTCTCTTGTGCATCCATTCATATTCACCGAACTTGGAGTCAAACGTCCCCTTCTGAATAGAACGCAGTTTGAGTGTGAATCTTGGGCCAAGCTCGTGCAAACCACACTTCTTCTCATTGCGGAACTGAAAATGACATACAGTAGTAATAGTAGAGCAGTGTTTGAACTATACACTATAATATGTAATATCATTTGTAATATAATACAGCAGCTTTAGCTAACATAATAATGATAATTTGAAGTAAAATATTTTATATAATACACAGATATCTATTCAAAAGGAAGGTACTGATCTCCAATGATATCTAGATTATTGGGTACAAACTTGATATCTCCAGTTTTTAGCTAGTTTCACAATTTAGTTGCTAATGTATATGTCTTTTTTGTCCTATTCTAAGAAAATTTTAATAAGTATGAGGGCTTTATCAAATTTTGCTTGAATTCCTATACTTGAACCTAATCTTTTATTGAATTGGGAGATGAGGACCAGAATGAAAAACACCATCATAGTTCGTATAAATATTTAGCTTGTATTACGACAATGATGCTGCATTTCAAGGTTGGAACTTGGAACTCCCAACTCTAAATCTCCAAATTGGAGAATCTCTTACTACTGCCGTCTTGAAGGTCCAATGCACTCAGTCACCTGCAACTCGGAGCTGCTTGTAGAATGATTCAACTAAAACCATCATTAGCCCAAGCTCTAGTTCGTAATTTTTTTTGGGGGGGGGGCGGAGGTGCTTGCTACATTCAATTCAATCTAAAGGAAAGATGCTGCCTTTCTCCATTACTTCTAAACCACCGGGGTTTCTCTACCACAACTAATCTAATAACAACTGTCTCTCACCTGATATCTGTGATGTCTAAAGAAGATGAAGTCTCTCTGATTGTGAAACGTGATGACCCTGCGACCATTGAACTGAGGGTCATGAGGGAACAGCGAGGCAAACATCCTTCCCACGGTCAACCCTAGCCTTGTGTTGAAGTTGTTGAGTATTACCTCTGGAAGATGGGACGTCGTCTCCCCAGCCTTCCTTATTTCAGTCTGAAACAAGAAACATCATAGCAAATAGCTGTGGAGATGCTGGATCACTCATTGTTTATGTTTACCCTCAATATAGCTATAGGTAGTCCACCAGTATGTCTCACATGTTAGTTGAAACAAATCTTTACATGGATAAGTCCATACTATACAGTGTGATAACATTGTATTGGCCATGCCCATTCCCTTATATTATCAATATGCAGTCAGCTACATACTATGACCTTGTTACATAATAGAATACAAGTATGTCAGGCATCATACCAACTAAGCAACAGGAAGTAACAAGAGAGGACAACATCAAATTGAATCGAAATCAATGTCAACATCCAATATTCCTCTAAAAAGATGGAATTAAACTAAATTGTGCGCTTTTATTTTCACGACTTTCAATCAAAAATTTGATTTTGTCGACTTGAAAATTTCACCGAGTTGAATTGCATTGGAAAAGCCACTCATCAAATCTTTTCACTTGCGACAACTTAATTAGCCGAATTTAGAATAACAATCAGTGGGGAAGATAACTCCTTGTAGAAATCGATATTCAATGATGACTTTAGAGACTGGATGACATACTTATAGTATGTTTATAATTATATTGGCTAAGTTTTCTCAATTATTGCATTAATGATGTCAACTTGACAAATTCACTACAGTTTCAAATGGCATCAACTAACTAACTTAGAAAGGGAGTTTCCACATCAATATGATTTCAATGGGTTTCAGTTTTTAACTATAAAGGGGTACTCAGCCGAGTGAAATTGACTGAAACTCACCAATTTAATATATTAAAAAAATTAAAGAACTTAGGCTATCTCCATTTCTCTACTACTGCTCCTAAATGCTTTATAAGTTTAGGTTTAGAAGTAAAAGGTTAAGTCCTTCAAAGAAAGTGACTTATTTAACTATACGACTTATTAGAACACAGGTTATTCTGAATTTCCAAATGACTGCCCCTACTTTGAGATGAAATCCCAGGTACTGGTCACCTTAGCCTACTTTTCAAACATGTCTCACTACAAGAGGGGGCCCAGGTAAGAGCCCAGAGTGAAACTGATAAACTGAGTTGTGGGAAACAAGGAAGTTTCATTCTCTCAGACTGGGAGAGTAGCAGCTCAAACTCACATGAAAACTGACCAATGGAAAACCAGAAATCAAAGAGTATTAGCCTGTGAATGTACCTGAGTGTAATTTACTGGGTTGGAGCTAAGGCTAACAAATATATTCCAACTACAAACAATTATTGCTGAAACCACTGAAGTGATGCTACAGCATAGAAAGTGTAATCAACTATGTGAAATATCAACAGAGAAATAATACATCGTAATTAAATTTAAATAAGTTTGTGCCATCCACTACTTTTACTGTCATTACAGAGCTTGGTAACCTTGCATTAATCAAGAAATAGCGAATTTTTATCTATATTTTTCTCCACTAGAAAAGATAAAAACCTATGACTTAAGCATAGAATTCTTTTAAGAGAAAACAAGAGTCAATATCTGGTTAGTATCAAGGAAACAAGGACTATGATATTGTAGACTTTTGTTTAGTGGTTTGTGCAGTGCTACATGATAGAATGAATAATTAGTCCATGATAGTGTTACTTTAGTACTTATATAAAGGCTACTAGCATTGGGAGTGATCAGTCAGTGAGCGACTCAGATACTCAGTGAGTGAGTTTATTAAATAGTAATTCAAACAACCTGCAGGACCCATTCACTGATTAAACTAATGGATATCCAAGCCAGTTAATGAATTACAGAGTGAATATACAAATATCTCATTTAAATCAAAACTCAAATCAGTGTAGGCCTGTCAGAACAAGTCAACAAGTGAAAACCTCACAGCTAGAAATCTACAGAATAATTCTGAAGGGTATAAAATGTCTCACTGTGAGAGGAAAGTAACAGGAAATGAAATAAACTCATGTCACGGAATATCAATATAATGCACTTTCCTTTGCAAGGGAAATGAAGCCCTGACTTTGATATTCATAAAAGCAACATTTCTAACATAAATACAATGAGTATACAAGAGTGTAAAGATACAAATATTTTACCTCCTGAAACAAAAGAGACAGGTGAGCAGCACTACCACAATGATAATAACACACAGTGCTACAGTCAGTCCAGTGATTATCATATCCCTCTGAGTTAGACCTCCATCACTACCTCCTTTGTCAGTTGTTGACGTAACTACATCTGGAGTCACTGCAAACAGAAATATCAAAATACTGTAAGTTCCGTGGAATCATTCAGATATATAGAAAACCATATGGGCAAATCACTAATAAATTATTAATATCTGATATTAAACAATCACTGCCAATTGTGAGTATTAAGGTTCAAGTCAATCATTAAATGGAATAGGAGCATCAAATATGCACAGTGCTCCCCCATATCTCACAAAATCTCACAGGTCAGGAGAAGAGCTTGGACTCTCACCAAATGTATGAGTTCTGTTCAGTGATAACTAGTAAGTATCATCTGGGGGTGAGTCAACCCAACCAGTCTGACCAGCTGGTTGATAATAGAAATAATCTTCATTGAAAAAATGAGCCATTCTCTGTCTAATAAGAGTTATGTTTTGTGTAAACAACTGCTGATTGGCTGGTTTGAAGTCACATGTACAAGATGCCTTTCCTGCTGCTGTGTGAGGTGAAGGAGTGGTTAGAAATACAGACTGAGTGGAAGGTATAGTTTCATATCTGTCTTCACAAATATCCAAGGTGTAATCTAAAAAAAACAAAATTATTTAATATGCAATAGTACATTTGATGATTTCTGGGAGGATTAAACTTATAATATATTCATCAAACAAAAATAAATACAACATATGCATATATAAACCATCTGACACACTCAGCTATAAAACTGAATAAAACACCATCATAAATGGTTACAGTTTGCTGAACAGACTATTTACATTGATAAAATAGAAACAATATCTTGGCATTTTAATAGTAAGTCATCGCCTAGGGGGAGGGTGTTGGTAGCCCCCCTCCTCCAGAGGAAAACAACATAACTGTCACAAACCTTATTAAAATACATTAAATCTAACTTAGTTGATGGTGACTTTTCATGGTGACTTTGAAACAAGCAAAATTGAGAGACTTTTTCTGATTATTTCTTCAATTTTAATCTGAAGAAAATCTGAGAAAATTTATTTTTATAAACTAATTCTACTTGCAGCCTATACTTGATACTTTACTTTAACATAAATAAATAAATATGCCTGAGCAAAGTTCAAATCTATGTTTAAATTTATTATCACCTCCACTTATTAGGCAGAAGACAGGAAGCAGGGGTTTGCATTGTTCAGTGACTAGTCAATATTTCAAAGGCTCATTTGACATTTCCACTTGAACATTTTCTTTCTAGTGCTTTAATTCTGTTTTTGAGCAGTTCATATTTTGCGTTACAGCCCAGAACAATTTGCTTAACCTAAAGCTAAATGCCTGCATAGATTCCACATTGCATTAGGCTCAGTATATATGCATCCAATTATGTTAGCAAAGAAAGCTTGATTTATAAATCCCCATTAAAAGTAAAGCCTAGTTACAGAAAATTATTTTAAAATTTATTCTATTTCTATAACTTATTATTGCAACATCTAACTTAATTTAAATAACAACTTGTTTTAGAACTTCCATTTTCAAAGCAACAGAAATTCAGAATATTGTTTTGAGATACCTACACAATAGTTTATCTATCAATTTATTCACTAGAACAAATTAAATACAAAATCACAATCAGCAGAGCTAATCACAGCTAATAGCATACTATGCTTTATAACGCTGACTATGTTTTCAACAGTAGCAGAAGATACTTATATTGATATTTACAATGAGCAAAAATTTAAATTATGCCCTAAAAATCAAAAGACCAGGCTAGACCTAACTATCACTTGTAGTCAATTATTATAATTATAATGATAATTATGTCAATGCTACAATTCAAGCTGTTAATATTATTATTATTATTATCATACTAATACTCATTATAATAATCAACTATAAAGAAAGGTATAGTCATTGGGATTGTAACACTAACAGCCATACTTATACTCCTAATAACAATGGCAATGATATTCATATTAAATTTGATAAGATACATAACTTTGTGAACACTAAAAATTAATAGTAAGAGAGAATAATTTAAACTTCAAATTATATATAACAATTAACATGAAAACTTACTGATACTAAAACTAATACTAATATTACAATCATAATGATAATCATAATACCAATATTATTAAGAAAGTCATTATTAATTTGGAGATCATTATTGATTATTCAATATGAATATGAATATCACTATGAACACCGGAATACGTTGACAATCACAATGACACTGATACGTAATTTTGAAGAGCAGAATGAATATGTTGTCAAAATCAAACTCAATGTGTTTTAGTATGAGTTTCATTCCTAGTTCTACTTTAATATTAGTAACCTTAAAACTAAAAGAGAGTGAGTTCAGGAACAAATAACGCGTAATAATCACACATAATTATTATGTGTTATTATATTTAATTTTATTACGCGTTATTTGTTACTATTACTATTAGTATTACTATTAGTATAAGTATTAGTATTATGATAATAGTAATAGTAATACCATTGGCAATAGTGAGTAACACTAGTAATAGTAATACTAAGAGTAGGAGTGTAGTACAACTACTACTAGACCTAGTAGTACTAGGTTTAGTAGTACTAGTACTACTAGTAGTACCAGTACTAGTAGTAGTACTAGTAGTACTAGTACTAGTAGTAGAGTACAGGTACTGAGTAGTACTACATCGAGACTGAGCAGTGAAAACTGATGGTGATATGTACATATTAAAATATAAACTTATCCAAGTGATTAAATTACTTTGGTCAAATATTAATAAAATTATTAGCGACGCTAACCATTTATTTTTAACTTTAGAGTGCAACACTAACTCACCCACTGCCACTGTGACACTGACTGGAAGCAGCTACATTCTGTTGCAAAATGAGAAATGAATTAAATATTGTCGGTTTCAGCGGCTAGAGCGGCAAGAGTCAGCAATCAAAATGTATTGGATGCAGTGGGGGAGGGGGTGAGGTGCCGCTTAGTACACAACGATATTTTATGGATTTACTACTACGTCTGAGGCCTATTTTAATAATCGATTGAAAATTACGACTTTGCTACAATACCATAAAACTAGGTGATCGATGGAAGCACAACTCTTATTTTAACAAACGGCAATTTCGTGTACGTCGTAAATTACCCTGTTCCCTGTAATCTGAAAATATTATAACAATATTATTATAGAGAGATCTGAATAATTTATAGACCCAAAAGTTGTAATTTTTTATTTTTTCAATTATATTTTTTTTTCAAATATTTTTTTTATAATTGTCACTACCCCAATTAGAAAACTTAAAACTTGTTTTCGAAACAGAGTAGAGACGACTCTGAACATAATTGCTATGATACTAGACAGCAGTAGATGCCATCATATGCAATTTGTATAATTTCCCCGATAATATCGAAACAAACATATTGCAATCTAAATATTGTTTTTATTATGACCATAAATATTATTAGACGTCAAAATAGAATAATTACGCACTATAATCTTAAAAAACTGTTTGTAGCTGTAGTGCTTTTATCACAATAACTTTCTCACATTCAGCTCTTTCCAGCCTTAGTTTATTAGGTCTCAGATGACTTATTCGATGGCGATAGTAATGTGGTTACTAGTTAATCGCTAACTCTAAGTCTAATAGTTATTTATTATGCTACATTTTACTCTATAACACAGGCTGTTTCATTTTCTTAATTACTGCACCTACCTTAGGCGAGCCATAACATGACAATGCTACCAAAATAGAGAGGTTGGCCCAGATTCCCTACAGAAACCTGGATACAGCCGGCAGATGCTGGCCTTTGAGGCACACTCTTGACAAGTAGATGCTGAAGAGGGAGAGCTGTCTCGAATACATCAAAGGATCCACCAGTCGCAATCACTGCAGCTGCACCGGCCTCCACAGAAATCTCCATATTGCTAGAATTGGTGCGAGGTCTGCAGGCTGGAAGGCCAGTGCATCCCATCAGCAAGTCAAGGTGCTGAAAGACTGGTTCAGCATTCTAACTCGGGACCTAAAGCATTGTATGGAGAATTTAGACGACTCTGATGGCAGTCCCTGCATCTGGAGCAAGAAGTACTGCAGAGGCCGCACTCATTTTTATACACACAAGCATGATGTTGTAATACTGTTAGATTCTATTGGTTATCTTTTGTTAATGCAGGTGGCTGGCTATATTATGTAGCCAGGTACTTTCTTTGTCTAGTTTCTTCTCCTGTTATATAATTAGAGGGCCTGATTGTGACCTTTCTTATTCAGTTGTGTTTTTTAATACCGTGTTTATACTCTAGCGCAAAAAAACAAAAATAGCTTAAATTAAAGATATATATATAGTGTACTAACTTAAGTAAAATAACCCACATGTTCAAAGGTTTATCAGCCTAACTCAACCCGCACGTAATTCTTGCGTATTACTAAGACGCCAAATTACTACAATATCTCACAAAAATTTCGATATTTTAGTGAATTTGCTAATTAATACTGTTGTAGTTTTGTGCACTATTCTTTAGGGTGTTATTGCGCGCTCAATAAATACTGCATATCACTGTGAGGTTATGTGAAGAACCGAACCAGTTGATTATTTGACGAGAGAACTGTATTAGTATTTCAAGTACGCACTTGCAATAAAAAGTCATATATATATATAAGTATAAAAAAGAAAAGAGTACAATTAGTAAAATGTTGCACAAGGTTAACCTGTCTACTTAACTACCATCGTCTAGACTGGTGTAGATACTGGACGGCATTGTTTATATATGAGGGGTTGATCTTGATTGGATTAATAAGGTTCTGGTGTTGTCACCATAAAGGGTGATACGGTGCCACACAGGGAAGCGCTATAACTAGCGGAGTTGTCCTCCTTGAGACAATAGTTGCACCATAATATATTGTAAGTCTGTAGCAGGGGCACTGAAGGGTGTGCTTCCCTAAACCACTGCAACATACTATTAATATTAGCTAGTGTTCTATTTCTTACATTATCTTTTTTAACCTATATATAATTTACTTGTAGTTATAGTTTATTTCCACTTAGATCTATAGTTTTGTCTTAGACCTCAACTGTCTAGCTTCTGCACTGCATTCATGCAGCTGGATGAAGTCATACAAGTATTTTGTACCAACATGACTCTGGAGTAGGTTTATTCATAGCAACTGTATTATTTCTTCTTATAAACAGCATATAATTATACTTTATTATTATATTATTTAGTTGTCATGTTGTACTATTATATATAGCATCATTATAATGGTATAGTATTATTGCATAATGTATAGCATCCTTATATCATAGCATTGTTATATATAGTATCATCTTATAGTTTTGTTATGTATAGTAATATTGTATTGTATTATTGTGTAGTATTATTATATAGTACATATAGTTGTAGTAACTCTTTATTGAGTACAGCTGCATGCATATGCATGGTAATAATATAGATATTTTATATATTATTATAGGATATTATAATAGGCTACAGGGTGTCATTATGCAGTAGTCTGGTAAACTTTGTTTTGTTTTGATGCTATATTACATTAGTCTTCATAAGTATTTCACTAAGTCTGCCTTTCTTTTTCACATAAAAATGTGTGTGGTGAGTTTAAAATATTTAAAATTATATAGTACTTTTCTATAAGACAACATTATGGTTAAAGTTCTGTTGATTAGTAAAAGTATTATACAGTTAGTTGAACAAAATATTATTATATAATATGTTGCATGCTTGTGAGCACTCATACATAACCTTGAATGTTAAATTAAGTACAAATGCATAGTGTATGATTATATACAGTAATCATATATTTGTGTGTATTAGTATTGCATTCATTTAATACTATACTCTATTTTATTTCAAAATATGTAGAAATTTATTGCAACTAAAACGTAATTCCACATGCAAGTGTTATGATATCATAATATATTTAGTACTGAAAAATTTCATTCGGTATTAAAGACCTATATTTGCTATCATTACATGTTTAGTATTAAGAATTAACATGGTAAATCACTTACCTCTCGTTTGTACTGACAATAGAACTATAATATGTTTTTAGGTTATGGAATCTACAGGAGTTACAGATACTAGACATATCAGAGAATAACTTCACCAGTCTATACCATCTTCAGTGTGCAGACTGAAAAAATCTGCTAGAACTCAAGTTAATCTTCAATGACTGCATGACATCGTTGAATCAGCTGAGATACTATACTGCTAACACATCTTAGTTCTTTATACTAGGTGGTTGTAATGCTCTTACAGCTCCTCTACTATAAACCTGTAAGAAAGAGGGTTAAATGCTGTGAGACAATACTACACACATTTGGCTAAAGGAGCAGGTAGAAATATTCCATTCGCTACAATAACTGTATTGTGAAAGACCAGCTTGCAGAGCACTAATAGCAAGTGGTGTCTGCAGGCTGACAATGTTTGCACATATTAGGCTTATTTTACCATTGTATAAGTATATGATTTCACCTGTGAAATTTGCCTGGTTTACCTAGCTTATGATGTCATTTCCTGTCACTTTACACTCTTGCAGTGTTTCATTTCACTGTATATCATATAATGATTATTTTAATTGATTTGTTTGTTTTGTTTGTTTGATTTGTTTTGATTATTTCAATTATATATAATTGTTGTCTATTAATTCAACGTTATTTACTAGTTATTTATACCTCACCTACAATCTCAGCGCTAGTTTACTAAATTTTGCTTATATTATTACGGTTCAATTATTTCTGACCAATATATAATGCAAACACCTGTTCTTTATTTTGAAGGTAATTAGTTGTAATGCTTTTTCTCCGTTAGTCATCAGCATTATTGCCTTTTTCAATTTTTTCATCTAAAATTCAATTTTATACTCTATGAATAAATTGTATGTGTTTATTATGAACCAAGTCATTTATGAGTTCTAATAATTACACTCAAACGTAGAACTTTGTTTAGTTTTGAAAGACAAATTTATTGTCTAAAAGTTTGAAGCTAAAGAAACTAGTAAAAAGTTTCGATCTTTCATGGCAGCTGGTTGATAGAACATTTCAGCTGTAAAACGTACATTTAGGTTGGATAATAAACTTATTATAATTGGCGTGTTTACAATTCTACAAAAAATGGTAAAAGTGTGGCTATACGTTGTGTGACAGCTATAGTTAATGCCTAATACTTGAATAAATAAAATTCAGTTAGTTTGCACAATTTTTTTAACTATGCTTATTTCTCCCTAAAACTTTGTTAATTTAGTGGTAAACAATTTTCTATAGCAGCATATTTTATTGAATGCATAGAAAGGCAAAATATTCTATTGATCTAAAGAACATAATTATACTCCGATATGTGATACAGTATAAATATTATACTTATTTATATAATTGACAAATGAATACAGCTGCGTAGTGAAAAATAATTGCCTGGCTGGGATTCGAACCCGTGACCTCTGGCTAACAAGTACACCACTGGACTTCTATAGGTATATTCACATGCAACACTACACATAGATGTGGTTTAAAAGTTTTTGAAAGTATTGTTGATATCCATTATAATAATGAGTATTGACATAGTTTAGTAAAAGCAGTATTCAGTGACCAATTTTGATAATGTCTCTCTATGTGTTCAAAGTTGCATTTTATGTAACCGTTTCAGAATGAAATTTTGTTCAGTAGATGCACAGATTTTCAAATTTTACTAGTGGTTATACTTTTACATATTTCATTGTCCTAAATATTATAATATGGATATACAATATATGTATCATTTACTAAAGAAATATTACTTTGAGACCTACAAATATTATTGATATAATGGTGACTTAACGTCATATATATCAGAATTCACTCTTAATTGCCTGCCACCAGATTTGTTGGAAAAACAATTAGCATGAAGTTCAGCATGAAATTATTTGATGCTATAATATGGATTATGTATTTCATTACGGAGAAAGGATAGGCTGAGTCAAACGCTGCAGTTGTGTTCTATACTATGTATTTGTTATCACAAGGGGATCATCAGGTGAGCAGAAACTCTGCATATTTCAAGTTGATAAATTTTGTGTGTAGTAATACCCATGTCAGATCAACAGCTATATTTGAATGTTTGACATTTTCGAACATGTAGAATGCTACATTGTAGTATAATATCATAATAAAATAGTATATTGAATATTATAGACAGTGACTAGTGAGAAAGTTGTCTCCCCTAATGCATTCCAATACACTCATCAGCTTGCAAAGTTAGAACAAATCACACATAACTCCTCAATTATTAATTAATACAATAATATAAATATATTAAACTAGTATATTATTGATTATTGGCGCAGATAGATGAAAACAATGAAAGCTGTATTTAGCCGCGAGAAGAAAACTCTACAGTGCAAATAATAGATAGCGCATCGTTTCTAACCAAAGTGAGTATTTGCTTTTCTTTACCGT
This sequence comes from Bugula neritina, assembly GCA_964035545.1. Taxonomy (NCBI): domain Eukaryota; kingdom Metazoa; phylum Bryozoa; class Gymnolaemata; order Cheilostomatida; family Bugulidae; genus Bugula; species Bugula neritina. The sequence continues at coordinate 4,848,450 of OZ037770.1, forward strand.
TTCCGACTTACTTCCTAGCTGACCAAGAGTCACGAAATTCCCAACTCGTTAATTTTTAATCCACCATTCCCTGTTATGGTAGTTTCATTTATTTTTTCTTGTTTTCAAATTGCTGTATTAAAATAATTAGGTGCATAAGTGTGAATTATGATAATCTCTACAATGGCACGTAATCGTTTTGATTATCAGGTTATACATATAGTTATACTGATACTTATAGTTATATTATTTATAACTTATAAGTTATAACTATAACTATAAGTTACAGTTATACCTATTGGTTATACTTATACTAATAATTATACTTATACTTATAGTTACAGCAATAACTTATTAGTTATCATTAATATTATGATTGTGATATCATTATCACCATTATGATAAATTGATTATGGTTTAGAAAACCATAATCATAATGATAATTACTTTTACTTTATCAATATTATTATGATTATTGTTATCATTATCATCATTATGGCGTTAATATTACTACTACTATTAGGCTAAATATAATGATAATCATAACGATTAAGTTAAGCTGATTATGCCTGGTATTCATATTGATATAGTGATATACTCACAGTCATACCGTATATAGTAATACTGATAGTAACAGTGAATAACAGAATAAGCGATAATATTAGCAATGCTGATTATAGTTTTGTTTACAATCACAATAATGTAATATGAGTAACATAAGCATTAATGGTTATCAGCATAGTCTATTACTCTATAGCAATAGTATTGCTATAACTATTAGTATTAGTTATCATTAATAATTCTAATGATACTGTTAGTATTATACAACTTGTAATACGAATATAGATATATGATAATTTGATATTAACCATATATCCATGACCAGAATGATAATGTAATGCTAATACTAATAATAATACTGAAAATAAGTAAGACTCTGGATATCAGTATCAATATAAATATGATTGTTTATAATATTGTTATGTACTATTTGTATTAGTATGCATCATAGTGATATTTATTGATATTTATGATAATTATTGACCATTACTATGCCAACACTTAGCTTTATTGTTTATATTAAGCCTAATGACTATGCTGATTATTATATATTTTATCTGCAGTACCCACGGCAACACCCGTAGGCAATTTTGTTTAATAGTTAGGATTGAACTATATCATGATATTTTAAATTAATTTGATATTTTTTTGGCAATAACCAAATGCATAAACAAAGCCACATGTTGATAGTGTAATTGTTGATTGTTTCTTAAACTTCAAATTGATTCTTCTTACAGTGTTTCTTCGAAGTTTTTACTCCAATATATGTCAGAAAGTTTGCCATCTGCGTCTGCATGTAAAATTGCATAGTTTTTAACATGATTAAAATAGTTTTGTAATCTTTTAGTGCATTAGTGAGCTCTTGTACTTGGTTTTCACAAATTGCGTTATTCTAGATACACTCTAACATGTGTCAGATTGTATTTCAGTCATTAAATAAATCAAGCTGTTCAAGTTTATGCAGCTATGGAAGTATCATCACTGCTGCTTAGGCTGGTTTTAGTTATTGAACTTTGTTAGAGGTTGTTGCGTAGCATTCCTTGTTGGTTTGAGTCATGTTTATGTGTGTTCTAGCTACATTGCTTGTCTCAATACGATATAGTATGTCATTGTTTAACAACTATATGGTAATATTTGAAGAAACTTGTGTGACAAAGCAAACTAAATCATCTCAAGGTGTGTTCTCAGCTTCATGAGTGTTTTCATGTTTGCTAAAATTTAGTTTTGAGGCTATTGTTATAGCCATAGGTTAAGTTGTTTTTATGTAAAGGTTTTCATCACTTTAGTATCTGTAATTGTTTTATATAATTTGTTTTAGTGATCTCCTAATCTTTATTATAAGTTAATTTAATGAACACCATCCATTAGTATTTCCAGTTCATCTGCCTTGAGATCCGCAGCTTCTTTAGGATTTTCTGTTTCCAACATATAAATTATTTCACAGGCAACAAAATAGCTTTATATTACTGAGAATGGTGGATAGATTTTTTGCAATAGGAAATATGTGTTTAACAAACCACTTAATCAAAGTGTATGTGTTAACCAAATAAGATATTTGATTTAAGGATGTTGTATTTGCATAAATCAATTTATAAGTTAGCTATATATAGCTATGGTTCTGCTCTAACCCCTAGGGGTTAGAGCAGTTGTCTATAGTAAACACAAACTTCGGGGTGGGAGTTTAATAAACGCCATTGGTGATGTTAGAAAGAGCATCCAGTCATAATTGCTCCTGTGCCCACCTAAATAGGTCTTTAACCCAATCTAACAAAAGCCCTTCCATCAGGGTTTTCCCCAAAGATGATGACTATAAACTTGTGGTAGTTTTTCAATATGACTATGGCTATGCCATAGTCATAATGGTATGCTATACTAGTTGGCTCATCCATTACTTGTTTTGACTGCCTTTGTTTTTATGGTTTGCTTCTCACAGAGATAAATATTCTTTTTATAGATGACTGTATGTGTTTGAGTGTAAGAAAAAATGTCGAATCTACTGGTTCAGCCTCCAACTGGTGGATCTCTGGGTATGTGTATTTAAACTATTTATTCAACTCCTGACTTGGCGGATTGTCACTGTGAATAGTTGGCACTAATATTCTACCTTACACTAATACTCTACCTTACACTAATATTCTACCTTACACTAATATTCTACCTTACACTAATATTCTACCTTACACTAATAGTCTACCTTACAATAATACTCTACCTTACGCTAATGGTCTACCTTACACTAATAGTCTACCTTGCACTAATATTCTACCTTACACTAATATTCTACCTTACACTAATATTCTACCTTACACTAATATTCTACCTTACACTAATATTCTACCTTACACTAATATTCTACCTTACACTAATAGTCTACCTTACACTAATAGTCTACCTTACACTAATATTCTACCTTACAATAATATTCTACCTTGCACTAATATTCTACCTTGCACTAATATTCTACCTTACACTACTAGTCTACCTTGCACTAATAGTCTACCTTACACTACTAGTCTACCATACACTAATATTCTACCTTACACTAATATTCTACCTTGCACTAATATGCTACCTTGCACTAATAGTCTACCTTACACTACTAGTCTACCATACACTAATAGTCTACCTTACACTAATATTCTACCTTACACTACTAGTCTACCTTACACTAATAGTCTACCTTACACTAATATTCTACCTTACACTAATAGTTTACCTTGCACTAATATTCTACCTTGCACTAATAGTCTAGCTTACACTAAGCCTAGGGCCACACGGTGCGTATTTTCGCATGCGAAAATTGAAATTACAAGTAGCAAAGGTGTCAAACTCTCATCTCAAAAAAGTGACAGTTGCGTTCAGAGATCAGACAGTTGTGATGTCACAAAGGTCAACGAGTTCACAGTGGCAGCCTCATAATACTGTTTTATGTCACTAATTAGCGTATTGCTTTGAAACTGGTACAACAGACAAAATTATGCAAGCAGTTGGGTTAGAGTTGTCTTATCTCAACAGAATAAACACTGAACTATAAACTATACATTAAATGATTATTTAGAAAGAATACAAAGCTATCTAATAAAATATATGTTACTCATGGTTATGATTACTGAAATCCACCATATAATTAATATATTCGATCAGTAGATGACAGGTGTCAGAATGATAGACAGGACCTGTGAGCACTGTGTAATAATCATTTTGTCACTGTATGATGTTACAGAAAATATGGGAATCTGGTTGAGACATTCTGGACAGCCTCCTGTAGACTGGTCAGATGTACAGTCTGCTAATACCAAGTCATATACTATTGCTGAGGTGAAACGTGAAGTTGGGAGTTATGATATCACAGATCTCAAACTAGAGGGAACAATTCCAAGTAACATTGGAGAGATTGCTGGTAAAGCCATGTGTCTATGTGTTTCTAACCTGACTGACAGAGCAAGTCTAGACAAGTGAGTGTCTATTAAATAGCTGTGTAAATGTTAAACAAGTTTATTTGTGTTATTTATTAAATAATAATGGATAATAGACACTGAAGCTGAGGCATATTTTTGCTCATAATATATGCGTACAACATAATATACATCAACATAGTAATATGTCCAAGAGAACCTGTCTCTACTGTTATTTGATAGTGTTGACTGAATGATGTTTCATGTATATATATAGCTAAAAACTGGAGTAATGTACAGTTTGTAATATATTATACAGAAGATTATGTTTTGTCATCAACTGCAAATTTACAATCCTAAACATTAGTCAATATAATAACTTACATAGCAATTTAGAGTGAGGCCTCATGTACTATAAACTAACAGCTAACCTTGCATAATGAAGCTTCCTCTCCTCACTTACAACAGAATATAACTGAAACTCTTTGGTGTTTTTTGCAACAATATATCTGTTTCCTGCATGTTTTTTCTGTTAAATACGCAATTAGCATAATATAATAGTATATTTTATTTTGATATGGTAAACATAAATACATGACACACTTTATATTACAGTCTATGCCAGCTGACTCAGTTAGAGAAACTAGACATAGGATATAATCCTCTCAACACAGTACCAGAAGTTGTGTCATCACTTACATCACTTGAGGAGTTAAATGTGGAAAACTGTAAAATAGCTACTCTACCTGAGAGGTTTCTGTGTCGCAGTCTTTTTTGTTTCAAACACTCAATGATTCACATGTTGATATAATGCTTACGAAGTATGGCGAATTAGTATGTCACTATGTATTGTTGAAAAGCATAAAGCTATAAATTACAATTTTCTTGAAGCTATATGATATTAGAATTTTCTCAAAACTTGAAAATATTGTAAATATGTTTCAGTTATCTGGCATTACATTTTCATTGCTATAAAACCTTGTTCAACAAATACTATAGCACCCACTTGTAGTTTACTAAAATCTAGTTCATGTTAAATGCTTTTTAGCTTTTGCTATTTTACTTTAAATTTGCTTTGTTGCAATAAATATGTTTCTTGGATATTTTACCTGATTGAATACACAAGTATCGTATATACAGTATATAATAATATCCTTATACAGTGGATTACATATATTATGCACTTTATATTACAGTCTATGTCAGCTGACTCAGTTAGAGAAATTTAACATAGAAGGGAATTCTCTCCACACAGTACCAGAAGTTGTGTCATCACTCGCATCACTTAAAGAGTTGAATATGTGGGGCTGTGAATTATCTACTCTACCTGGGAGGTTTTGTATTGCACAATATTATCTCTGTTTCAAACATTCAATATTTCACTTCTTTAATGCTTATCAAGTAGTGTTATGCTATTTTATTATATATTGCCAACGTATGTTAAAAAACCTATAGATATGCATTTTCGAACTTGTCCAATAGTTTGTCGCAAGGTGGAAATAATACAGCATTATGGTATGCTATTGTATATCCTTATATCACAAGAACCTTTTGTAATGAATAATAAAACAGCCATCTGCAGTTTACTGGCAATCATGGTAATAATCGAATCATTCTTAGCTTCTTGCGTCAATCACTTTGACTATCCATTACCGGAATGAATTTTTTTCTGAACTTTTTACCTGACTGACTGTGCTTAGCAATATAACATGTACAGTGTATATTATTATGACACAGTAGACTACATATATCATACCCTTTATAATTATTGCAGTCTATGCCAGCTGACTCAGTTAGAGAAACTAATTTTAAGAGGAAATCCTCTCAACACAATACCAGAAGTTGTGTCATCGCTCACATCACTTAAGGAGTTGTATATGGGGAACTGTAAATTATCTACTCTACCTGAGAGGTTTGTGGAACACAGTCTTTCTTGTTTCAAACACTCAATAATTCACATGTTGATATAATGCTTACCAAGTATTGCTAATTAGTATGTCACTATGTATAGTTGAAAAGCATAAAGCTATAAATTACAATTTTCTTGAGGCTATATTGTATTTGAGTTTCTCAAAACTTGAAAATAAATATGTTTCAGTTTTCTGGCATTACATTTCCTATTGCCATAAAAAGTTCTTCAACAAATACTATAGCACCGCTTGTACTTTACTAGAATCTATTTCATATTAAATGTCTTTTACTTTAAATATGCCTTGTCAAAATAATTTTTTTTTGCATGTTATACCATATTGAATACACCACTGTAGTATACAGAGTACATAATATTATCCTGATACAGTGGATTGCATATATTATGCACTTTATATTACAGTCTATGCCAGCTGACTCAGTTAGACAAACTAGACATAGGATGGAATCCTCTCAACACAGTACCAGAAGTTGTGTCATCACTCACATCACTTAAAGAGTTGTATATGGGGAACTGTAAATTGTCTACTCTACCTGAGAGGTTTGTGGAGCACAGTCTTTCTTGTTTCAAACACTCAAAAATTCACATGTTGATATAATGCTTACCAAGTATTGCTAATTAGTATGTCACTATGTATTGTTGAAAAGCATAAAGCTATAAATTACAATTTTCTTGAGGCTATATTATAATATTAGATTTTCTGAAAACTTGAAAATAAATATGTTTCAGTTATCTGGCATCACATTTCCTATTACTATGAAACCTTCTCCAACAAATACTATAGCACTCGTTTGTAGATTACTAGAATCTATTTCACATTAAATGCTTATTAGGTTTCGGTATTTCACTTTGAATTTGCTTTGTTGCAATAAATTTGTTTCTTGGATATTTTACTTGATTGAATACACAAGTAGTATATACTATTATCATGATACAGTGGATTAAACACATAACACACTTTATATTACAGTCTATGTCAGCTGACTCAGTTAGAGAAACTAGACATAGGAATGAATCCTCTCAACACAGTACCAGAAGTTGTGTCATCACTCACATCACTTAAAGAGTTGTATATGGGGAACTGTAAATTGTCTACTCTACCTGAGAGGTTTGTGGAGCACAGTCTTTCTTGTTTCAAACACTCAAAAATTCACATGTTGATATAATGCTTACCAAGTATTGCTAATTAGTATGTCACTATGTATTGTTGAAAAGCATAAAGCTATAAATTACAATTTTCTTGAGGCTATATTATAATATTAGATTTTCTGAAAACTTGAAAATAAATATGTTTCAGTTATCTGGCATCACATTTCCTATTACTATGAAACCTTCTCCAACAAATACTATAGCACTCGTTTGTAGATTACTAGAATCTATTTCACATTAAATGCTTATTAGGTTTCGGTATTTCACTTTGAATTTGCTTTGTTGCAATAAATTTGTTTCTTGGATATTTTACTTGATTGAATACACAAGTAGTATATACTATTATCATGATACAGTGGATTAAACACATAACACACTTTATATTACAGTCTATGTCAGCTGACTCAGTTAGAGAAACTAGACATAGGAATGAATCCTCTCAACACAGTACCAGAAGTTGTGTCATCACTCACATCACTTAAAGAGTTGTATATGGGGAACTGTAAATTGTCTACTCTACCTGAGAGGTTTGTGGAGCACAGTCTTTCTTGTTTCAAACACTCAAAAATTCACATGTTGATATAATGCTTACCAAGTATTGCTAATTAGTATGTCACTATGTATTGTTGAAAAGCATAAAGCTATAAATTACAATTTTCTTGAGGCTATATTATAATATTAGATTTTCTGAAAACTTGAAAATAAATATGTTTCAGTTATCTGGCATCACATTTCCTATTACTATGAAACCTTCTCCAACAAATACTATAGCACTCGTTTGTAGATTACTAGAATCTATTTCACATTAAATGCTTATTAGGTTTCGGTATTTCACTTTGAATTTGCTTTGTTGCAATAAATTTGTTTCTTGGATATTTTACTTGATTGAATACACAAGTAGTATATACTATTATCATGATACAGTGGATTAAACACATAACACACTTTATATTACAGTCTGTGTCAGCTGACTCAGTTAGAGGAACTATACATAGGACACAATCCTCTCAACACAGTACCAGAAGTTGTGTCATCACTCACATCACTTAAAGAGTTGAATATGTGGTACTGTGAATTATCTACTCTACCTGAGAGGTTTGTATTGCACAATATTATCTCTGTTTCAAACATTCAATATTTCACTTCTTTAATGCTTATCAAGTAGTGTTATGCTATTTTATTATATATTGCCAACGTATGTTAAAAAACCTATAGATATGCATTTTCGAACTTGTCCAATAGTTTGTCCTAAGGTGGAAATAATACAGCCTCATGGTATGCCATTGTATATCCTTATATCACAAGAACCTTTTGTAATGAATAATAAAACAGCCATCTGCAGTTTACTGGCAATCATGGTAATAATCGAATCTTTCTTAGCTTCTTGTATCAATCACTTTGACTATCCTTTACCGGAATGAATTTTTTTCTGAACTTTTTACCTGACTGACTGTGCTTAGCAATATAACATGTACAGTGTATATTATTATGACACAGTAGACTACATATATCATACCCTTTATAATTATTACAGTCTATGCCAGCTGACTCAGTTAGAGAAACTAAAGTTAAGAGGAAATCCTCTCAACACAATACCAGAAGTTGTGTCATCACTCACATCACTTAAAGAGTTGAATATGGGGAACTGTAAATTGTCTACTCTACCTGAGAGGTTTGTGGAGCACAGTCTTTCTTGTTTCAAACACTCAAAAATTCACATGTTGTTATAATGCTTACCAAGTATTGCTAATTAGTATGTCACTATGTATTGTTGAAAAGCACAAAGCTATAAATTACATATTTCTTGAGGCTATATTGAATTAGAGTTTCTCATTACTTGAAAATAAATATGTTTCAGTTATCTGTCATTACATTTCCTATCGCTATAAAACTTTTTTAACAAATATTATAGCATCCACTTGTAGTTTACTATAGTGTGTATTTCTCATTAAATGGTTATTAGAGCCTTCTGTACTTTACTATGAATATGCCTTAGCGTAATAAATTTGCTATTTGGATATTTTACTTGATTGAATATGCAGTGTTTGTTATGATACAATAAATTAAATATATCACATACTTCTTATTACAGCCTGAGCCAGCTGACTCAGTTAGAGAAACTAGACATAGGATGGAATCCTCTCAACACAATACCAGAAGTTGTGTCATCACTTAAAGAGTTGGATATGGAAGGCTGTAAATTATCTACTCTACCTGAGAGGTTTGTGTGTCACTACAAATTTTATATCATTTTTAACGTTCAATAATTGTTATTTTGAAGCAGAATTTCAACACAGTAACTACTACATTAAGATGTTTATACTTTTTCTCTGCAAACCCCCATACGAATCTTAACGTTTCAGAGGATATTGTCAATTAGCACACTATCAGTTGTATAGTTGATTATTATTCACACACTGAGTATATATAATAATTGAATACTTGTATGCTATTATAATAAACTGTTAACTTCTCATGCTCTGCATGTAATATGCTACAATAAGTTGCTTGGTTGTTAAATTGTATATAGTTTTACCTGGTTGAAAACAAAATGTGAATACAGTATAAAGTTTTATGGTAATGCAGACCACATATATATCATACACTTTATATTACAGCCTGTGTCAGCTGACTCAGTTAGAGAAACTAAACATAGGAAGTAATCCTCTCAACACAGTACCAGAAGTTGTGTCATCACTCACCTCACTTAAAGAGTTGGATATGTGGAACTGTAGATTATCTACTCTACCTCAGAGGTTTGTGTGTTACAATAATTATTTCTTTTGTTTTAAACATTCTATATTTCACTTCTTTAATGCTTCTCAAGTAGTGTTATGCTATGATATCATATATTGCCAACGTATGTTGAAAAACATAAACATGTATTTTTTTAACTTATCTAGTTGTTTGTCCTAATGTAGAAATAATACAATTTTATAGTGAGCCATTGTATATCCTTACATCACAATACTTTTTGTAATCAAAAATAAAGCAGGCCTCTGCAGTTTACTGACAATCATGGTAATAATCGAATCTTTCTTAGCTTCTTGCGTCAAGCACTTTGACTATCCATTACCGGAATGAATTTTTTTTCTGCATTTCTTACTTGGCTGACTGTGCTTAGCAATATAATATGTACAGTGTATATTATTATGACACAGGAGACTACATATATCATACCCTTTATAATTATTGCAGTCTATGCCAGCTGACTCAGTTAGAGAAACTAGACATAGTAGATAATCCTCTCAACACAGTACCAGAAGTTGTGTCATCGCTCACATCACTTAAAGAGTTGGATATGAGGATCTGTGAATTATCTACTCTACCTGAGAGGTTTGTGGAACACAGTCTTTCTTGTTTCAAACATTCAATAATTCACATGTTGATATAATGGTTACCAAGTATTGCTAATTAGTATGTCACTATGTATAGTTGAAAAGCATAAAGCTATAAATTACAATTTTCTTGAGGCTATATTGTATTTGAGTTTCTCAAAACTTGAAAATAAATATGTTTCAGTTTTCTGGCATTACATTTCCTATTGCCATAAAAAGTTCTTCAACAAATACTATAGCACCGCTTGTACTTTACTAGAATCTATTTCAGATTAAATGTCTTTTACTTTAAATATGCCTTGTCAAAATAAATTTTTTTTGCATGTTATACCATATTGAATACACCACTGTAGTATACACAGTACATAATATTATCCTGATACAGTGGATTGCATATATTATGCACTTTATATTACAGTCTATGTCAGTTGACTCAGTTAGAGAAACTAGACATAAGAAGAAATCCTCTCAACACAGTACCAGAAGTTGTGTTATCACTCACCTCACTTAAAGAGTTGTATATGTGGAACTGTGGTTTATCTACTCTACCTCAGAGGTTTGTGTGTTACAATAATTATTTCTTTTGTTTTAAACATTCTATATTTCACTTCTTTAATGCTTATCAAGTAGTGTTATGCTATGATATCATATATTGCCAACGTATGTTGAAAAACATAAACATGTATTTTTTTAACTTATCTAGTTGTTTGTCCTAATGTAGAAATAATACAATTTTATAGTGAGCCATTGTATATCCTTATATCACAGAACTTTTTGTAATCAAAAATAAAGCAGCCCTCTGCAGTTTACTGACAATCATGGTAATAATCGAATCTTTCTTAGCTTCTTGCGTCAAGCACTTTGACTATCCATTACCGGAATGAATTTCTTTTCTGAACTTTTTACCTGGTTGACTGTGCTTAGCAATATAATATGTACAGTGTATATTATTATGACACAGGAGACTACATATATCATACCCTTTATAATTATTGCAGTCTATGCCAGCTGACTCAGTTAGAGAAACTACACATAGACGGAAATCCTCTCAACACAGTACCAGAAGTTGTGACATCACTCACATCGCTTAAAGAGTTGGATATAAAGAGCTGTGAATTATCTACTCTACCTGAGAGGTTTGTGGAACACAGTCTTTTTTTTTAGTTTCAAATGTTCAATAATTCACATTTTGATATAATGCTTACCAAGTATTGGGAATTAGTATGTCACTATGTATTGTTGAAAAGCATAAAGTTATAAATTACATATTTCTTGAGGCTATATTGAATTAGAGTTTCTCATTACTTGAAAATAAATATGTTTCAGTTATCTGTCATTACATTTCCTATCGCTATAAAACTTTTTTAACAAATATTATAGCATCCACTTGTAGTTTACTATAGTGTGTATTTCTCATTAAATGGTTATTAGAGCCTTCTGTACTTTACTATGGATATCCCTTAGCGTAATAAATTTGCTATTTGGATATTTTACTTGATTGAATATGCAGTGTTTGTTATGATACAATAAATTAAATATATCACATACTTCTTATTACAGCCTGAGCCAGCTGACTAAGTTAGAGAAACTATACATAGGAGGGAATCCTCTCAACACAGTACCAGAAGTTGTGTCATCACTCACATCACTTAAAGAGTTGAATATGCAGAGCTGTGAATTATCTACTCTACCTGAGAGGTTTGTGTGCCACAACAAGTTTTATATATCACTTTTAACATTCAATAATTGTTATTTTGAAGCAGAATTTCAACACAGTAAATACTACATTAAGATGTTTATACTTTTTCTCTGCAAAAACTACATATGAATCTCACCGTTTCTGAGGATATTGTCAATTAGCACACTATCTAGAAGTTTCCTCTGCTTCACAAGTTATTTTATAGTGTTTCTATTTCTTTTTGAATATCTCCCATGATAGGTTGACTGGGCTGTTTTTCAGAAATCGTTTTAATAACTATTTTTGTTATATTATAATTATAGCTACTTCTGTACACATAATTAGCATATATATTACATTATTATAGTATCACAGTTTCTTTTTACTGTCTAATTGAATGCACAAGTGCTATATACAGTATCTACATAATATTATCCTGATACAGTGGATAACATATATCATGCACTTTATATTACAGTCTATGTCAGCTGACTCAGTTAGAGAAACTATACTTAGGAGATAATCCTCTCAAGACAGTACCAGAAGTTGTGTCATCACTCACATCACTTAAAGAGTTGAATATGTGGAGGTGTGAATTATCTAATCTACCTGAAAGGTTTGTGGAACACAGTCCTTCTTGTTTCAAACACTCAATAATTCACATGTTTTTATAATGCTTACCAAGTATTGTTAATTAGTTTGACAATATGTAGTGTTGAAAAGCATAAAGCTATAAATTACAATTTTTTTGAGGCTATATGATATTAGAGTTTCTGAACACTTGAAAATAAATATGTTTCAGTTATTAGGCATTACATTTCCTATTGCTCTATAACCTTCTTTAAATAATACTATAACACCTACTTGTGGTTTACTAGAATCTATTCCCCATTACATGCTTATTAGCTTTCGGTAGTTTACTTTGAATTTGCTTTGTTGAATTAAATTTTTTTCTGAACTTTTTACCTGACTGACTGTGCTTAGCAATATAACATGTACAGTGTATATTATTATGACACAGTAGACTACATATATCATACCCTTTATAATTATTACAGTCTATGCCAGCTGACTCAGTTAGAGAAACTAAAGTTAAGAGGAAATCCTCTCAACACAATACCAGAAGTTGTGTCATCACTCACATCACTTGAAGAGTTGAATGTGGAGAAATGTGAATTATCTAATCTACCTGAGAGGTTTGTGTGTCACTACAAATTGTACATCATTTTTAACGTTCAATAGTTATTATTTTGTAGCAGAATTTCAGCACAGTAAATACTACATTAAGATGTTTATACTTTTTCTCTGCAAACCTCCATATGAATCTCGCCTTTACAGAGGAGATTGTCAATTAGCACACTATCTAGAAGATTCCCGACGTCACAAATAAGTTTATAGTATTCCAATATCTTTTTTGAAATGCTTCCCATGAGAGGTTGACTAGGCTTTTCTTAAGAAATTGTTTTATCAAACCTTTTCATTATATTATAATGATTGTTACTTCTGTACCCATAATTGGTATATATTGTAGTAATTTTAGTAATTACTAGTTTTGTGGGCTTCTAGCGAGCAATATCTTTATATTATCTTCCAATAATATCACGGCTTGTAACAGGAATGAATGATTTATTAATACGCAGTAAAAGTAGTAGCGAAACGATACATCCAATATCAAGGGTAAAAATATACATCTATCTTACACTAACTAGCTATCACACTCTGAGTATGGCTGCTATCTACATCCGGCGCCCTCCGCGCATTGCTGGGGGTCTCATGTGACGGATATCGGATTGGCTGGGGAGCACGTGGGATAACATACTACACTCCCCACTACACTGCCCCCCACCCCAGCAGGAAGCCCACCATCCTGATAATACCAAAATAAAAAAATAAAATAACAACAAAAAAACAATAAGATATCTGCATCAAAAGATCAAAATTTATACTTAGGCCAACGGTTTATTAAAAAAAAACATCTGGTTAAAATATAAAAATTAGGCACTATAAAACTAAGAGATTGTATCTGTATCAAGAGCTTTTTGTACGGCACCGAGAGATATGATGTGTAGAGAGACGGTAAGTGAGGCACCACCTGCGGCGTAGATCAGGAGGACAGCTGGAAAGAGTTAGGGACAGGGAAATAGAGAGGGGAAGGAGAACGTCATCTACGACACTGGGGTTGTCACAAAGACGGGTGTCTGGGCAATGTGGAAGGTAGACACTCAGTCTTTATCATCTCTCTTGAGCTGGGCCACAGAGTCCCGGAGAGCCTTGAGTTCAGAAGCGGCGGCTGATATCCTAGACGCCAACCTCTCTCTCTCTAGTTCATGCATCCGTTGCTCCATCTCTCTTAGATTTCTAGCAACAGAGGAGTGGCGTTTGGGGATGAAGACTGCCATCGCCACTTACGAGAGGGTCGAGGGAGACAGGTGAGGACGGGCATCATCTCTGGGGGACTTCTATCCGTTGTAAGACTACTCGGAGTACGATGTTGGGACGGGGCGCAGTGTGAGCGGGGGTGACAGGCGAGGTACCAGGGGCTTCCTAAGCCCAGGGGGTTTGGGGCAGGGTCCTTGGGTAATGGCACGGGGAGCGGGAAATTCTTGGCTCAGCCGTTCGTAACGAGCAGGGTCTGAGATGAATGGCTTGATGAGGCCGAGAAAAGTAGGGAAGGAAAGCTTGTCCACATTGTAGAGATGTCCAACGTGACACTCCATAGTCTTCTGGTGACGGAGGGTGTAGTCCCTGTGGTAGCTGTACTCCCCACAGGGGCGGAAGGTGGTGATAAAATGTTGATGGATGTGTACTCGGAGGCGGCGAGGTGTGGTGAAATGCTGTTGACACAGCCGGCAGGTGGTGCAGTTGTCGTTTCCTCTATTTTGTTGAATCATGTTCTCGCTACCCTGGGTAACCCAGCTAGACCGGGTTATGAGTATCTCCGGTAGTGTAGCGGAAGTAGGTTCCGTCTCCCAAGCCATCTCCAATGGTGGCATATCATCATAGTTAGAACAGCGAGTGATATCTGAAAAAGCAGAATTATTGTTAGATCAAATTTGATCTTTACAGCATAATTCTGATGACAATCGACTGTTACTAGTCTGAGAGTCATGCATCTTTTTGTACGGCACTCGAGAGACTGTGTTTGGACGTGTAGACTGGCTGAGAAACATAGTGTCAAGTTCCAGATCTAGTAGATCATCGGCCATTGTTATGTCCTCGTCGTCTTTCACGTTTAGCCCAGTCTCCAGCAATTGTGATTCAACCAGAGTGATAAAATCAGAATTAACTGATGTCAGACCCGTTTCCATAGATAGGAATACTAGGGCTAGGCAGGCTTACTTTGGAACTTGGTATTTGGAATCATACTCAACGTTCAAGCTTGGATTTTAGTGGTTTTAGTATGTCTACCTTTGGTGATGTCAGCGTAAAAAAAGACTGGACAGCGTGTTTATTTCGCATGACTAGAACTGTTTGCCTCGGGCGCAATAATTCCACCTAATACTCCGCCCTCGCAAAAGTTGATATTTTCGCGGTGTTCACAACTTCCTTCGTTTCGCTACCAGTCTCTCAGTACCGCACCCAGCTTGGCCTTCATGTCTGCCGCTTGTAACGCAGTCGCATACGAAGTCTCAAATATACTAGGGGTTGCCTAGTACGTTGTCCACTTTCCAAGGGAAGTGGTGTACTAATTGGGGGAGATGGTGTAGTCACTGCTCGTGGCGGTGTACTCACTGGTGGACTGTTATGTTCCATCGGTGGCGTTTCCGGCCTACTATTGACTGCTGTATTATTTTCAAGATTTCCGGATACAGCCCTCCCCCGGGGGGTTTTGCAATTCCGGAGCTGAAACAGGTTCCGGAAGTGGTGGCGTTAGACTTGGCGCTGGGGGTGGTGGGCGCACTTCTGGTAACGGAAGTGGTCCTTCCTGCCTCACCAAGTCTTCTGCCCGCGGCATGACCACTTCATACTCTGGTTCATGTCGCCGCCGCCCACGTGTTGCTGTCTGCCTCCTGGGCTCTAACAACCGGGGGGGGGAGGGTTCTCCTGCCGCACCTGGGCTAGCCCAATACAGCTTCAAGCGAGCCTCATTCTGAATAGACACCTGTCCTGAGCGCTCAAGCTTGTAGGTGTGATTGGGCATCACTTCAACTACCGCGTAGGGTCCCACGAACTTAGGCTGTAGCTTAGCCGCCTGTCCTTGACGCCTACGGTAGTTGACCATCCACACCCAGTCTCTAACTTTGTAGAAGGGGGGTTCCTCGGAGTCTTCTTTTCGCACCTGCCACTGAATTTCCCGTAGTATTGTGTGTGCGACCTTCATTTGCTTTACCAATTTGCTGACATACTCGTGGATGGAGTAGTCCTGCTCAGGAATGTGGTAGGTGAGGTCATCTGGCACCCTAGTCTTTTGAACGAGCATCAGGAGGTTAGGGGTCTCACCAGTACTGGTGTGCGGTGTGTTACGATAGGCCCGCAAGACTTGCGGCAACACCGTATCCTATTCCTTCTGACTCCGGCTGAGGAGAAGACTGTGGAGTGCATCGCCCAGCATCCGGTTGTTGCGCTCCACCACTCCGTTTTCCTGGGGGTAGTATGGAGTGGTCCTGCTTTAATTTACTCCTCAGAGGCAGCAAAGATCGCTCATCAGCTGAGACTAAAATTGAGCCCCCTGGTCCGAATGTATATGCTCAGGCAAGCCAAAATAGCAGAATACATGTTGGTCCAGCACCCTGGCCACTGTTGGAGCGGACGCATCTGGGATAGCCAGAGCGTCTGCCTACCTAGTGAAGTGGTCGGTTAATACTAGGATCCAACTGTTTCCTCTGGAGGTTAGGGGCATGGGTCCGACCAGGTTGACAGCCACCACTTGCCACGGCCTTCCAGCATATAGCCTCCACCGTCCCGCTTCACCAAGGAGACGACCATGCTTGCTGGCCTGGCAGATTTCGCACTGTCTTACTCTGATTCGTACATCACGCTCCATGCTAGGCCAGTACCACCGAAGTTGTAATTTGGTCTGCACCCTCTGGACTCCTGCGTGAGCCTGTTTGTGGGTGTTCCATACTAACTCCCGGCGGATAGCAGCTGGGCAGACTACCCTCTTCTTCTCGGGGTGTCTGTTGCTTGCGGCCAATGTCATGGTCAGCAGATAATCCGGCCCGATCCGCAGGGAGTTCCAACGTTAACAATACAGCCGTAATTCGGCGCTTCTCTGCCTCAGCTTTTCTTCATTGGGTCGTCGCCCCTCCTTCTTGGCTTGGTACACGTCGGCTACCACTCCCAGAGGGTTTCCCTGGAGTTTCCGTAGCTCCCTAACGTTACTGGCCAAGACAGGGTTGGCGCGGAGGTTTTGTACTACCTTCGGAGGCGTACCTGCCTTCTGTTGGAGTTGACCCTGGTCCCAGTCATACTCTATCTCAGGGTGGTCCAGTGCCGTCAACTAGGACCGCAGGGGACTTCCATCCCTCTTCTCAATGTTGAGACACTGCCTACACCCTTCGTCTGGTCGCCGGCTCAGTCCGTCTGCATTGCCGTGCTTCTTACCGGGTCGATGTTTGATCCGGTAAAATAACTCGGCCAGGACCTCGAGCCATCTCGCGACCTGGCTAGACAGTTCTGCTCTCTCGCACAACCAAATCACAGAGGTGTGGTCCGTACGCAGCCGGAACTTCTGGCCGTATAGATAAGGTCTAAAGGTCTTCACTGACTTGATTAATGCCAGCAGTTTCTTGCGGGTAGTGCAGAAATGTCGTTCAGTGGGTGAGAGAGACTTGCTGTAGTAGGCTACTACTACTTCACTACGTTCCTGCACTTGCGACAGCACAGCGCCAACATTCTGGTCACTGGCGTCCGTGTCTAGGATATACTCCAGAGCGAAGTTTGGGTAGGCCAAGATAGGAGCCTCCAGCAGACGGCCCTTGAGGCAGTCGAACGCCCTCTGTTTGACGGAAGTCCACTTCCAGGTCACCCCCTTTGCGGTGAGCCGATTTAACGGCTGTGCCACCCCTGCAAAGTCTGGTATGTATTGCCTGTAATACCCTACCAGCCCCAGGAAAGCCTGAAGTCCGGTCAAATCGGGGGGGTAACCCAGTTTTCCACAGCTCGTACTTTTTCAGGATCAGTCGCCACGTAATGACGGCCGACGATGTGCCCCAGGTACCTCACCTCCGGCTGCAAGAGAGCGCACTTGGAGGGTTTGAGCTTCAGGTTGGCACCTCTGAGTCGTTCAAACACCTCCCGCAGACAACTGACGTGTGTCTGGAAGTCTGGGGAGATCACGATGACTTCATTGAGGTAGAGTAGCAGTGTCTTCCAGTGGAGCCCACTGAGGACCTGTTCCATGAGCCTCTGAAATGTGGCAGGGGCGGAGGTCAACCCAAAGGGTAGTACTTTCCACTTCCACAATCCGTCCCGTGTGAGAAACACCGCCTTCTCCTGGGCGTCGGGACTCAGAGGGACCTGCCAACAACCGCTCAGCAAGTTTAGTGTACTAAAGTACTTGCTGCCGGCCAGGGCGTCCAGAGATTCATCAATCCGGGGTAAAGGATAGGCGTCCTGTATGGTTACGCTATTTAGTTTGCGGTAGTCCACGCGGAACCGCCAACTGCCGTCTTTCTTCTGGACCAGGACAACCGGCGAGCTTAATTCACTATGTGCTGGCTCCTTCTCTTTTTCCGGCCCCAACCTCCTCATGGGTTGCCAGGTAGGGAGAGTCCCCGCAGCCAACGGTATCTCATGACAGACAGCTCTAGTCAGGCCCAAGTCATGATCTCCGCTGCTGAACACTTCGTTGTACTCGCATAGCAACTTGGCCATAGCCTGTCGCTCCCCGTTGCTCGCGCAGCTATCACAGGACGACTTGTACAACTCTTGGACATGTAGCGGGACGGTCCCCCGCCCTGGAGACGGGCGCTGTTGGGGACCTTCCGTCGCATCTCCCAGCGACGGCCCTATATCCTTTTCCTGAACAGAATGGAAACGGTCCAGTACGGACCCTGATGGTAGCTTTACCGCTTCTGAGAAGGGGTTGACACACTGTATCAAGATTTCTCCTCATTCAGTCAGCCGGTTAAGACTACTGGCGAGTTGGAATCTTGCGAGCGCGCCTTCGACAACTCCCAACCCAGAGATCTGGCTACTGTTTACTCTACAGTAAATGGTAGCCCGGGTACGGCCTGGTATTGTACAGTTCCGTATTACCTGCACGCCTCCCACTAGGGGACGGCCAGACTTGTCGACACAAGTGAGCTCCTTGCCGGCCATCAGTATAGCTGACTTGTTAAAGTCAATGCGGCAACCATGTCGCTTCAAGAATGGCATCCCTAGTATAGCATCCTCCTCGAGTTGGCTGATGACGAAGGTTTCCTGGGTGGCCTGGTCGCGAACGCGCCCAGTCAGCTCTATTATACCGTAGAATGGGATCCGCGACCCGTCTGCAAGGGTGCCAGGTTCCCCGGTATAGGAAGCTAATTCTCTCCTCTCCTTAGAGGGAAGAGCGTCAAAGACCCGACGGCTGAGGAGATTCGTGGTACACCCGGAGTCTAACAAGAAAGTGACAGACCTGCCGGCCACCTTCCTGGTAAGAAATAGCTGTCTCCATGTGGTTGTACCCTTACTCCCCCAGCGTGCTCGGTCTCGGCCTGGTGGGGCAGTGCCCGTTTCGCCCGCGGTTTTCGGGGCCTCTTAGGGCGAGGTTTTCTCCGCGGAGGGGCGATTAGTTCCCCTCCGATGTCCGGATGGACCTTGCCAGCCGGCTCCATCTCTGGTAGCCAGCTGAAGCGGTTAGCGAGAGGCAGTGTGAATGGTTCCAGTCGCCCCTCTGGTCAACTGGTCCAACGGGGTGCCTGCCACTCGTGGGGGGTATACCGCGCTGTCCGTACGAACGCCCTGCGGTATCCACCTCGTGGTTCCTTCATTCTCGGCCTGCGGGGTTTGGAGGCGTCCGCGAGCCGTTGAAGTTTAATCGTTTCCCATATAGTGGGCAACTCGAGCAGAGATTTCCTCGTGTGCCGCATCTTCAACATAAAGCAGCTGGCCTCAGAACCTCTACCCTCGGCCTCAAAGGTCCTTGGGTGGGTTCTGTGGGGTTGGCACGGGCTAGGATCGCCACCAACTGTTCTAACATGGCTATCATGCGGTCCACCTCCGCTTCAAGAGGAAGGGTGGTGGTGGCGGCAGCCACTTGGACTGGATGGTCCGGTCCCGAAGTGATTTGTTGGGAACTCACTTTAGCTCGGTAGAATTGTTTGGCCAAGATATAGGCCTCACCTTCATGCAGTGCATTCTCTATCGTAGTCACCCCTCTTGCATGAAGCTGGTGGTGGAAACCCAAATCATTGAGGGACTGTACAAAGGCGTCATAGGTGTAGTGTTCCCGGTGTGTTTCTGGCAAGTTGCTGTATGCGATCTGTGCCAGTCTCTTCACTAGGGTAGCATGATCCTGTAGTGGTGTGCGCGCTTCTTAGTGCAACCTTTGTAAACGGGCCCTGGCGTCCACAGCGGAGATGCCGAAACGGGCCCGCAGCGCAGCAAAGATCCCGTTTACACTGGATCCCAGTCCGTACGACTTCGCTTGCTTCATCAGCGCCGTCCGTAGTTGAATCAGGGGTACTCGTGGTGGCCATCGAGTGATGGCCATGACTTCGTTGAATTCTCGAATAAATTGTTCAACATCTTGTAGGCCCGTAACATACTACACTTCCCACTACAACATTATATATTTTTATAGTAACACAGTTTCTTATTATTGTCTAATAAGTAAGAAAACTACTTTCTTATATTTATAATGACATCACATTGCAACATAATTGACTCAATCAACCGTATTGTGTAAAGCTCATTAGTAAAAAGTCACTTAGTAGATTATATAGTATGTTTGATTTAGGTAATTCAAGTTTTACTTTTAATTATTTTGAAATAAAAGATCTGCTTTTATATTGTAAACCGAAGATGACAAAAAAAATTATTAAATATTGCAACTTTTTTTTTCATGCTCTCCTTTGGTTATTTATCTCCAATTCTCAGTGTAATAGAAGCCAATTTTTATCTTATTCCTGTTCTCAAACAGCCTGTTAATATATTGTTTCATAATTAATTTACAATTCTAAATTACGAATCAACTGGCCTTTAAAGGTGCAACATGTTCCTGCAAGCCGATGACTTTCCAGAATTGTATTCTCTCATAGTGAAATAATTCACAACTTCTATTTCCTGTCTAGAAACTATAATACATTTATTAGGGTAATTAGTGAGAGGTTGTGGCAGAAGTATTTTATTTTACTTGAAATTACTTTAATGCTTTGCGTAGATGTTTCAGAGCTGTACTGTGTTCCTATTTGATGATAAATTGCATGTATTATGGCACATAAAACAATATTCCTTATAATGATAACATCCATATAGTAGAATATCAGTGTGAACAGTTACTCAGTGATCAGAAGTGTCAGAAGTATTTTATTTTCACTTCACATTACTTTAATGCCTTATGCAGATGCCACAGAGCTGTAGCCTACCGTGTTCCTATTTGCTGATAACTGTGTTGTGGCACATACTAGGAATTTTCTACTCTGTGGTATAAAATATTATTCCTTCTGGTAGAATACCAGTGTGAACAGTTACTCAGTTATCTGCCATATAAAAAAAGATGATAGTATTACATGTAGGTTGTTTTTTTATGACAGTACTTAGTACAAATGTAGCACTTTTTTTACCAAATATATACTTACAATTATACTGTTATATTATATATCTTTATAAAATAGTTAAAATGTTATGAATCATATATAATATGATACTCGTACATAATTGTAACTTAGACATACTTGTTTTCTTTCCTTAATTAATGTACTAATTCAAGGTATTGTATATAAACTTGTTATAGTAACTGCAACTTAGTACTATATTATGTGTAATTATTGTTATACTAATATTGGGTATCTTTATGAAAACTATTATATCAATTACCTGTATAGCTAGGTCTAATAATAGAAATCTTATATATTAATAGAATACAGAGATTAAAGAAGTTACAGAAACTCACAATTTCAGAGAATAACTTCACCAGTCTACCTTCTTCAGTGTGTGCATTGAGTAATCTGCACACATTGGATATAGGCAGCAACAGATCCATGACAGCCTTGAACCCTGAGATACTACAGCTAACACATCTTGAGTTCTTCTATAGAAATGGATGTGATGCTCTTACATCTCCTCCACTAGAAGTCTGTGAAAGAGGACTCGATGCTGTGCGACAATACTACACAGACTTGGCTAAAGGTGCAGGTAGAAACCTTCCATTTGCTACAATAGTGGTGTTGGGGAACACCATGGCAGGTAAAACCAGTCTAATCAGAACATTACAGAGCACTGACAAGAAGAGAGTTCTGACTGACAGAAGTCCTAATGCAGAGTATGATGAGACCACAAAAGTGTTCAATGTGGAAGAGGTGGAGGTAGATGGTACAACTCTTCGTCTCATAGATATGGGAGGCCAGGAGGTCTACCATATCACGTACCATTTGACACTGAGACAGAATTGTGTACCAGTAGTTGTAGTCAACATGGAGCAGCATGATCAGATTTCAAATGAGTCTACAGATAAAGAGGCTGTAAGAAAGTTGGCCTTTGACTTCATGTCTCACCTCTATCTCGCTCATCCAACTCTTGGTCCGCCTAAGCTTGTCTTCACACACAAGGATAAGTTTCCGAGGGAAGTTTTCCAACAGCTTCGAAGAAATTTTCTTGAAGTGTCTGAGCAGTTTTGCAGAAATATTCTTGAAGAAGAGAAAAGTTTAGAAGGTGACTTTGCTCGAATTCAACATTTCACTGCATCAAACGGAAAAGTGTTCTCCAATGACAACATATATGAAGTTGGGAAATTTGATGAGTACAAGATATTTGAATCAATTAAAAAATCTCTTCTTCAAAGTTGCCAACACTTTGTAAAGCCACTTCCGAAGGTCTGGGAGGATGTCAACAACAACATTTTGTCCTTACATGCTTCACATAACACCTTTGATGAAGTATTGGCTGTGATAAACGAGAAGCAGGATAACATTGAAGCAAAGCAGTTGGATACGATTATCATGTACATGCATGATTGTGGCAAAGTTCTCTGGTATAAACATATTGATGCACTCAGGCCACACATATTTCACAAGATCACAGAAATAACCAAGCTACTCTGTGTCTTGTATCATCATGATTCGGACGTCTGGCAAAATAGAGTTGATCAGTTCAAACCATATTTTTCAATGGAAGGAGTGAGGATTGAAAAACAAGAATTTGAAGAGTTTGTGAATTCCTTTAGAATCAATGGCTTGATGACAAAATCTCTTCTTGAATATTTGATCAGAAAAGAAACTTCGTTCACTGGTGATAATGATGTCGGAATTGCTGTTTGCTTGCTCAGAACATTCCGTTTGTTGTATGGCCCTTTGAATAATGATTCTGAAGAGTCTTACTTCATAATCCCTCAGTTTGCCAAAGAAACTTACAGCCTCTCCTACACCCTACCAAAGGAGCTACTGCTTCATACTGAGACGCAGTTTAATGGTCTGGCATTGCCGCAGCATGTCTACCATCAGATGACGGTTGGTTTGCTGGAACTTTTTGCTGACGATTCTGCTACAATAACGGTGAAGAAAAATGGAGCCAATGTCTATCAAGATAAAATGTACACACAGCTGATACATGACTATGAATCTAGGAGAGTTTTACTCTACACGTCATCTGATGCAAGCATTATTACCAAAGCGTGGGAAAAACTCATTTCAGCCAACAACAACATTCTCAGACATGTCATGGAAACTTGGACTGCTAGTCGTCCAGTTACTGCCTCCATCTGTGCTCACTGCTTACTGCTAGGTGCTCCGTGCCCTAAAAAGTCTATTCATCCTAAATGGTGTTTTCGCTCCTTGAAGAAGCCTTCACCGGTTGTCAAGAAGTGCAGCGGATCTTCAACAATCTTGTGCAATAGTGAGGAGATCCCAAGAGCTCTGATTTTCCCATGTATGTATCACTAATAGTGTTTATTACTATGTTTTTATAAATTGAAAACTTTGCCTACTACATAAATGATTTTCATTACTGCAAACTCTAAACAAAACCTGCTAAATTTTTTTAAATTTGAAAATATTCAAAGAAAAGCCATTATGTCTCGTGCAGTATTATTCTCGTAGTGGTTCTGCCGCAACTTATATTTTAGCCACCATATAAGTTGATTACAGTATATACATAATAATATGTGAGCTGCTCATAGTATATGTAGACTGGGTACATTATATGTAATATGTGAGCTGGTTGCAGTATATGTAGGCTGGACTGTTTTATTCAGGTGAGGCGTTGTCTGAGAAAGAAACCGATGAGCTCGTGAAGCTATTGACTCAACTCAAACTTCGTAAACGACAGAATGATGCAATCAGAATTGGTATATCTCTATGATACTCACTTTATCAAAATCAGCGATCTATCAATGTAGAATTTTATTTACATTGAATAGAAATGTTTTTAAAATGTTTTTTTTTTGTCAAGCGATCAAGGAAATGGCAAATTTGCATTTCTTCTAATTTTCAAATCCTGGTATTAGCCAGTCAAATCATGTGATTGCAGATGATGATGGTGATCTGAGTGATCTCTCTGATGATGATGACAATCTGTATCCTGATGAAGAGAATGAGGAAAACGTGAAGTTTATCCAACCCAACCTAAAGACTACTAGAAACCTCAAGATTAAGAATCTCTTCTCAAATGCTGAAATGGTTGGTGTATTGGTTTAGGGTCATAGTTCCCGCCATTTAATCATATTTTCACCTTATTCTTTGGATTCTCATGTTTGTATAACCTATACTTAGACAGAAAATTACAAACACGTGCATCTGTATCAAAATGACACTATTTACTGTTAGCTCTATTATTAGGCCATGTCTGCCTTAAACATGTTCAACTAGACGTACAAATATGTTAACTATTACTATCATTCATTACAGTGTTTAGTATGCTATTCTAAGTCTATTTGTATCCAGGTGTTCAATATGACCAGAAAGAGAGGAAAAGCTCTAATAATAAACAACAAGAACTTTGTTGAAAGACCAGATTTATGCAGGGAAAGTTCAGATGCTGATGTTGAGAACATGTCTGTCATGTTGAAGTCTCTCAAGTTTGATGTTGAGACACACACAGACCTGACAGCAGAGGTATGATATTATTGTTGGACTGAAAGCAACTGTATTCAAGCGTAGTCTAGCGTTCAGTTTATCGAAATGAAACTTGACACTTGTTTTGTCAAACCTTAAAAATTGAAGCAATCATATATGTGACTATTATTTCAGTTTATCAATATCAAAAAATAAGGAGTGTATAGAAAACCCAAAGGATGTTTGCTGCTGGTCACAGTTTTCATAACTTTGTACCAATTATTAAACATATTTATTTTTAAAATTGCAGGAAATGTTGTCTGTCGTGAGGTCTGAGATAAGAAGAGAGAAAAACAATGGCCTGGGTTGTGAAATACTGGTTGTTATGACTCATGGTGGAGAAGATACCTGTATCTACGGAACTGACCTTGAGAAGGTCAACCTTACAGGCTTTTATGATTTGCTCGCTCCGTTGAGTCTGAAGCCTAAACCCACAGTTGTCATCCTAGAAGCTTGCAGTGGAGGTAATCACCCGTTAACTAAATAACAGTATTTGTCTCGTTTAGTGGAGTAGTTTCAGTAGCCAAAACATATCTTTGACTCAGCCATTAAAATTGAATTTATTGATTGTTTTCTCTTTATTTGAATTTTTTTATAAATCTCAATATTTCTGTTGCAGTAAAAATTGAGGTGAATCCAGACAGATCAGGTCTTGCAGCAGCTCAAGAAGAAGAAACTGAAGCTGTCCCTTCTACACATTCTGAATCTGATGATGATATTGTATATCCTGAAACACCCAGTGTAATAAGACCCATCAGACCTGACTTACCGCCAGCACCTAGAATAGAAGAGCGGTGGACCAGACTAGATGTTGATAATCTTCTTGTTCTAAAGAGTAACGTCTGCTGTAGGTGTATACTAAATAGTGATTGGCTAGTTTTACATGTGCACAATCGCAGTTATTCAGGATGTTGTCTCTCCTTAATCCAATCTTTTAGACTTGTCTTTAAAAGAGGTATAACTAAACCAGTATATATTTTCCTAGAATGTTGTTTAGAGACATAAAAAAACTGCCTATGCACAACATACTTTGCATCTGTTTAGTATCTCGTAATTAGACATAAAACAAATCAAAGCCAATTATAAGGCAAAAGACCATAATACTGTACTATCATTGGATAGTTCTTCATCAATAAACAGGTAGTCGCCAGTGGTGGATATGAACCCCTCCTAGATGTTTCTCGTACTTCTTCCTCAAAAAACATTTTCATTAAGCCAAAAAGAAATAACAATACACCTTTTTAGTAGACACTTTTTAATTTCTGACTGATATTTCACCTTATTTCCAATTATAATTAACTTTTAACCGCCACTTTTCTTTGTAGTAATTCCTACCCTTTAGACTGTGTACTTTGAAATGAGTCTGTTTTACTCGTTACATAAAGTATAGTTGCACTGGCTACAGGTTGACACAAAAGCAAGCCTATCTTGATAAAATCATGCGCAAATGTAGAAACTACCGAGGAGTTTGTTCCTCATAATTAGAAATTGACAACTTATTTTTAATCCGTTTAAAAGCATCTGGTTAGGGAAGCATAATATGCCGTGTTCAATTTGTTATTCTAGCATTAACAATAACAGAATGCAATAATTATAAGTTTATGAAAGTAATTTGTTTTCTTTCTAATTACAAATATAATATTTTAGTATATATTGTAAATTTATAAGGCTTGCATTAGGAATAACGCAGCTAAAACATCATTTTCCTTAAAGTCTTAAAAATATATAAGTATAACATAATACACTATGCCAATAAACTTATTAAAGTACCAAGCAAGCTTAGCTAGTTTAAGAAAAATTACACTAGGTAAATTCCCATTATTTATAGAATGCTTGCTGATATTAGCTTTTGATGTAATTAAAGTAAATTATTATTTATCTTTCTAGCTAAGGATTTCTTGCCCTAAGTTTTGCTTTTATGCATGGAGAAATGTCGTAACAAACGAGTTAAATTTTTATAGCACATAAAAATGTAATCTATAAGTCGAAGATATTTAAACTTAGCCATTAACTCATTTTAATTAGCAATGTAGCCTAAATCTAATACAATACAAAATATATACCAGTATATATAATATATTTTTACCATGCTGTTAATTACAGTATTTGTAAAACAAATTTTATGCTCATTAATTAAATGCAACAAATATTTATAAAATACTAATAATGTTGAATAAATAAATTCAATAATTCCTTTTCTATTTAAATGGCTGCATAATTTCTTGCAAGGTTGTATAAAGGAGTTGTGGCCTACAACTTATTATGTGTTCAATTGCCACATATGTCTTAGGAAGAAGAAAACTCCCCAAAAATTGTTGGTTTGAAAATTCTAGTATAATCAAAATCACTTAATATATGTCTTTGAAATGCATTTTGCCACTCTGCAAAATTGCAGGAACAAATATTGCATGAAGTAATAAATGATTTATGAAGTAATTAACAAACCAATGTAAAAACTGTTGTTGTATATAGAACACAACATATTGATTTTCTTCAATTTCCACATCAAATCTATATATTCAATTATATCTAACCAATGCTAATAAACTAAACATGCATGCATACAAATATTTGCATCATATGCAAGTAATATTAGCTAATTAGCAACTATAGCATTTTTGTCATTATCTTTATTGCTTGCATATGTCTAAGTATTATTAAAATAAGGTTTTTATTTGCAACTTTGCACCACAAATTACATAAAATCTAAAAACTTGAGTTGTGACATGCATTAGGGCTACCTATACACAAATAGACCTTCATAAAACTCTCAATGATTTTATTCAACTCATGTATGCAAAAGTTTTGCATTAAAACAATTCTTCTAAATCACCCTAGAGCAGAAAATTATTACAAAAACAGCTTCTCATATATAATCTTTCTCCAGATTAATTTTTTTCCTGTATTTAAACTAACTTAGCAAGTGAAGATTGTGATATCACTCAGGTAATCACATATATATTATTCATAGCTGTAATACTTTAGCAATGAATAGATCATGTTTAATTTCCACTCTACCTAGCAGTTTTTCAGAATTATAGAGCTATGTATATCGTGAAATTGGAATAGCCTAATAGTTTTACATGTGTTTATAGCTAGACAAATTAACTTAAAAAGCTTACAATAATTAGATGATATTTGCATTCTTTTGAAGGTTATGGTGAAGCTACTGCAAAACTGGCCATTAGTTTAGCATAATATGCAATGCCACGCAAAAGCATGCCAAACAAGCAATGTTTATTTACCTTACCAGTGCAATTTTATCACCTTAAACACAAAAGCAAGTATAAAATACACATCCATATTAGATTAACTGTCAAGTTAAAAAAAGACAACATATATTCATGAGCTGGTTCTGTTTGCACAAGTACAATTTAGACCAGCTTATTATTTAGATTGCCACAAAAATATGACGTAAAATATGTCTTTAATCATTATTTTGATATTCACTGGTTGAAGATATTTTTTATATCCTAATATGTAAATATTGTACATAAATCTTAAAAATTAACTAGGTGAATAAGGAAAACTGCTAATTTTATGAAACTGTTATGTTAATAAAGACAATGGCTATCAACAAATCCCACCAGACCACAAACTAATTGTAAATACTAAAGCAATTATATAGTGCTATGTGTTGATCTAGCCTAGTCAATACACCACAAATATGTATTATGACATACCACATTTTAAGTACTGGGTTACCATTTATTCTAATGGGTATTTGTTTAAACTGTTATATACAGCTTTTTGCACTACCAATATACAAGCCAGTTGTTATTCTGTCACTTTTTATCTACATCTCTTTTTAATGCCAGTTACTTGTTAGCTTCAGTACAAACAGCTAAACATTCTACTCTACAGCCAATCTTACTGTTAACTCTTGTTTAACAATATTACAAGAATCTAAAAATTTGAGTGTGTTTTAAGTATAATATTCTATCATTATAACTTTTAAATGAAACAATAATATGATAAATGCATTATAACTTTCTGAAAAGTTTTTTTGCAAAGTATATGTTTTTGGAAAATAGTTTTACAACATTTGCTAGGAGCGTTATATTTATTCCTATCTAAAATAATTTTGTTTGAACTGCTATGTTTGTAATCATGTAATCAGAAGTAAAGCATCAGTAAAATGAGTATAAGTAGAAGCTTGACAGCTACATTAGGCATTGCTACATAGTACATAAATATATGGCCGTATTAAATACTTAGCTGCATTCACAGATAAATGCATGGCTTGGAATTACAATACCATGAATACATTATTTATTTAGCTGGGTAACTATACAATTATGCCAAAGTGAAAAGCTTTTGGTTATTAATGCCTGAAATGTCTAACAATCTACTTGGGAGACCACCTTGTTGTTACAGAGTGAATGAGTTATTTGTTTGGCATTTGGATGATGGCACAAAGAAAGGCTATTTGGTTTGTTACTTGAGACTAGTAGCAAACTGCTACAGTCATAGCATCTTAGAAGATTTTGCATCACTTGCTAGAATTGTACATTATTTTAATGTAGCTATTGAAATTAATATCGCACTGAAAACACAGTATTGCAAAATCTTAAGCTGTACATAATTATATTATGCATCAAAAAGTACTTCTGCTATTCGACTATCCCAGGTTTATTTTAAACTAGCACTGCCAAAGTGCCTTGACTCTATTACAGTGTTTACTAGCTAATTTTGTTCTTCTCAATAGTGAAATAGATCTATTGCAAGAAATTAATGACTAGATATAACAATAATGATTTTTAGGCAAGACTTACGCATCTATATTGCTCATCTGCTAGCTTGAAATACCCCTCTCCTTGGACTAATCTCGGGCTTTTCATTGTTGTTTAAACAGTTTTTAAACTCCTATTTCAATAAATCATTACCAACACTGCCGGCATGTATTAATATTCATTAGTGCCATCAATGCACTGTGGAGACAGCACCTGATGTTCTGTATATTACATTATAGTACAGAGATACTAAATCCAAAACATCTAAAATAATTGATGCTTCTACCAGATTTTTAGCACACCTATAATATGTATTCCTGTAGTAAATATTAATAAGATGTTTTAACTGATAGTTTTTATGCCATTATAATAGTTTGATACTATAACTACAACTTGAAACTCTTTAACAGCACATTGGTTAGTAATATTGCTTCTTGATATTTAATTGCTGGTTCACAAACTATCAATAATAGGGATGCATATCAAAACTTGACTGCATTCATAATATGATTTTAATGCTAGGTAATGACTAAGCGTGTCTGGCTGATATGAGGTGACTATTTTGTACACTGTTTAACAACATCAGCTTTTTGGGTTCATTTAAAGCATCTGCAAATCTGTATTATACATAATTACTGTTAGGGCCAATTAATTAAATTGTTAACCCTGAAATGCTTTTTACACTGTAATACTAAGTAGTAAAATACATGTATATATATATAAACTGATTGTAATTTATACATAACATTGTACATTTAAAAAAAATCACAAAATACATAATTTATTAGCTAAATTTCAAGGCGTTTTGTAGGTAGTGGGTTAATGTCAATAAAGTAGAATCCGGGAAGTTGAGTAGCTTTATTCAAGAGGAAGGCTCTCCAACAGTTCTACCAAAGCCTAAATAACATGTATAAAATAAAGGTTATATGCACAATTTTTTTTCCAAAACAGCCTGCAACTGTTTTGCTATTGCATATGCCCTATGCCATTCATCAAGTAGAACAATTTTAACCAGGATATCTAGAAAAGTTGACACAAGGGCTTTATAAACTATGTAACAGTAAAACTGTGAGTAGAAATTAATTGACACTAATGAATAATGCTTTAGGTGCTAGCAACAACCATAAAAGAAAAGTTATATGACAAACAAATAGAAAAAGCACTAAACAAATCAACAGCATTATATACAATTGGGGCACATACATGAAAACAGCAGCTAGTGTCATTTTCTTAAGACAGCACTATTTTAGGTATAAATTTAAGAAGTATTAGAAAATGCAGAAATTTACTGCAATTGGTTCATTTTATTTAAGTTAGTACATACTGAAGATCTCAAGTTTTTGCTAATGAACATGAGTTTTGGCCCGAAACTAAAAAAATATCAATAAATACACCTAAATAATCAAGGCTCTTTTTAATTTTCTTTGATTTCCTATGCTTTTTTTCTAATTACAGCAACTTCTGACTGGGGATCGCCACGGTTAGTTTGTAACAGTAGGCAATCCAAATGAAATGAATAAATAGGAAAAAACATGAGAAATCATGCACAATTAAGAAGAACCTTGATTATTTAGGTGTATTTCTTGATGTCTCACTAATTTTAAGCAAAAAGCATTGTTCATTAGCAGCTAAAATGTAAAAATGGCTAAAAACTGCAGATTTCCAGTGTGTACTAAATTAAATAAAAGGACTCAATCACCTTTGCAACATAATTCAATAATTGCATGGTCAAGCAGAATAAACTACAATTAACAGCAACAACAGTGTAATAGTTGCGTAGAAAAGTTGTACTGCAAAAAACTAAAAGAATGCAAAATCTATAAATGTGTGCTACCAAGTAAATGCTGAACAGACATCATGAAATAGTGTACGAAATACAAACTATTAAACTTACCTGTTGATCTAATGCAGCCAAAACCTTAAGCTTGGAGTAGTGGAATGGTGCTGTTCGATGTTGATATGCTACAAGTAGCTAAGATGACTCAAATTCTTGCCTTTAGGAGTAAGAGGCCTCAGCTCAGTTTCAACAAAACTTCCAATAATCTCAACGGATGCGCTCAATTAGGAGCCACAACAAAGCACACCCATGTCATTTTAGTAAACTCTAAAAAATGAACGGAAATAAAACTGTTAGAGAGTAAACAGAGAAACATATAGTGATGGGGGAAAAACCTGTCAGCAAAGGTTATATACACTCATAGCCGTAACACGAAGAAAAAGATAATGAATAACAACCTATTCAAGATGACACAAGAAACCAAACAAATTTCTTTGACTAAAAAATATAATTAAATACTATATTACTTGGCAAAAAATATTTGTTTTGAACAACGTATTATTGGGAAGAATTGCCAGTGTCTTAAATTTTGAGATTAAAATTTCTGCCTTATAGCGGAAATAGAGAGGCAATCAATAGTGTACAAAACATGTTTTCAGTCATTGGCTGTTGACTAAATTGACAAAGTTAAAGAAAGCTTCCATATCATTATTTATTTTGTTCTCAAGTGTGTGGTTACAGTTTCATGAGTCAGAAATATAATTATTTGAGTTATGAAATCAAATGTAGTCAAAAGAGTGTCATACAATTTAAAATGTAGTAATAGAGCTTTGACAATAATTTCTTCTGCTAAGTAAAACAGGTACCATTATGTGCTACTTATCTTTTAGAGATGAACATCAAGGATGTTGAAAACAAAATAGTTGTAAATTACAGCAAATACCTTTCTACTTACCTAACCAGAGAAAATAAGTTTTCAACCTTGCATGCACTCAGCTGGTTTTCAATGTTTGGATCAGTGACATCTTTATAACTGATAGCAGCATTATGTGATAGCTTTAGGAATTGTTACCTTAAATCTAAATTATATAGAACAAGAAGTGCAAAAATATGGCATTAGTACTCATTGCACAATACACACTTGCTAGAGTAGCTAATCTAGCATCACATTAATTTAAGAAAGACAAAATTTTATTACTGTTCACAAATGATGAATATTAAAATTTGAATAATTAGACAAATTAACAATGATATTGATGTTAGTTCAAACATTACTAATGGTAAACACCAAAATACTAATAGGAATAGTCATGTTAACATCAATTAGAAAAGTAAAGATAATTTGAAAATGAGACAGTTTATAGGTCTAACGCTTATAGTTGACAAGCAATTACAGGGCAGTCATATTGATGTAGGCTACCCTCAAAATGTAGCACTTTAAAAATATTAAAAAGACAGCACATATAAGAACATAATCTTAAAAATAGGCATATGTGACACCTATATTTTGATTAACAAAGAAATCTTCTTTACTTTATTAATCTAGCTCATACAATGGTATTCTGTCTTAGTATGTTATTTTAATACTTGAAATCTAATCAGCTACAGAAAAGTACTTCAATTCAAAGGCCTTCATAATTATTCTTTAGTTTGCTATTTAAATAGACAGTAAGGTTGATGAATAAAATAAAAGTTAGTAAAGTAAAAACTAAATAAATTGAGAATAATATCTCCACTCTAAGGTTATAATCCTTATAAATTAACATTTTATTACTCCTGTTATCCTTAGGTATAGTTGTTAGCAATTTAACTATGAGCTCAAAGCCAAATGTCAGTATCAGCATCCCCATTACATTGACTAAGACTGACTTCATAACCCTCAAGCTGTGGCACTCAATTTCTATAAGTAGTAACTAATAACAAATATAAAATTATTTATTTGCTACTGATAGTGATAATAATAATAATTAAAAATAATAATATGATCCATTAAAATAGAACTAATAAAGCCAACGACGTTAATGGTATGTCTAACTAAACATGGCATGTCTCGTCTGGCAGTGGGTATGTGGAGGGCCAGGCAACCTACGGCCGTCAACCCGTTAATGGCACAACTAAAAGAAGATACTCAAGAGAAGACAACAAAGTTGTCATGAAATGCTGCTTCAAAAGTACACCCAAATTGAGAGGTTATAGAAAAACAATGTATGAGCTCTGTAGACCCGGATCAAAGAATTATTTAAAAAGAATGTGCAAACGCTGGAAAACAGAGGAGAGTTTAACATCAGCGAATAGAGACTAGCGGATTAAGCAAGAACTATGAAGAAACACAAGCATTTTATGGAAGAAGAACTCCATAAGATTGAAGAAGGAACCTTGCAAGAACTAGGCACATCAATTGGTGAAGAAGATAATGAAGAGCTAAATTTGCAAATAGAGGATGTTATAGCACAACATGAGATAGCATATAAATCAGCCATGAGAATTTTAAGAGTACCTAGTTCAGAGGTAGAAAAAGTGTTAGTAGAAAAATTATAAATGAGCATAACAAACTATCTAATGATCGACTAACACTAAGAGCCCTTAGGCACATTGAGAGGGTCAAATTACTACAGGCAGTAAAACAGATTAATGATGTGCTAAACTGTGTTGAGATTATTAATACCATTGAGCTTAATAACACCACCATGGCTTGTGCGAAAAATAGTAACAGAACAAGTGTGTAACAAAAAGGAAAAAGAAAAACTGACAATGTACAAGTATGGAAAATACGACTGCAGAAGAAATAAAAAGAAATTAGATCAGACTTAAGTAAAATAGCAGAGTGAAAAAGTAGAGCTTACAATGATTCATTGAGAAGAATGGTTGAAGAAAAATATAGGATAAAGAACAAAGAGTGTGGTGTAGTGATTGAAAAACTGAAGCAAAACCTGAGAGCTGTAAGCCAGAAGATAAACAGATATACAGAATGAGTTGATCAATATAATCAGAACACAATGTTTACAATGATAAGCGTTTTTATCAAGAATTACGAGGAAATGAATACGTACATCTAAAGAGGCACCTGACAAGGAAATCAAAAGCATTCTGATAAAATATATGGGGTCAGCCAACTAAAAATAATACCAATGCAGAATGACTAAATAAAGTTAGCAACAAATTGGAGCATATGTAAAGACAAGGAAATTAGATCTTAGAAACGATGCAAACAACTGGAATAGCAATTAATGTCATAAGGTTGATAAGAAAAAGCATGAAACCTGGAAAACGCAACTGAAATACCTGGAAGAAAAGATAGGAGAAATAAAGATTAAACTAAGAATTTTCCAAGGAGACTCTTTATCTCTATCCCTTTTCTCCAACTACCGATTCGCATGACAGAAGCGGCTCAATGATGCAAATTTCGACGAGACAGAAAACAAACCATCTCCTATATGTGGATGACCTGAAGGTAAATAGGAAATCAAAGTGGGAACTGGAAGCTTTGGTAAACACTGCCGGGATCTTCACAAGGAATATAGAAATGAAATTTGGATTGAAAAATGTGCCACACTGGTTATGAGAAAAGGAAAGAAAATTAAGGACACAGGAATCAGTTTGCCTGATGAACAGGTAATCAAAGATCTGGGTGAGAAGCCGTATAAATATCTAGGAGTTCTTGAGATTGATGGAATACAAATATATGAAATGAAAAATAAGATCAAGGAGTACTACAAACAAATAAGAAAAGTTCTGGATTCAAAACTGAATGGTGAGAACACAATCAAAGCAATAAACACATGGGCAGTAACAGCAGTGCATTACACAGCTAGAATACTTGACTGAACTGTTTCATGAGCTAAAAAATATAGACTGAAAGACAAGGAAGCTAATGACAACAAACCGTGCACCCTATCCGAGAGCAGATGTAGGCAGGCTGTATTTTAGCAGAAGGGAAGGCGGTAGAAGAATGTTGTCAACTGAAAAATGCATAAAGATTGAAAACTGCAGCATGTCAGACTACATAAATATAACATAGACTGATAGAAACACCACACTGAATACCTTCCTAAAAGACAGAACAGCGGTAGAACTAAATAATGATAAAGTGATAGAAAGAACTGATGAGTGTAAAGAAAAGCTTCACATGGTCAATACATCAAAATGGTGGAAGACATGAAAGCATTTTCCTGGAACTGGTTGAAGTATGGTTGGCTGAAAAAGGAAACAGAAGGACTGCTGACAGCTGCGCAAAATCAACTATTCACTACTAGAAATTATAAAGTGGCTATGATGAGAGAACAGGGTAGCAAGAAATGTGGAATGTGTAACGCAAGAGACAAAACTTCGATGCACGTATTGAGTGAGTTTGAGAAGGTAGCAGAAGGAGAATATAAGAAAAAACACAACCTTTTGGCATTGATAATTTCAATAGTAGTTGTGTGAACTTCGTGGGTTTCAGAAAAGTAAGAATTGGTACGGCCATCAAGCAGAATAAGTACTGGAAAATGATAATGTGAAAACCTTGTAAGATTTTAACATACACACTGACGTAGTCATCAAAGTTAGGAGACCCGATATATTAGTAGTTGACAAGCATAATGCTGAAACAACGATAATTGATATCACAGTCCCTGTTAACTACAGAGTAAAAGAAAAAAATTCGAAAAGTTAGGAAAATATCAGAATTTAGCACTAGAATAAACCCGCCTTTGGAAAACATCAAAAAAGTCATCCCGTTGTAACTGGAGCCTTTGGAGCTTTATACAAGATTGTAGACTGGCTGACACTACTTGGAGTAGCTGAAAACAAATGCTCATTAATTCAGCAGACACCCTTACTAGGATCAGGATAAGCTCACATCCTGAGGAAAGTTCTAGCCATTTCAGCCTAGTATAACTAGGCTAATGGTAAAAGGTTACACCAGCTAAAAAACTACGGTCAATCAACAATAATAATAATAATAGTGCAGTTGGTTCTATTATTAGATTAGCATATCGATTATGACTTTTCGATTGCCACCCTGATACTATGAGTAAAATGTACAAGCATACGTGAAAGTATAGATATGATCATAAGTATAAAAATAGGTATAAGTATAAATATAAATATAGGTACAAGTATAAAACGAATGATTATATTATTAATAATATTAGTCAGTGATACCTATAACCGTAATGGTTTTTAGACTTACAGTTATCATTAACATTAGCTGAGTAATATGATTAGTTAAAATAATGGTATTATTATTATATCATAGTTATAAGTTATAACTCTAGTCTCTAAAGAGCAACAGCAAGTGTAATTGGGATATTCATATTAAATTTCATATTCACATAGTGAAATGTTTATGTTATGAACTAATTTATTCCTTCAACATTTAACTATAAAAATGATTAACACTAACTTTGACCAGCAGTATTACTAAAAGAAGCGTATTACAAATATAAGATAATAAAATTCTAGTAGTAGGACTAATAGTATTACTAGGTCCAGTATTATTCTTGTTATCTTATTCATCATTCATGAGTTATCAAATTTAAAATTACTACTTATTAGCATCAGCATATAAAAAGTAAGATCATTAGGAATAATTATCATGAGGTATGATCTATGATTTGCATTGTCCATATATAGTTTAATATCAATATGATATATTATTATTGCTGATAGTCTATGTTATAGTTAAATTTATACTTATCTTTACAGTTACCTATAGTAGCACTTATTAGTTATTTGTGGTAGCCAAACTAATGTTTAATATTAATAAATTAAACTGAGTATCATAAAAGTGTTACTAAGAATTTTAATTATAATCGTAATGGTGATCATATTACTTTATTATAATTATTATATTTTATCATTAATGCTAAACTGAGTTAATGTATATACTTTGAGTTTTACTATTACTCATTATATTTACACTTATAGTAAAACTAAATATGTAAAAGTTATACTGATACTATTATTATTCGTATTTCATTAGACTTACATCTAAGATCGCAGTCCTATTACTACTACCACTGATACTAGTACTACAACTAGTACTAGTACTGCTACTAGTACTAGTACTACTACTACTACTACTACTACTACTACTAATAGTACTGTTACTACTACTACTACTAGTACTACTACTAGGTCTACTACTGTACCAGTACAACTACAAACTTTGAAAATAACTGCAAGAAAGGTATGACTTACTCTTTTTCTTAGTCTTACTGTGACTCTCAGTCGTAACGGTAATGTAAAATAAAATTGTGAACTGTAAAGTTAAACCCAAGGCTGAAATTTATTTAATTAAATTTAGACAATCTGAATCATTGGCTCAATCCTTGAGTTTGACTATTACTATTATTATTAGTGTTACTATTGTGATTATCATTGGCATTATGCCATTATGATTATCATTATGATTGTAATTGTGGTAATTCTAACATTAACTATAATCATAAATTAAAAGGTAATGATTAATGATAATTATTTTCATTTTGTAACCATAATGATAATCATAATGATGTAAATTTTGATGTAAAACCAAAATACTAAAACTAAAAGTAAAAGTTATAAAATTAAATGATAAAATATTATAATGATAATTATTATATTTATTATATTATTATTGAATATATTATTTCATTAGAAAATAGGTTGCAGCTTAGCATGATTAAAATTCAGTAAAAATTAGTTTACCAACAGCAAACATGCATGCGTCTTGTCAACATTCAATTCGTAGTGTCATAGCGAAGCCAGATTACTGGTAGTACGACTACTAGAACTACTACTACTAGTGATGGATTACAGATCCTTGGCGATTTTAGCTGTGAGTGACCTTCACCTCACATTCTCGTCATGTGCGCGGCATTAGACTAAGTAGAGGGTGTGAAGCACTGAGCTGGAAAAGAAAGAATATATTTTAATTATAGGTAATACTAATAGTAATATAATTTATGGTAATATATAGGTAATATTATTGAGTTCATTGGTATGGAGTATAGACCTATCACTGATAGTATCAGTATCAACTACCACTTACGTACTACTTCAACTTATAACTTACCTTCAACTCAAACTCAAACTGAAACTGCTTGGAATCATTTGTCTTTGATCATATTGGCATTGTCATTGTGATTGTAATAACTATTAATATTTTTAGTTCAACATCAATGCCGAACATATTGTAACAACTAATAAGATAATCATAAGGTTGATATATTTTGCTAATACTAATACTAATAGTTATAGTAATAGTTATACTTATAGTAATTCAGTGTCACTCTCACTCTGGTGGAGTGAGACTCAGACTTAGAGTTAGAGACAGAGTGAGTCCGAGTAAGTCTGAGTGTTGGTAATAGTAATAGTCATATAAATTTAAATTATATTTACTTATTTCTAGCAATCACAATGGCAATAGTTATAGTAACTTTCACTTACTCTTAAATCATTGAACCTGAACTGAAAGTAAAATTAAGCATTATCATTATGATTATCATTATGATTATACCTATGATTTTATTATGTTTAAATTAAAAATCAATATCATGATAATATCATAGTGATAGACATATTATTGATAAATGATAATATAAAAGTAATTTGATAAATTATACATTTATTTTGAATTAAGGTGATACTGATGCTAGACCGGTACTGAAAGTGATAGTAATACTAATAGTAATAGTAATAGTCATATAAATTTAAGTTATATTTACTCATTACCGGCAATCACAATGGCAATAGTAACTTAAACTGTAACAGTAATGGTATGGGTATGTTTGAAATTGTCACTATCAGTATTGCTATGAATCAAAATATAATGCTATCATACCAATAATTTAAAATAATATTACAAAGCTTCAGTAGCAACTTTTACTTGTACCAGTTTGGAATTTTGAATTATACATATTCTTAGTTAAAGTCTTCAAGTTTATTGTCAAAATGAACTTGAAATTAAAGACTTAGTAGTAAAAATTAAACTAAGACTGACTGTAAGTGACTAAGATTAAAAATAAGTAATTTTAAATATCGATTTAGTATTTTTCTTACTCTTTGTCTTAAAATTGACTTTTATTTTGCACCTACTCCTGGTCAATGATTCTTTTTTCTATTTATATTACTATTGCTATTAGTATAATTGACTTAAATTTAATAATAGATATGATTATATCTTTATAAATGTGATATTTGATTTTATGAATAGTAATTCGAAAACTCTTTGGTATTATTTATTTTTGATCATTGTAGTTATTATCATTATATTTGTATAATAATTATGATTATCAAATTCAATATCGATATTTGTATTATGGTATGGATATCTGCCTCCATCCCATGTTCTGTTTTGCAGTGCCTTTTTACATTCACGTCTAGGTTCACATTGCGATGGTCATACTGATAGCACTTGGGGACAGTGATGAGCATAATGATTATCACTAATATTAGGATTATCGTTATTAGGATTTAGAATAATTTAATAAACAAGCAACTTAAAACAAATGTTTTTACTAATATACATATTAATTACTAATATAAATATACTACTATGAATATTATAATTATTATACTTTACAATTCAAAGTAAGATAATCATAATACGAACTGGTAAAACTAAATATAAAGTAAATGTAATAATACTAATAGTAGTTATCCATTCCCCTTTGGTTTCACATACTAATAATTGGAAACCTCTGTCCTAATATTATTTCTATTAATATTGCTCAAAATTTGATCCCTATTTAATTTTATAGTTCACTCACCAGCTACATAATTTTATTAAAATACATGTGGTATTGGTTATAGTACTAGTGAAACTTGAAGTTGAATAGCATGCTTATTACTCACTGCTCTTTGCTTACATTATTAGGGTTACTCTTTAGTCTTAGAGATACCCTAACATAAACTTGAAAGCTGGAGGTAGTACTAGTCTAGTGCTGTGTTAATCCTACACTGTTGACTTATCAACACTGTGACTATAATTATGACTCCTAAGTCAAAGTCATTTTCATATAGTAGTAATCACTATGACAGACTGAAAGTCAGGAAGACTAAATATAATGGTAAAGTGTGTAAGAATAAATCATACTTAATCAATTACTTTTAGTTTTGTTACCAGTGTTGGGTCAACTTTCAGAATAAAGAATAAATATAATTATAAAGATAAATGGATAAAAATTCCAATCATGGTTTAATGTGCCTATTTTAAGCTGTTAATTTAATTACTATAAGTGCTCAAAATACAACTTTTGATTTTCATAATTATGTTTTAATTTAATACAGATACCATAGTATCATATACAGTAGAATCAGTTGTATCTTATTTAATAATGAAGTAACTTATTGGAGCTTTCACAGTTATTAATTATTTACTTGTTAGTCTTTGAACTAGGACAATGTTTGAAACTTGAAGTAGAATGAAGTTTGATTTCAGTTACCGCAATGGTATCTGCAGTCACAATAGGAATACGCATATAACTATGTTTATATTTGTGAAAAATATATAGTCAAAACTAGATAAGGTAATAGTAATTATAATTGGTTTCACTTTTAATATATTCCTATAAACTGGAAAATAGACAGAAGCATTTAATCATGAAAGTAAACCTAGTGGAAGTAAATCAATTCACTAAGTATAGTAAAATATTTACTATTCAGTAAGTTTATTTACTTTAGTTAATTGTACTTGATTATTTCTGTCGGTTTTTCAGTTGATTTTTTTACCTTTTGCTATAGCATATCAAACTACCACAAAGTCATGCTTCCGTATTACAATTATAAACATAGTGTTACTGTGTAATGTTATAGTAATGCAATAGTAATATTTGGATCATTGTAAGTATTTCTGTTGTTGTACTGATTGATAAATATTTTTTAGCTTGCATGGATATTTGCAACGATCAAGATGTCATTTGAACCTGGACTGGAATAAAGATGGCAAATCGAGAAGCTAGCTACAATTATTCTGCAGAAAGAAACTTGGTAAGCAAAAATAAGCTGCAGCAGTAAGCAATATGACGATGAACTTTGCTTGATTTTGATTGACCTTAAAATATCTGGTCACCTTTCACCAACGTGGTCCTGCGCGGGTGGCGGGTGACCTTAAAATGTCTGTTGCACGTAAAATAAATTTTGTGACAGTCAAAAGTATGCTGATCTTTTTCGTATTTCAGTGCATCAGTGTCTTAGCTTAAGAGCTGAACCCAACAATTATGATCTAAAGCTGTTTTTTACTAGAAAGTGATTTTACTGTCTTTCTGATTATTCTTGGTTTTTCAGCTTGATGAATTGAATAAATGGATTTGAGTTCGGGTATTATGTAATGGATGAAAGAAATTTTTCTTAAATTTGTACTGAGCAATTTTTGCTATTGCTATGATGTTTAGTGATAAAATTGCACCCTTAATAACCCTGAAAACTTTCATTACTAGCATTTGTTTATGTTCATTTTTAGGAAATTAAAATGAAGACACAACTCACCGATGCTATCTCACTGTGCCTGCATGCAGTTTATCTAAAAAGGTACTCCTATTAGCTGGCTCTTGCCCAATACCTGGTTGTCTCTGTAACTATTTTTTGCTCGCAGATGAGTTTTTTGAACTTGACATTTTATTGATTTTGAAAGTTATAGTGAGCTTTGAACTTGCTAGCATCGTTTTTAAAGACTTGCTGCAGTTTTTATCAACATTTTTTCAGTCAATGGTGTTAGTTTGGAAGCTCTCTCACTCCTCTCTCTGTCTCTTTCTCCCACACCTTCCACTCAACCTCTCTCTCTTTCTCCCCCTCTCTCCCACCCTCCCTCTCTCCCACCCTCCCTCTCTCCCACCCTCTGTCTCTCCCACCTTCTCTCTCTCCCACTCTCCGTCTCTCCCACCTTCTCTCTCTCCTAACCTTTCTCTCTTCCCTTTTCCACTATCTCTCTGACTCTCTCCCTTTCTCTCTTCTACCCCATCTCTCTTCCATCCTCTCTCCTAACCTTTCTCTCCCACCCCCCCTCTCCCACTCTCTTTCTCTCTCTAGTTTGCATGGCTTTACCCAATTTTGGTTTATTTTTTTATTTTGTTTCAGAGTATCCAAA
The DNA here is from genome assembly GCA_964035545.1 of Bugula neritina. Taxonomy (NCBI): domain Eukaryota; kingdom Metazoa; phylum Bryozoa; class Gymnolaemata; order Cheilostomatida; family Bugulidae; genus Bugula; species Bugula neritina. Next base: position 4,891,233 of record OZ037770.1, read on the forward strand.
AGGAAAGCTAAAATTTATTTAATATATATTATACAAACTTGAGCTTTACATATAATATCAAATAAATGCTGTGTTTTGTTAAAACAATGTTTGCAACTTTGTAGTATATTCAAATTCATAAATTATTTGTAGAGTCACACAACAAGACACTACTCTGACACACTCACAAGTTGCCACTGATCCAGCAGTATAGATGATTGTTTTCTCCACTGGCTATGCTGTCACGCTTTACTGTTGTGGTGTTTGAAACAAACCAATTGTTTGCCTACGCAGATTAGGGTGAGAAAAAAAGTGAGAAATGAAAGCTGTTTTTAATACCAACTACACTTAGTTTTTATTGAATGAAAAACAAAGTGAAATCATTAGTTATCCGTTAAATGACTAAATCATTGTTTATAAAGATGAAACACAAATAATCTTATAATATGCTAATGAAATTTGGCTTTCAAATAGCTTTTTTCTGTATATTTGTTGAGGAAGTTTATCTTCAACAAAACTTCGTAGCTGTTGAATATGTGGAGAGTGTTTTATATTGCATAAATTTATAGAGTAAAAGGTTCTCATCAAACTTTTACAACTTAGCTCATCTACGGTTTAAAAGTGTGAGTCACCCTTCACACTAGAGTTTTATAAAGTTTTAATGAATGTGCAGTATTTTATAAAATATTGTGTGTCTCGTAAATTTAGCTATTTCTACCTTTTCAGTGAGATTGGAGTAAACACACCTCAAAATTCACATCTGGTATCACATTGATTTATCGCAAGTCAAAGTACACCTACTAACTCTTCCTTCCTTAATACCTGCTTGATTTTGCACTTCTACTCATTTCATATACCTAACATTTCTCTTGCAGATGAATTACATCTTTTAAGTTGTAAAAGCCTTAAATAGCATGAAATTAATGAGGTTTAAACCGTGGCCACACTAACTATTGATGCGTTTATTGATGGGTTAAATTACACGAAAATATTGTCTCTTTCTTTTTAGTTTCACCTAAAGTATTACATACTATTGATGGAGGCTTTGCTGAAGTTTTTGGGTGATGATTTGTCAATAATTTTCCAGAGAAGATGATGCCACGGTGGCTGGCATCATTATGCAGTTTCCAAATTTCTTTCGGCTTTGCTCTAGTGAAAATGTTGGAAAACAATCAACAAAAAGGTTTGTACCATAAACGAAGTTATTGTGTGCGTGTTGTCAAAGCATAAAGTGTGCTGGAAATTTTTGGGTTTCTGTTGAGATGCGTTTTTGCTTTTCCTGCATGAAAAAAGTTCCAGTTTCAGTTAATATCACTAGCGGAGTGCCCACCTATATTTTAAATCATATTGATGCATAAGTTCTTTTTGTAATATTAAAAGTATAACTTGCTTAATTGCTATTCAATGCCCTTTGAAGTTTCCAACTGTAATTAATTAGTTGATTTGGCAGCATAGTATCGATGATTGATGAAGGCAGCCGATATAATTATAAGCATAAATATCTATATCTACATGAAGATGTCATTCCCAATGATTGTTATTCTGAAATCAGCTGATTAAGTTATCACAAACTAAACATTTTGACCAGCGGCTTGCAATGCAACTCGGTGAAATTTCAGACCTAGATAAATTGAATTTCTTACTGAAAATCGTGAAGGTATTAAAGTTTAAAGTGAAAGTTTAAAGGGTCATCTCTCTGCGAATTCTAATAGCATGGTGCCAATTAGACTTGAAAAAATTTCAAGGCACTACAAAGCACTAAGCCCATTCTTACAAGTAGTTTCAAAGTGCACTGGAATTTCAGTTTACTTGTCATTGTATAGAATCCTGATCTACACTATATAGCATTCACTATTGCCTGCTTCTTCTAAGCATCTATAATGTATTCACTACAGTTTGCTTTGAGAAGTGAATTTCTACTTGGTATTTTTTCCTTATCGTTCTGTTGTTTGCCAGTAGTCTTAATTTAATGGATTTTCCCTTTTCAAAAGTGGTTGTGACAATCAAAACACATCATGCAGCCTGCAACTACACAATCAGTCAGTAATTTCTTCCATTAAAGTAGCTCTTCTGGTTACTCTTGCTCACCTAAAAGCCTGAGCCTCATTCAAATTGCAATTTTTTAGAGTTGTTAGTTTTTCATGCAGTCTTTCATTTTTTTTTTGTTAGGCACAAAATTAGTATTCACTAGACCTAATCTTTCATCTGCATGTATGCCTATTGTTTGTTCATTAAAAAAAAACCTCTGCTGAGTATTGAACTAATAATGAAAATAAATTCCCTAAACTAAAAGTAGCAGTGTGATTTTGGTATTACAATTAGTTGTTAGCATAGAGTCAAGTTATTGACAGGAATTTTCAAATTGAAATGAATGAATTTCATTGTAAGTCAGCAAGATTTAGTCTAAGTAAACATAGCATTACATCGTGTTTTATTTAGCATTTGCAGAAGGCAACATATATTTTAAGGATTATTGTAAATTTAAATGTAATTTTAAGTACTTTCCATGTTTGTTATTGTAGATGGTCTTGTTCTTTGGGATGGATGTGACAACTCCTTGTGTCAAGCTTAACTGATTGACTACTGAATCCCAATCATATGTTTTGCCAAAAAATGTGAAAATGGAGTGCATGTCTACTTTATTTGAGAAAATATTAAAAATACTTTTGAAACTTCATCTAGCCAAACAATACAACAGTTTCATTTCATTAAAAAATATCATTTGCACAAAAATGTATTATGTAATCAAACAATTTCTAGAAAAAAAGTGCTTTCCTCCAGTTTTGCTAATGAACTACATTTTTCATTATATGCTTGTCTTTATAATTTTATTAATTGTTTTTTCTGGTGAGTCAATTAAAGTCAATTCAACTTAATTTCAAGCTAAAATATTCACATTTTTAGGTCTGCGTTTGCAAACATTGTTGTGTTACTTTACTTTTTATATTTTTTGAAATAAATATCTTTTTAGCTTGTGCCTATTCATGATTAGAATAGTATAATAATATTTAACTTTTCTTCAATTTCAATAGATGAAAATGTTGATCAGTTGGAGTATTCAGTTTAGCTGAATTTTACTTGCTTCTGCGAAAACAATCTTTTGGAGTTGTCTGCCCTCTCTAGGTAATTTTTTGACCTATGGTCAACGCAATAATTATAACTTTTTAAAGATGCTTGTGAACCTAACAATATAGCATAACTATCAAACCACATTATTCAATATCTGCATAAAATTTAGCCGATAAGCTGCCACCCAATGAGCTTGAAAAGATATTAGAATTCTAGCTCAGTGCTGCCATCAATGTAGATATTTATAATGATATAAAGCCAAAACTCATTATTTATAATGATATAAAGCCAAAACTCATTATTTATAATGATATAAAGCCAAAACTCAATATTGCATGAAATTATCTAACCATTCCTGACAAAGAATCGAGATAATAACTCCAAAGTTGGTCAGTTGAAACCACAGCAATAATACTTTAATCCTTATAATTGTCAGGTTTAATTTTATACCAAGCACCAATAAGTATATATCACTATGACAACACAGCCTAAGCACCTCCAATGCAAAAAATTTAGTATTGTGGTGCTGCAAATCCTCCAGTTACAAATGAGTAGAGCTTTCATGATTATTGGTCTACCATGATGTTTATTTAGTTTTAAGGACTAGCATAAATGCTATTATATGTGGGAGGTATTTGAAAAGCTTCCAACTCCATCTTCAACTACGGGCTATTATAATTATGCCGATAAACGAGATACTACACTCAGACTGCCCTGTTATAGTACTATGATTGGCTACTGCAAAATTTTTGCCGATAGACAACATTTAATTATGATGTAATGTATCTCGTATTGGTACATAAGTGTTATGTCTGAGGACGAGATACTGTGAAATTATGCCCTGAACTAAACACTGCTCAGAATTTTAAAATATACTGAGCTTGCTCTGAATACATTATGCATTTGGCTGCATTCAATCTTATTATAGCATCAAAGAGACATCCTGAGTATGGATCTCCTATGATTAGAGCTCTAGTATCTTCAATCTACAAACATGCCTGTCACCGTGATCTCTACACCATCTTTCAGCAAGTGAGTGAAGAACTAAAGTATTTTTTGCCATTTTAACGTTTATACAAGAAAGTATTACTAATTGTAGCATCTCCTTCATTGTCACGTTCAAAGAAAGAAAAGATTTGGTCCTTTCTTAGTATAAGAGAATGCCATTCAGCGCTTTCCTTGTTTGAATCGTGGAGTTTAGTCTGTGTTTTTACAGTTTCTTTAGAGTACTGGCTCAGTACTATATATTGATAGTTTCTCTCCTTTTTTAATATGTTCTTGTAGTCTGCTAATAACTAGTCCACTTTATCAAATGACATTACTGTAGCGGACAACTCCAAAGGTTTTACTACTCCGATGCATTAATGTAGGATAAAATATTCTAACAGCTGGGAGTTGTACCTTATTACTTTTAGTAGTGAATTGATGAACAATCTTACTAGTCATTACTTACTCTACAGGTACAGACTAAATTAGTGAAGAAACTGTATCCAGATGAAGATTCAGAAAGGAGCAGAAATTTGGTTGTAATCTGGAAGACTCTTCCTCCCCGTAAAAGACTTTACCTGTTTCCTGGCTTTGATGGGTTGAGTATAGAGGACAACTCCTAACTCAGTACATAACTTGAGTTTGTGCGAATGGGTAACGACTACTTGACAGTCAAATTATCTATCAACGATTTTTAACTTTTGTATCTTATTTTGAGTATAGAGCTATATACTGATAACATTTACTTCTGTAAATTAGCTTGTGATGTCCTTTTATATTGAATAATCATATTATATGTTATTCTCTCCTGTCATTTTACAGGAATTATATAATCATTTCACTTGTGAGTTGGCGTGTTCTGCCTATACAGATTACTATGTTATAGTATTTAGTGTAATATGGTTGGCAGAGTATTTTAGGTCTTGTAAAACATTAACCATTCCTGCTTATATGGTTTTTACTTGGCCAAATTTGGTATCATTTATATTTTCATGTGACACTAAGCACTGACTATGTTGTTTCATCCACATGTTCTAATGCCTATGCTAACATTATTATCATAATAACAGTAGCTTGCTAGTATATATCGAAGTTTGCTTTTTATATTTTATCAATAAATTTATTCAAATATTTTATGTGAAAATTGTTTGTATGATTTCAAGTTCTGTAAAATTTCACTTCAATAATCTGTGACTAAAGTAACGAGTCTATTATCTAAAAATTATATCCATGAAATCCTTCTTTTTTTTATCTGCGTCTGCAAACCAATCATTTCTCAAATAAGCTAATGAAATGATAACATCGTTATTTATTAAATGCTATTCAGATATTTTGGGCAGATGGGGCTCAGTAGCCTGGAAGGTCAGCTTATCTAAGAGAAAAAAAACTCTGATTTCAAACCTCTGCTGTTTTGCGGCGATACTCAACCAAAGGAAAGGCTTGGGGGTCAAACCCCAAAGATGAATCAGGATTTGGAGCCCTGAAGGTATTTCGTAGTTACTTAAAACCTTGTTCTGGCAGCTTCTGCGACGACGCTGGTGCCAAACTGTGACAGCGCTGCTGTTTCTTTAGATCCGCCAGCGATGTGGAGAGGTGGGACATGCTACATGGGCAAGAACCTTTCCTCCATGTTATCAATGCCCAGGTATACACTCGCACAGCATCTCACTGGAGAGAATACTCCATCTTCACTTTCTGTGTAGACACAAAACCAGGAGCAGCAGATACAGATTATAAGCTGTCTCTGTTGTGTAGAGCAAAGCACCAGGAGTCACGTCTATTGGTGGGAGAGGCTTTCAGATTTTATTGTACAGCTGCTGCCCGCCATAAGCTAGGCAGCTTCCAGCCAGTTACGTGCTCTTTCGCCACTGTCTTCTTTCCTCATTGGGTGCATGGGAAATAGGAGACAACTGAACAGCAAACTGCAACAAAACAATGAAAACTAAAAGACCAGCTCCTATATATATTGGAATGTTGGAGCGTCTGTACCATGCTCACTGGTCTATGCATTAATTTACAGGCGTCAGAGACACCTAAAAAAATGCCATTATAAGCAACAAATTTAATAGATTAGGCGTCGACATTACTACCAGTTCAAGAAACGTGGTTAGCTCGTTATGGCACTCTAAAATAAGCACTACTGGTTTTATGGTAGGGGCGGAGTTCTAATTAACCAAGAGTGTACGGAGTTGGTTTTTCAGTGAGGGACAGCTTCTTTGATATGGTAGAGCCATGTATCAACAGCTTAGAGGGACATATGACATTTTGCCTCAACACTATCAGTGGCCCTGTCAACCTTGACAGTGTATGTGCTCCAACACTATCCGCCACACCAGATGACAAGAACACGTTCTATAAAAATCTCACAACCATCACTAGGACCATCTCCAGCACACTACAATTAATCCTACTGGGGGATTCCAATGCCAAAGTGAGTGCTGATCACGACTCATCTCTCCTGCTTAAGACACTTTGGTGTTAGAAGATTGAATTATAATGGTCAGATATTGCTTGAACTCAGTGCCCTCTACAACTTGTGCATTACCAACACTTATTTCAAAGCCAAGCCACAAAATTTTCTAGAGACACCCACGTTCCAACCAATCCCTATCAGACATAATGCCATCAGGAATGTCTTCCACACTCGCTCCTGTCACAGTGCAGACTGTGACACTGGCCACTTTCTTGCATGCTGCAAAATTAGGCTTCTACCAAAGCCATTTTACCATACAAAAAACTGGGCACTCTCGCATACATATTACTAACAAGTCATAACCTGACCTTGTGGATCAATTTTCTGATGTTTTTTCAAGAATAATTCTTTCCCTCACAGCCTGGAAAATCTGCCACAGCAAAGTGATAGGCTCTGCAAAACTCAATGCGCATTGCAGCCTTGACCACTTTTGGTAAAAAGACATCAAAGTCACATGAATGGTTTGATGCAAAGTCAACTGAAATGACACCGATCATTGAAGCTTACCATGCTGCCTTGACAGAATACAAACGATCACCTAGTGACCAAAAACCTTTGTGTTCTGAGGGCTGCCAGGAGTAAAACTACACAGAGCGCTAGGCATTACGTCAATGAGTACTGGTCTGAGCTTAAGGAGGGTATCCAAAATGCACCGCAACAGTTAACGTCAGAGCAATGTATGATGGCATCATGCAAGAAGGTAATAAGACCAATCTAGAGCAAGACGGCTCCTCTCAAACCTTCCACTAGGGAAGTCATCACTGACGAAGGAAAACAAATGGAGCAATGGGTAGAACACTACACCAACCTACACTCTCACCAGAATGTTGTATCTTCCTCTGTTCTTGATGCCGTTGAATGTATGTCCACTATTGATGATTTTGATGACGAAACCACTGCGCATTACCTTAATAACGCCATTGATAGTTTGTCTTAGAGCAAGACACCTGGCAGTAATGCACTATCTTTTGATTACATCAAGTGCTGCAAAACTGATCTTTTGCATCCCCTGCATGTCAATGCTGAGAAGAAGGTGCTGCGCCACGAGACTTGAGAGATGCAAACTTTACAAGAATGAGGGAGACAAAAAAGGTTTCTACAAATAAAGAGACATCTATCATACTACTCAGCATCATTGGCAAAGTATTTGCCGAAGTCATCCTGGCTCGCCTACAGATACTACTGAACGGGTCTACCCGAGTCGCAGTGTGGTTTCCGTGCCGCAATTGACATGATCTTCTCTTTGCGACAGCTCCAGGAAAAGTGTAAAGAGCAAAAGATGCCTTTCTGTGTTGCCTTTGTCAAATTGACAAAGGCTTTGTTCTGGTCAACAGAAAAGGGTTGCTAAAAATCCTTCCAAAGATCGTCTGCTTTTCAAAGCTGCAAAGCGTGATAGATTCTTTTCACAATAAGATGAAGGGGACAGCAATGTTTGACAGCAACCTTTCGGAACCCTCCGACATACGAAGTGGCGCCAAACAAGGCTGCATTCTTGCACCAACACTCTTTGGTGTCTTCTTTGCCACGCTCTTAAAGCGCGCTTTCGATAATACATCAGAAGGTATTTACCTACAAACTAAATTCAATAATAAACTTTTTAACTTTGCCTGACTCAGAGCCTCCAAAAAAGTTTTTCAAGTTGTCATCAAAGACATGCTTGGTTGCTCATGATGCTGCTTTGATTTAAATCATTGCTTGCAATATAAGATTCAATGACTATATGCCATGTGTTTTGTCGGTGAAACTTCAGGTTTAGGAGTTGTTTTCTTTCATAGCACTATAATTATACTATATCAACTAACTAGGCAAAACTCTGTGGACATAAAATCGAATGGACAACTAATTGAAAATCATTCAACACTCTTTGTTTAAAATATTATAATGCTGCTCACTAACACAGACTAACATGCATGATTGAATAACTTTTTAACAGACATTGAGTGTTTTTTTTAAACAGTAAAAATCCTAGGTGGTATAAATTAGCAAATTGTTAAACCCCTTAAGGTATTCTGCAGTTATAATCAACTATGACGAAGCCTACAGTTGAACTTAATTCTATTTCCTGTATTGTTCATCTAGAACCGAAACAGGCATATATGACAAGCTATGGAACTGTGTTTGAGGTAGGCAAGTGACCCCATGTCAATTGATACAACTTAAACTATCTTAAAACTCAATATACACTTATCTAGATATAAGAATGCTTGATAAACAAACCAATATGTCACAAAGATTACCAGATATGAATCAAAACCAGATAGTTTATCTCTCCAGGTCTGTTATTTTACCTTGTCTTCATGTTTGTAATGATTAGCTAAAGCATCAGTTCCAATATATAACTTTTTTATTTATCAAATATTATTAAACTTGCGTTAATGTTGATGAAATTATATATATATATATTTCAATGTATAATAATGTTTGTGAGAATTAGTAAAAAAATACATAACGTGCAACTTTCTTGCAAAAATATAAATAGTTATTGCAGACAAAAAATGGATTCCAGTGCATATAAAAAATATGTATATAGATCTTGTATATGCTTCGTATTTTCACAAATGATTATAATCTACACTATGTGTCCAATACCAAAATATGAACGTGGTCAAACAATAACAGAGTATTCTAAAAAAAACATTTTTAACTTTTCACCCCATAATCCTGTATTTTATTTCAGAGTTGAGGAGTTGTCGTTCTTGTCTAGAGTTGGCTATCAGAGAGGAATTTTCATGAGATCGTCTAGACAGATATGGCAAAGACTCGCTGATTTTACCAACAGCCACTGATTTATACACAGGATATCCCTTTCGACCTAAATACAACAGGATATTGAGAATAAATATTGATTGACAAGCTTCTCGTATAATTCGATGGAAGTTGTCTTCTTTTTAAAGAATAGTTTTCCTGAAAGAGGTATATATAGGTGGCTGAGTATTATAGGTTTAGATAGCCCTTAAGAGTTATTAACTACAGATGAAGGTATATTTAAACCGGTCAAGTTCCGTTAGGTTTTGAATTTTTACTGAGTTTAAAACGGTGCGACTTTGAATTTTATTGATTCTCATTTGCATTGAAGAGTTTAAAGTTGATTTGTAACTTAACAAATTTTCCGGGTTTATAGTCACTAACCCTACAACAGTCCCAGATAGAAAACGTAAACTACAATTTTCTCTTTTATGTTGTAAAAGAAAATTATGACTGAGTACCCTTCTTCAACTCAGCAGTGGCCTTTGTATAAGATAGAAATGCTGTCTATATGCTTAATAAGCCTGTGCTTTAACCACTAGATCATGCTGCAATAGTTACACTTACCTAGAGTATATGTTATGTGGTCACACATTCCATAAACCTGAGCAAGTATCACTTTCTTGTCTTCATTCAAAATACCATAACTTCTCATTCTACATGAGAATATTATTACTATAGCTATCTTAAGTTTATATAATACATTATGCATGTAAATGGATATAATGTATATGGGCATTGCATCCGAGAGGGATGGATTATGTAAAGTTGTTTATAGTAATAAAACATTTGATCAGTTTCCACCACATAACCAGCTACAATTAAACTGGTAAAACTATATCTACCTTTCTACAGCCTGTTTGATGGAGTCTTGGTTATGAGAAGCGAGAACAAATCTCATTTGTCTCCCCTGGTTGCTGTTATCACGGATCTTCTGCAGTAGCCAGTTGGCTGTAGAGTTGTATGAGTTATGTGTAGCCTGTATTCCATCGTGTATAGGACAAGGATGACCTTGACTTTTAGCTTCATTTTCCTCAGCTACCATGTACGCTCCCCTCACCAACTTAGCTGAAATATCAAACAAACAGTTTTTAGAACCTCAGCTTTCTGTTATATAAACAGCATGAAATTAAATAATTCTACATAATATACGTGTGAATCAGTCAAAAGGAAGAAAATAAACATTCCTAAGTAATTAAACAAACATAATATTGAACTATACTCATCTGTTGATAAAAGTTTTAAATTAGCTGCATTTTGTCAAAGTTTATATTATGAACAAGCTCATTTTAATATAAGTCAAGTGTTTTGTTTTTTACAAGAACCCAACATTGTAGAATCATTAAAGCACAACTGGATGCGTCAATAACTTTAAAAATGCATTTTGAGTTATGCCAATCAGCCGAATAAAGGACATTGGAAGGTCACATGAATCCACAAAATAGAGTATAAATTGTAATAGATTATCTCAAATCAATCTTTAATCTAATATACAATATGTTTGTGATTGTGAAGCAGAATACCCTATCAATTATTAATGTGTTTGCTAGTTCAACCTATTGGGAATTTTAATTATTATTTATATACTTGGAAGTTGCCCTCTTACATTCTGGTGAAGGCCAGAATATAGACAACCCCGTATGCTAATCAGGTAATCAACTGGAAAACTGACTGACTCACCCCCATAGTGAAGGTTATTCTTCTCGGCAAAATTGAATTCCCACTGCAAGGCCTCAAATGACTTCTACAATGTGCAAGAAACAACCAACATAGTGTGCACACATGAAGACATCTTTGTAGAAAAAGTTATACATTTACCAAAAATATATTTACATGGAGAAACAAAAACACATCTTCTGCGCCTTGAGAACCAATTTGGAGCAAGTTTAAATGTTTATTAGAAAAAATAATGAAAGAAAGACAACTTTTGTTTGGTCCGTGAATCCACATTCTGAAACTTACTATCTGTAGATAACAGCAGTCTAACCTTGAGGTAGCATTGTGTTGTGTTCCAAACAACAGCCTCATGCCCACGACACACTACAGTCAAAACTCGACTGTGGCGGCCATTTTAAAGCTGCTCGGGCATACCTTCAACGTCACGTCTTACTTTTTGCTGGTCACACTACAGTTCACTACGAACGATGAAAGCTAACTGTCTCTAGTCTCGCAGTAAACTTTTAAACCAATAGGAATGCTTTAAATCAGTTTCTGCAATATCCACAGTAACCAACAATTAAATTTAGCGCAATTTTTTGAGATTTACTAGCATAATTTAATAAGATTTTCTAGTTATTTTTATTCTAATTTACTAGCTTCAATTATTCAAAATTACTAGCTTTTTTTAACGAGATTACTTAGCTTTATTCAAGCTCATTCACTAGCCTAAAGAACTAAATAGTACGCTAATACAATTCAACCAAATTAGAAAAACTAAATATGCAGATAAAATTCAGCAAAATGTATCTAATAAATACTTATTGTCATGATTTATTGAAACTTTCATACATAACTTCATCATAATTATTTTAAAAGAAAAATAATATAATTTTTGAAGAACCAAATCAAATAATAATGCTCGCTAGTAGCACGTAGAAAAAGTAAAAGCACTTAACCAATCAGGGTTTACCTTGCCAGTCAGTGATTGGCTAATTGCTCAACTTCAGCGATGACAGTTCGACATTTGGAACTTTCATCGCATCGCGAAAAACTGACAGTTGCGTTCAGAAATCAGACAGTTGTGACGTCACAGAGGTCATCGCTTAGCCTCGAAAACGCGTTCAAGATGGTCGTTTTGACTGTAGTGTGGCAGCCCTATTAGTCCTATTACACACTAGACTGAGAGCCATGGCCAAAGCTGTGAGAGCCGGGTTCGTGTTGGTATACTCAGCGTCCACCATCAACACTGTATCTGTGGCAACAGCTTCCTGCCCCAGTTCACTGAGCAGAATTAGCCCCGACAGCAATTCTGGGACGATGCCAGAAGCCCCAGGTATTTCCCCTAGCCACCTCAGGGTGTCTACAGGTACAGCCCATGTGCTGTATAATGCAGTGGAAGTAGTTATAAATATCAGGACAATTCTTAGTTAATATTTGGATTATTTAAAATGAGTCAACAAACTTATCTAATATGACAAAACCCACAGAAGTTTAGAGTCCTTATCCTAGATGGACGAGATATTTTAAATGCTGAGTAAAAACCTAAATTATTATGTAGCACAAGAGTAACAACACGCATGACCTTTACTGGAAATTGACCCCATCACCTTGGTGTTACTAAGTCAGCAATCTAACCCCTAAACCGCTGCTGCTTCCTAACATATCTATAGGATAAGCAGAAGGTATAGTAATATGCAGATTTGGTGAAGATCAAATTTTTTGCAGACTGAGGTCTTTGAGCTTCACAATTGGCACGTTAAGTCTGCACTCCCAGGTTTATTTTAAACTAGCACTGCCAAAGTGCCTTGACTCTATTACAGTGTTTACTAGCTAATTTTGTTCTTCTCAATAGTGAAATAGATCTATTGCAAGAAATTAATGACTAGATAAAACAATAATGATTTTTAGGCAAGACTTTCGCATCTATATTGCTCATCTGCTAGCTTGAAATACCCCTCTCCTTGGACTAATCTCAGGCTTTTCATTGTTGTTTAAACAGTTTTTAAACTCCTATTTCAATAAATCATTACCAACACTGCCTGCATGTATTAATATTCATTAGTGCCATCAATGCACTGTGGAGACAGCACCTGATGTTCTGTATATTACATTATAGTACAGAGATACTAAATCCAAAACATCTAAAATAATTGATGCTTCTACCAGATTTTTAGCACACCTATAATATGTATTCCTGTAGTAAATATTAATAAGATGTTTTAACTGATAGTTTTTATGCCATTATAATAGTTTGATACTATAACTACAACTTGAAACTCTTTAACCAGCACATTGGTTAGTAATATTGCTTCTTGATATTTAATTGCTGGTTCACAAACTATCAATAATAGGGATGCATATCAAAACTTGACTGCATTCATAATATGATTTTAATGCTAGGTAATGACTAAGCATGTCTGGCTGATATGAGGTGACTATTTTGTACACTGTTTAACAACATCAGCTTTTTGGGTTCATTTAAAGCATCTGCAAATCTGTATTATACATAATTACTGTTAGGGCCAATTAATTAAATTGTTAACCCTGAAATGCTTTTTACACTGTAATACTAAGTAGTAAAAGATATGTATATATATAAACTGATTGTAACTTATACATAACATTGTACATTTAAAAAAAAATCACAAAATACATAAGTTATTAGCTAAATTTCAAGGCGTTTTGTAGGTAGTGGGTTAATGTCAATAAAGTAGAATCCGGGAAGTTGAGTAGCTTTATTCAAGAGGAAGGCTCTCCAACAGTTCTACCAAAGCCTAAATAACATGTATAAAATAAAGGTTATATGCACAATTTTTTTTCCAAAACAGCCTGCAACTGTTTTGCTATTGCATATGCCCTATGCCATTCATCAAGTAGAACAATTTTAACCAGGATATCTAGAAAAGTTGACACAAGGGCTTTATAACTTATGTAACAGTAAAACTGTGAGTAGAAATTAATTGACACTAATGAATAATGCTTTAGGTGCTGGCAACAACCATAAAAGAAAAGTTATATAACAAACAAATAGAAAAAGCACTAAACAAATCAACAGCATTATATACAATTCGGGCACATACATGAAAACAGCAGCTAGTCTCATTTTCTTAAGACAGCACTATTTTAGGTATAAATTTAAGAAGTATTAGAAAATGCAGAAATTTACTGCAATTGGTTCATTTTATTTAAGTTAGTACATACTGAAGATCTCAAGTTTTTGCTAATGAACATGAGTTTTGGCCCGAAACTAAAAAATATCAATAAATACACCTAAATAATCAAGGCTCTTTTTAATTTTCTTTGATTTACTATGCTTTTTTTCTAATTACAGCAACTTCTGACTGGGGATCGCCACGGTTAGTTTGTAACAGTAGGCAATCCAAATGAAATGAATAAATAGGAAAAAACATGAGAAATCATGCAAACTTAAGAAGAACCTTGATTATTTAGGTGTATTTCTTGATGTCTCACTAATTTTAAGCAAAAAGCATTGTTCATTAGCAGCTAAAATGTAAAAATGGCTAAAAACTGCAGATTTCCAGTGTGTACTAAATTAAATAAAAGGACTCAATCACCTTTGCAACATAATTCAATAATTGCATGGTCAAGCAGAATAAACTACAATTAACAGCAACAACAGTGTAATAGTTGCGTAGAAAAGTTGTACTGCAAAAAACTAAAAGAATGCAAAATCTATAAATGTGTGCTACCAAGTAAATGCTGAACAGACATCATGAAATAGTGTACGAAATACAAACTATTAAACTTACCTGTTGATCTAATGCAGCCAAAACCTTAAGCTTGGAGTAGTGGAATGGTGCTGTTCGATGTTGATATGCTACAAGTAGCTAAGATGACTCAAATTCTTGCCTTTAGGAGTAAGAGACCTCAGCTCAGTTTCAACAAAACTTCCAATAATCTCAACGGATGCGCTCAATTAGGAGCCACAACAAAGCACACCCATGTCATTTTAGTAAACTCTAAAAAATGAACGGAAATAAAACTGTTAGAGAGTAAACAGAGAAACATATAGTGATGGGGGAAAAACCTGTCAGAAAAGGTTATATACACTCATAGTCATAACACGAAGAAAAAGATAATGAATAACAACCTATTCAAGATGACACAAGAAACCAAACAAATTTCTTTGACTAAAAAATATAATTAACTACTATATTACTTGGCAAAAAATATTTGTTTTGAACAACGTATTATTGGGAAGAATTGCCAGTGTCTTAAATTTTGAGATTAAAATTTCTGCCTTATAGCGGAAATAGAGAGGCAATCAATAGTGTACAAAACATGTTTTCAGTCATTGGCTGTTGACTAAATTGACAAAGTTAAAGAAAGCTTCCATATCATTATTTATTTTGTTCTCAAGTGTGTGGTTACAGTTTCATGAGTCAGAAATATAATTATTTGAGATATGAAATCAAATGTAGTCAAAAGAGTGTCATACAATTTAAAATGTAGTAATAGAGCTTTGACAATAATTTCTTCTGCTAAGTAAAACAGGTACCATTATGTGCTACTTATCTTTTAGAGATGAACATCAAGGATGTTGAAAACAAAATAGTTGTAAATTACAGCAAATACCTTTCTACTTACCTAACCAGAGAAAATAAGTTTTCAACCTTGCATGCACTCAGCTGGTTTTCAATGTTTGGATCAGTGACATCTTTATAACTGATAGCAGCATTATGTGATAGCTTTAGGAATTGTTACCTTAAATCTAAATTATATAGAACAAGAAGTGCAAAAATATGGCATTAGTACTCATTGCACAATACACACTTGCTAGAGTAGCTAATCTAGCATCACATTAATTTAAGAAAGACAAAATTTTATTACTGTTCACAAATGATGAATATTAAAATTTGAATAATTAGACAAATTAACAATGATATTGATGTTACTTCAAACATTACTAATGGTAAACACCAAAATACTAATAGGAATAGTCATGTTAACATCAATTAGAAAAGTAAAGATAATTTGAAAATGAGACAGTTTATAGGTCTAACTCTTATAGTTGACAAGCAATTACAGGGCAGTCATATTGATGAAGGCTACCCTCAAAATGTAGCACTTTAAAAATTTTAAAAAGACAGCACATATAAGAACATAATCTTAAAAATAGGCATATGTGACACCTATATTTTGATTAACAAAGAAATCTTCTTTACTTTATTAATCTAGCTCATATAATGGTATTCTGTCTTAGTATGTTATTTTAATACTTGAAATCTAATCAGCTACAGAAAAGTACTTCAATTCAAAGGCCTTCATAATTATTCTTTAGTTTGCTATTTAAATAGACAGTAAGGTTGATGAATAAAATAAAAGTTAGTAAAGTAAAAACTAAATAAATTGAGAATAATATCTCCACTCTAAGGTTATAATCCTTATAAATTAACATTTTAATACTCCTGTTATCCTTAGGTATAGTTGTTAGCAATTTAACTATGAGCTCAAAGCCAAATGTCAGTATCAGCATCCCCATTACATTGACTAAGACTGACTTTATAACCCTCAAGCAGTGGCACTCAATTTCTATAAGTAGTAACTAATAACAAATATAAAATTATTTATTTGCTACTGATAGTGATAATAATAATAATTAAAAATAATAATATGATCCATTAAAATAGAACTAATAAAGCCAACGACGTTGATGGTATGCTTAACTAAACATGGCATGTCTCGTCTGGCAGTGGGTATGTGAAGGGCCAGGCAACCTACGGTCTTCAACCCGTTACTGGCACAACTAGAAGAAGATACTCAAGAGAAGACAACAAAGTTGTCATGGAATGCTGCTTCAAAAGTACACCCAAATTGAGAGGTTATAGAAAAACAATGTATGAGCTCTGTAGACCCGGATCAAAGAATTATTTAAAAAGAATGTGCAAACGCTGGAAAACAGAGGAGAGTTTAACATCAGCGAATAGAGACTAGCGGATTAAGCAAGAACTATGAAGAAACACAAGCATTTTATGGAAGAAGAACTCCATAAGATTGAAGAAGGAACCTTGCAAGAACTAGGCACATCAATTGGTGAAGAAGATAATGAAGAGCTAAATTTGCAAATAGAGGATGTTATAGCACAACATGAGATAGCATATAAATCAGCCATGAGAATTTTAAGAGTACCTAGTTCAGAGGTAGAAAAAGTGTTAGTAGAAAAATTATAAATGAGCATAACAAACTATCTAATGATCGACCAACACTAAGAGCCCTTAGGCACATTGAGAGGGTCAAATTACTACAGGCAGTAAAACAGATTAATGATGTGCTAAACTGTGTTGAGATTATTAATACCATTGAGCTTAATAACACCACCATGGCTTGTGCGAAAAATAGTAACAGAACAAGTGTGTAACAAAAAGGAAAAAGAAAAACTGACAATGTACAAGTATGGAAAATACGACTGCAGAAGAAATAAAAAGAAATTAGATCAGACTTAAGTAAAATAGCAGAGTGAAAAAGTAGAGCTTACAATGATTCATTGAGAAGAATGGTTGAAGAAAAATATAGGATAAAGAACAAAGAGTGTGGTGTAGTGATTGAAAAACTGAAGCAAAACCTGAGAGCTGTAAGCCAGAAGATAAACAGATATACAGAATGAGTTGATCAATATAATCAGAACACAATGTTTACAATGATAAGCGCTTTTATCAAGAATTACGAGGAAATGAATACGTACATCTAAAGAGGCACCTGACAAGGAAATCAAAAGCATTCTGATAAAATGTATGGGGTCAGCCAACTAAAAATAATACCAATGCAGAATGACTAAATAAAGTTAGCAACAAATTGGAGCATATGTAAAGACAAGGAAATTAGATCTTAGAAACGATGCAAACAACTGGAATAGCAATTAATGTCATAAGGTTGATAAGAAAAAGCATGAAACCTGGAAAACACAACTGAAATACCTGGAAGAAAAGATAGGAGAAATAAAGATCAAACTAAGAATTTTCCAAGGAGACTCTTTATCTCTATCCCTTTTCTCCAACTACCGATTCGCATGACAAAAGCGGCTCAATGATGCAAATTTCGACGAGACAGAAAACAAACCATCTCCTATATGTGGATGACCTGAAGGTAAATAGGAAATCAAAGTGGGAACTGGAAGCTTTGGTAAACACTGCCGGGATCTTCACAAGGAATATAGAAATGAAATTTGGATTAAAAAATGTGCCACACTGGTTATGAGAAAGGGAAAGAAAATTAAGGACACAGGAATCAGTTTGCCTGATGAACAGGTAATCAAAGATCTGGGTGAGAAGCCGTATAAATATCTAGGAGTTCTTGAGATTGATGGAATACAAATATATGAAATGAAAAATAAGATCAAGGAGTACTACAAACAAATAAGAAAAGTTCTGGATTCAAAACTGAATGGTGAGAACACAATCAAAGCAATAAACACATGGGCAGTAACAGCAGTGCATTACAC
This sequence comes from Bugula neritina, assembly GCA_964035545.1. Classification (NCBI taxonomy): domain Eukaryota; kingdom Metazoa; phylum Bryozoa; class Gymnolaemata; order Cheilostomatida; family Bugulidae; genus Bugula; species Bugula neritina. The sequence continues at coordinate 4,909,604 of OZ037770.1, forward strand.
AGCTAGAATACTTGACTGAACTGTTTCATGAGCTAAAAAATATAGACTGAAAGACAAGGAAGCTAATGACAACAAACCGTGCACCCTATCCGAGAGCAGATGTAGGCAGGCTGTATTTTAGCAGAAGGGAAGGCGGTAGAAGAATGTTGTCAACTGAAAAATGCATAAAGATTGAAAACTGCAGCATGTCAGACTATATAAATATAACATAGACTGATAGAAACACCACACTGAATACCTTCCTAAAAGACAGAACAGCAGTAGAACTAAATAATGATAAAGTGATAGAAAGAACTGATGAGTGTAAAGAAAAGCTTCACGTGGTCAATACATCAAAATGGTGGAAGACATGAAAGCATTTTCCTGGAACTGGTTGAAGTATGGTTGGCTGAAAAAGAAAACAGAAGGACTGCTGACAGCTGCGCAAAATCAACTATTCACTACTAGAAATTATAAAGTGGCTATGATGAGAGAACAGGGTAGCAAGAAGTGTGGAATGTGTAACGCAAGAGACAAAACTTCGATGCACGTATTGAGTGAGTTTGAGAAGGTAGCAGAAGGAGAATATAAGAAAAAACACAACCTTTTGGCATTGATAATTTCAATAGTAGTTGTGTGAAATTCGTGGGTTTCAGAAAAGTAAGAATTGGTACGGCCATCAAGCAGAATAAGTACTGGAAAATGATAATGTGAAAACCTTGTAAGATTTTAACATACACACTGACGTAGTCATCAAAGTTAGGAGACCCGATATATTAGTAGTTGACAAGCATAATGCTGAAACAACGATAATTGATATCACAGTCCCTGTTAACTACAGAGTAAAAGAAGAAAATTCGAAAAGTTAGGAAAATATCAGAATTTAGCACTAGAATAAACCCGCCTTTGGAAAACATCAAAAAAGTCATCCCGTTGTAACTGGAGCCTTTGGAGCTTTATACAAGATTGTAGACTGGCTGACACTACTTGGAGTAGCTGAAAACAAATGCTCATTAATTCAGCAGACACCCTAACTAGGATCAGGATAAGCTCACATCCTGAGGAAAGTTCTAGCCATCTCAGCCTAGTATAACTAGGCCAATGGTAAAAGGTTACACCAGCTAAAAAACTACGGTCAATCAACAATAATAATAATAATAGTGCAGTTGGTTCTATTATTAGATTAGCATATCGATTATGACTTTTCGATTGCCACCCTGATACTATGAGTAAAATGTACAAGCATACGTGAAAGTATAGATATGATCATAAGTATAAAAATAGGTATAAGTATAAATATAAATATAGGTACAAGTATAAAACGAATGATTATATTATTAATAATATTAGTCAGTGATACCTATAACCGTAATGGTTTTTAGACTTACAGTTATCATTAACATTAGCTGAGTAATATGATTAGTTAAAATAATGGTATTCATTATTATATCATAGTTATAAGTTATAAGCCTAGGGCCACACGGCGCGTATTTTCGCATGCGAAAATTGAAATCACAAGTAGCAAAGGTGTCCACTGTGCGCGTTGAGAAAACCTTCGCACTCGTCGCTCTGCATTTTCAACGCAAGTGCGAATCGTCTCTGTCGTCATCACCTAATTGGCTGGTAGCTATTCAGCGAGCCCAATTTCTTTATTTAGTGCTAAATTCCAGTAAATTGCGTTTTATTAAAAGCGAGTGCGATTTAAAAATGAAAGCTTTATTTATCACGCATCACTGACGCTACAGTGGACACCTTTGCTACCCGTGATTTTAATTTTCGCATGCGAAAATACGCACAGTGTGGCCCTAGGCTAACTCTAGTCTCTAAAGAGCAACAGCAATAGTAATTGGGATATTCATATTAAATTTCATATTCACATAGTGAAATGTTTATGTTATGAACTAATTTATTCCTTCAACATTTACCTATAAATATGATTAACACTAACTTTGACCAGCAGTATTACTAAAAGAAGCGTATTACAAATATAAGATAATAAAATTCTAGTAGTAGGACTAATAGTATTACTAGGTCCAGTATTATTCTTGTTATCTTATTCATCATTCATGAGTTATCAAATTTAAAATTACTACTTATTAGCATCAGCATATAAAAAGTAAGATCATTAGGAATAATTATCATGAGGTATGATCTATGATTTGCATTATCCATATATAGTTTAATATCAATATGATATATTATTATTGCTGATAGTCTATGTTATAGTTGAATTTATACTTATCTTTACAGTTACCTATAGTAGCACTTATTAGTTATTTGTGGTAGCCAAACTAATGTTTAATATTAATAAATTAAACTGAGTATCATAAAAGTGTTACTAAGAATTTTAATTATAATCGTAATGGTGATCATATTACTTTATTATAATTATTATATTTTATCATTAATGCTAAACTGAGTTAATGTATATACTTTGAGTTTTACTATTACTCATTATATTTACACTTATAGTAAAACTAAATATGTAAAAGTTATACTTATACTATTATTATTCGTATTTCATTAGACTTACATCTAAGATCGCAGTCCTATTACTACTACCACTGATACTAGTACTACAACTAGTACTGCTACTAGTACTAGTACTACTACTACTACTACTAATGGTACTGTTACTACTACTACTACTACTAGTACTACTACTAGGTCTACTACTGTACTAGTACAACTACAAACTTTGAAAATAACTGCAAGAAAGGTATGACTTACTCTTTTTCTTAGTCTTACTGTGACTCTCAGTCGTAATGTAAATAAAATTGTGAACTGTAAAGTTAAACCCAAGGCTGAAATTTATTTAATTAAATTTAGACAATCTGAATCATTGGCTCAATCCTTGAGTTTGACTATTACTATTATTATTAGTGTTACGATTGTGATTATCATTGGCATTATGATTATGATTATCATTATGATTGTAATTGTGGTAATTCTAACATTAATTATAATCATAAATTAAAAGGTAATGATTAATGATAATTATTTTCATTTTGTAATCATAATGATAATCATAATGATGTAAATTTTGATGTAAAACCAAAATACTAAAACTAAAAGTAAAAGTTATAAAATTAAATGATAAAATATTATAATGATAATTATTATATTTATTATATTATTATTGAATATATTATTTCATTAGAAAATAGGTTGCAGCTTAGCATGATTAAAATTCAGTAAAAATTAGTTTACCAACAGCAAACATGCATGCGTCTTGTCAACATTCAGTTCGTAGTGTCATAGCGAAGCCAGATTACGACTACTGGTAGTACGACTACTAGAACTACTACTACTAGTGATGGATTAGAGATCCTTGGCGATTTTAGCTGTGAGTGACCTTCACCTCACATTCTCGTCATGTGCGCGGCATTAGACTAAGTAGAGGGTATGAAGCACTGAGCTGGAAAAGAAAGAATATATTTTAATTATAGGTAATACTAATAGTAATATAATTTATGGTAATATATAGGTAATATTATTGAGTTCATTGGTATGGAGTATAGACCTATCACTGATAGTATCAGTATCAACTACCACTTACGTACTACTTCAACTTATAACTTACCTTCAACTCAAACTGAAACTGCTTGGAATCATTTGTCTTTGATCATATTGGCATTGTCATTGTGATTGTAATAACTATTAATATCTTTAGTTCAACATCAATGCCGAACATATTGTAATAACTAATAAGATAATCATAAGGTTGATATATTTTGCTAATACTAATAGTAATACTAATACTAATAGTTATAGTTATAGTAATTCAGTGTGAGTGAGTGTCACTTTCACTCTGGTGGAGTGAGACTCAGACTTAGAGTTAGAGACAGAGTGAGTCCGAGTAAGTCTGAGTGTTGGTAATAGTAATGGTCATATAAATTTAAATTATATTTACTTATTTCTAGCAATCACAATGGCAATAGTTATACTTATAGTAACTTTCACTTACTCTTAAATCATTGAACCTGAACTAAAAGTAAAATTAAGCATTATGATTATCATTATGATTATACCTATGATTTTATTATGTTTAAATTAAAAATCAATATCATGATAATATCATAGTGATAGACATATTATTGATAAATGATAATATAAAAGTAATTTGATAAATTATACATTGATTTTGAATTAAGGTGATACTGATACTAGACCGGTACTGAAAGTGATAGTAATACTAATAGTAATAGTAATAGTCATATAAATTTAAGTTATATTTACTCATTACCGGCAATCACAATTGCAATAGTAACTTAAACTGTAACAGTAATGGTATGGGTATATTTGAAATTGTCACTATCAGTATTGCTATGAATCAAAATATAATGCTATCATACCAATAATTTAAAATAATATTACAAAGCTTCAGTAGCAACTTTTACTTGTACCAGTTTGGAATTTTGAATTATACATATTCTTAGTTAAAGTCTTCAAGTTTATTGTCAAAATGAACTTGAAATTAAAGACTTAGTAGTAAAAATTAAACTAAGACTGACTGTAAGTGACTAAGATTAAAAATAAGTAATTTTAAATATCGATTTAGTATTTTTCTTACTCTTTGTCTTAAAATTGACTTTTATTTTGCACCTACTCCTGGTCAATGATTCTTTTTTCTATTTATATTACTATTGCTATTAGTATAATTGACTTAAATTTAATAATAGATATGATTATATCTTTATAAATGTGATATTTGATTTTATGAATAGTAATTCGAAAACTCTTTGGTATTATTTATTTTTGATCATTGTAGTTATTATCATTATATTTGTATAATAATTATGATTATCAAATTCAATATCGATATTTGTATTATGGTATGGATATCTGCCTACATCCCATGTTCTGTTTTGCAGTGCCTTTTTACATTCACGTCTAGGTTCACATTGCGATGGTCATACTGATAGCACTTGGGGACAGTGATGAGCATAATGATTATCACTAATATTAGGATTATCGTTATTAGGATTTAGAATAATTTAATAAACAAGCAACTTAAAACAAATGTTTTTACTAATATACATATTAATTACTAATATAAATATACTACTATGAATATTATAATTATTATACTTTACAATTCAAAGTAAGATAATCATAATACGAACTGGTAAAACTAAATATAAAGTAAATGTAATAATACTAATAGTAGTTATCCATTCCCCTTTGGTTTCACATACTAATAATTGGAAACCTCTGTCCTAATATTATTTCTATTAATATTGCTAAAAGTTTGATCCCTATTTAATTTTATAGTTCACTCACCAGCTACATAATTTTATTAAAATCCATCTGGTATTGGTTATAGTACTAGTGAAACTTGAAGTTGAATAGCATGCTTATTACTCACTGCTCTTTGCTTACATTATTAGGGTTACTCTTTAGTCTCAGAGATACCCTAACATAAACTTGAAAGCTGGAGGTAGTACTAGTCTAGTGCTGTGTTAATCCTACACTGTTGACTTATCAACACTGTGACTATAATTATGACTCCTAAGTCAAAGTCATTTTCATATAGTAGTAATCACTATGACAGACTGAAAGTCAGGAAGACTGAATATAATGGTAAAGTGTGTAAGAATAAATCATACTTAATCAATTACTTTTAGTTTTGTTACCAGTGTTGGGTCAACTTTCAGAATAAAGAATAAATATAATTATAAAGATAAATGGATAAAAATTCCAATCATGGTTTAATGTGCCTATTTTAAGCTGTTAATTTAATTACTATAATATAAGTGCTCAAAATACAACTTTTGATTTTCATAATTATGTTTTAATTTAATACAGATACCATAGTATCATATACAGTAGAATCAGTTGTATCTTATTTAATAATGAAGTAACTTATTGGAGCTTTCACAGTTATTAATTATTTACTTGTTAGTCTTTGAACTGGGACAATGTTTGAAACTTGAAGTAGAATGAAGTTTGATTTCAGTTACCGCAATGGTATCTGCAGTCACAATAGGAATGCGCATATAACTATGTTTATATTTGTGAAAAATATATAGTCAAAACTAGATAAGGTAATAGTAATTATAATTGGTTTCACTTTTAATATATTCCTATAAACTGGAAAATAGACAGAAGCATTTAATCATGAAAGTAAACCTAGTGGAAGTAAATCAATTCACTAAGTATAGTAAAATATTTACTATTCAGTAAGTTTATTTACTTTAGTTAATTGTACTTGATTATTTCTGTCGGTTTTTCAGTTGATTTTTCTACCTTTTGCTATAGCATATCAAACTACCACAAAGTCATGCTTCCGTATTACAATTATAAACATAGTGTTACTGTGTAATGTTATAGTAATGTAATAGTAATATTTGAATCATTGTAGGTATTTCTGTTGTTGTACTGATTGATAAATATTTTTTAGCTTGCATGGATATTTGCAACGATCAAGATGTCATTTGAACCTGGACTGGAATAAAGATGGCAAATCGAGAAGCTAGCTACAATTATTCTGCAGAAAGAAACTTGGTAAGCAAAAATAAGCTGCAGCAGTAAGCAATATGACGATGAACTTTGCTTGATTTTGATTGACCTTAAAATATCTGGTCACCTTTCACCAACGTGGTCCTGCGCGGGTGGCGGGTGACCTTAAAATGTCTGTTGCACGTAAAATAAATTTTGTGACAGTCAAAAGTATGCTGATCTTTTTCGTATTTCAGTGCATCGGTGTCTTAGCTTAAGAGCTGAACCCAACAATTATGATCTAAAGCTGTTTTTTACTAGAAAGTGATTTTACTGTCTTTCTGATTATTCTTGGTTTTTCAGCTTGATGAATTGAATAAATGGATTTGATTTCGGGTATTATGTAATGGATGAAAGAAATTTTTCTTAAATTTGTACTGAGCAATTTTTGCTATTGCTATGATGTTTAGTGATAAAATTGCACCCTTAATAACCCTGAAAACTTTCATTACTAGCATTTGTTTATGTTCATTTTTAGGAAATTAAAATGAAGACACAACTCACCGATGCTATCTCACTGTGCCTGCATGCAGTTTATCTAAAAAGGTACTCCTATTAGCTGGCTCTTGCCCAATACCTGGTTGTCTCTGTAACTATTTTTTGCTCGCAGATGAGTTTTTTGAACTTGACATTTTATTGATTTTGAAAGTTATAGTGAGCTTTGAACTTGCTAGCATCGTTTTTAAAGACTTGCTGCAGTTTTTATCAACATTTTTTAAGTCAATGGTGTTAGTTTGGAAGCTCTCTCACTCCTCTCTCTGTCTCTTTCTCCCACACCTTCCACTCAACCTCTCTCTCTTTCTCCCCCTCTCTCCCACCCTCCCTCTCTCCCACCCTCCCTCTCTCCCACCCTCTGTCTCTCCCACCTTCTCCCTCTCTCTCCCACTCTCCATCTCTCCCACCTTCTCTCTCTCCTAACCTTTCTCTCTTCCCTTTTCCACTGTCTCTCTGACTCTCTCCCTTTCTCTCTTCTACCCCATCTCTCTTCCATCCTCTCTCCTAACCTTTCTCTCCCACCCCCCTCTCCTACCCTCTTTCTCTCTCTAGTTTGCATGGCTTTACCCAATTTTGGTTTATTTTTTCATTTTGTTTCAGAGTATCCAAAAGGAAAGCTAAAATTTATTTAATATATATTATATCAACTTGAGCTTTACATATAATATCAAATAAATGCTGTGTTTTGTTAAAACAATGTTTGCAACTTTGTAGTATATTCAAATTCATAATTTATTTGTAGAGTCACACAACAAGACACTACTCTGACACACTCGCAAGTTGCCACTGATCCAGCAGTATAGATGATTGTTTTCTCCACTGGCTATGCTGTCACGCTTTACTGTTGTGGTGTTTGAAACAAACCAATTGTTTGCCTACGCAGATTAGGGTGAGAAAAAAAGTGAGAAATGAAAGCTGTTTTTAATACCAACTACACTTAGTTTTTATTGAATGAAAAACAAAGTGAAATCATTAGTTATCCGTTAAATGACTATATCACTGTTTATAAAGATGAAACACAAATAATCTTATAATATGCTAATGAAATTTGGCTTTCAAATAGCTTTTTTCTGTATATTTGTTGAGGAAGTTTATCTTCAACAAAACTTCGTAGCTGTTGCATAAATTTATAGAGTAAAAGGTTTTCATCAAACTTTTACAACTTAGCTCATCTACGGTTTAAAAGTGTGAGTCACCCTTCACACTAGAGTTTTATAAAGTTTTTATGAATGTGCAGTATTTTATAAAATATTGTGTGTCTCGTAAATTTAGCTATTTCTACCTTTTCAGTGAGATTGGAGTAAACACACCTCAAAATTCACATCTGGTATCACATTGATTTATCGCAAGTCAAAGTACACCTACTAACTCTTCCTTCCTTAATACCTGCTTGCTTTTGCACTTCTACTCATTTCATATACCTAACATTTCTCTTGCAGATGAATTACATCTTTTAAGTTGTAAAAGCCTTAAATAGCATGAAATTAATGAGGTTTAAACCGTGGCCACACTAACTATTGATGCGTTTATTGATGGGTTAAATTACACGAAAATATTGTCTCTTTCTTTTTAGTTTCACCTAAAGTATTACATACTATTGATGGAGGCTTTGCTGAAGTTTTTGGGTGATGATTTGTCAATAATTTTCCAGAGAAGATGATGCCACGGTGGCTGGCATCATTATGCAGTTTCCAAATATCTTTCGGCTTTGCTCTAGTGAAAATTTTGGAAAACAATCAACAAAAAGGTTTGTACCATAAACGAAGTTATTGTGTGCGTGTTGCCAAAGCATAAAGTGTGCTGGAAATTTTTAGGTTTCTGTTGAGATGCGTTTTTGCTTTTCCTGCATGAAAAAAGTTCCAGTTTCAGTTAATATCACTAGCAGAGTGCCCACCTATATTTTAAATCATATTGATGCATAAGTTCTTTTTGTAATATTAAAAGTATAACTTGCTTAATTGCTATTCAATGCCCTTTGAAGTTTCCAACTGTAATTAATTAGTTGATTTGGCAGCATAGTATCGATGATTGATGAAGGCAGCCGATATAATTATAAGCATAAATATCTATATCTACATGAAGATGTCATTCCCAATGATTGTTATTCTGAAATCAGCTGATTAAGTTATCACAAACTAAACATTTTGACCAGCGGCTTGCAATGCAACTCGGTGAAATTTTAGACCTAGATGAATTGAATTTCTTACTGAAAATCGTGAAGGTATTAAAGTTTAAAGTGAAAGTTTAAAGGGTCATCTCTCTGCGAATTCTAATAGCATGGTGCCAATTAGACTTGAAAAAATTTCAAGGCACTATAAAGCACTAAGCCCATTCTTACAAGTAGTTTCAAAGTGCACTGGAATTTCAGTTTACTTGTCATTGTATAGAATCCTGATCTACACTATATAGCCTTCACTATTGCCTGCTTCTTCTAAGCATCTATAATGTATTAACTACAGTTTGCTTTGAGAAGTGAATTTCTACTTGGTATTTTTTCCTTATCGTTCTGTTGTTTGCCAGTAGTCTTAATTTAATGGATTTTCCCTTTTCAAAAATGGTTGTGAGAATCAAAACGCATCATGCAGCCTGCAACTACACAATGAGTCAGTAATTTCTTCCATTAAAGTAGCTCTTCTGGTTACCCTTGCTCACCTAAAAGCCTGAGCCTCATTCAAATTGCAAGTTTTTAGAGTTGTTAATTTTTCATGCAATCTTTCATTTTTTTTTGTTAGGCACAAAATTAGTATTCACTAGACCTAATCTTTCATCTGCATGTATGCCTATTGTTTGTTCATTAAAGAAAAACCTCTGCTGAATATTGAACTAATAATGAAAACGAATTCCCTAAACTAAAAGTAGCAGTGTGATTTTGGTATTACAATCAGTTGTTAGCATAGAGTCAAGTTATTGACAGGAATTTTCAAATTGAAATGAATGAATTTCATTGTAAGTCAGCAAGATTTAGTCTAAGTAAACATAGCATTACATCATGTTCTTATTTAACATTGGTAGAAGGCAACATTCATTTTAAGGACTGTTGTAAACTTAAATGTAATTTTAGGTACTTTCCATGTTTGTTATTGTAGATGGTCTTGTTCTTTGGAATGGATGTGACAACTCCTTGTGTCAAACTTAACTGATTGACTACTGAATCCCAATCATGTTTTGCCAAAAAATGTGAAAATGGAGTGCATGTCTACTTTATTTGAGAAAATATTAAAAATACTTTTGAAACTTCATCTAGCCAAACAATACAACAGTTTTATTTTATTAAAAAACATCATTTGCCCAAAATGTATTATGTAATCGAACAATTTCTAGAAAAAAAGTGCTTTCCTCCAGTTTTGCTAATGAATTACATATTTCATTACATGCTTGTCTTTATAATTTTAATAATTGTTTTTTCTGGTGAGTCAATTAAAGTCAATTCAACCTAGAAAAGTCTGAATTTCAGACTTAATTTCAAGCGAGAATATTCACATTTTTAGGTCTGCGTTTGCAAACATTGTTGTGTTACTTTACTTTTTATATTTTTTGAAATAAATATCTTTTTAGCTTGTGCCTATTCATGATTAGAATAGTATACTAATATTTAACTTTTCTTCAATTTTAATAGATGAAAATGTTGATCAGTTGGAGTATTCAGTTTAGCTGAATTTTACTTGCTTCTGCGAAAACAATCTTTTGGAGTTGTCTACCCTCTCTTTAGGTATTTTTTTGACCTATGGTCAACGCAATAATTATAACTTTTTAAAGATGCTTGTGAACCTAACAATATAGCACAACTATCAAACCACATTATTTATTCAATATCTGCATAAAATTTAGCCAATAATCTGCCACCCAATGAGCTTGAAAAGATATTAGAATTCTAGCTTAGTGCTGCCATCAATGTAGATATTTATAATGATATAAAGCCAAAACTCATTATTTATAATGATATAAAGCCAAAACTCATTATTGCATGAAATTATCTAACCATTCCTGACGAAGAATCGAGATAATAACTCCAAAGTTGGTCAGTTGAAACCACAGCAATAATACTTTAATCCTTATAATTATCAGGTTTAATTTTATACCAAGCCCCAATAAGTACATATCACTATGACAACACAGCCTAAGCACCTCCAATGCAAGAAATTTAGTATTGTGGTGCTACACATCCTCCAGTTACAAATGAGTAGAGCTTTCATGATTATTGGTCTACCATAATGTTTATTTAGCTGTAGGGACTAGCATAAATGCTATTATATGTGGGAGGTATTTGAAAAACTTCCAACTCCATCTTCAACTACGGGCTATTATAATTATGCCGATAAACGAGATACTACACTCAGACTGCCCTGTTATAGTACTATGATTGGCTACTGCAAAATTTTTGCCGATAGACAACATTTATTTATGATGTAATGTATCTCGTATTGGCACATAAGTGTTATGTCTGAAGACGAGATACTGTGAAATTATGCCCTGATTCGTTTAGGTGACAGGGTTTGTTCATTTCCAACTCAATCGATGATTTCTTTTAATTTTTAACCCCCATGCTTAAATGTTTTGGTCATGCTCCCTTTCTCTCCAGTTTCACACTGATGTAGCTGATCCCTTCTTGTTTTATTGTTCTCTGCTACATAGGTGCCCACACCATTTCAGCCTTCTTTTCCCCACATGGTTAATGCTTTTACTGCTGCCCTGTCTCAGATCTCCTCATTCCTTTTGTCCATAGATTTATCGCAACTCATCTTCATTGATCCTCTAGGTACTAGGAACTAGGTGCTGTCAGCGGCCACAATTTACTGCCATAAAATATTGCCAGTCAGATGCACATTTTCATATCAGCATTTTCAATTTTGTTGGAGCCTTCTTGCATTGCAACAAGCAAGCAAAATCTCTCAACTTACCTTATGCTTTTCTCTACCTCTGGTTCGGGTACCCCATTGTTATGTGTCACTTTAATGAAGCCCTCACCTCAACTTATTTACTTTGACTGTTGAAACATTTTTTTTTACAGATCTAGAAGAAAGTGGCCATTTGAGTTTAAGTGCAGTTGCACTTTTACAAGAACACTTGCATAAGAAAAGAACATTCTGCTATGTAATAGAGATGATTTGCAGTGACAGTTGCACTCTGATTGATATGATACTCATATATTATGGTTATGTTGTCATACTATCATTCTTCTTTATTTTTATAATTTTTATTGCATTGAGCTAGGCTTGAGCTCTGTAATAAGCAAGCCTGCAATATATATATATATTATATTGGTTGACAAACAAATACCTCATCTTTCTCTCCCATAACCACAAGGACTATATTCTAGCATTGGTTTCTCAAACTTACACCTTAGTAATTAGTTACACAGCACAAAATTCTAGCTATAGGAGTATTAATGAATTTTTCACTTGAGTGGTGAGGAAATAATACTAACCTGATACATTTCTAAATCTATGAACATTGCATGGCAAATTATCTGTAATGTATATAATAGGTCTCAAAGACCAAAAAGCTACATTTATTATCTTTTATCCAATGCTAGCTAGTATTTTTAGACAGTTAACCACATCTTCTCTCCAACAATAACGACATTAGGTTTTGCCTTTTTGTACACATAATGATCCATTTAAAAAACTTCAAATTATTTTCGCAAGCAGCAGCTTACACACACTTAGCTCCCATCATTATCATTGCATTGTACAATGAATGTCTCATTGCATAATAAGAATTTAAAAGTTACATAAACAGAAACCACAATAGCTGCAATTCCAAATAAGTCCCATAATGCCAGTAATGAAGAAATCAATGTCAACCATGGTCAATTTTGACCTAAATAACTACCAACTAAATAGTTAGCAGAGTAGTTACACAGGCCCTGTTCAATAACAAGTTTTTTGCTACATGTTTCAAGTTATTTCTCCATTATGAAAGTACTCTATTTAAAACAACTGCAAGGCTTCCCTACTGCCAAAGGCAAACAACTAATAAGAACTATTACTGGTATTAACTATGCACACGTGCTATACTTTTATTAATTTTTGGATTGTGGCTCAGGTGCCAAATATTTAAACTTTGCATGCTTAGTTCTCTGTACAGTTGCACAGCTCAATAGTAATCTAAAAATAAACTTTCTACTTCAATAGACTTCCTGTAACTTTGCTGCTACAGTGTAGTATTTAGTATACATTCTTTGTCTGCTAAAACTGATGTGCAAAGCAGCGGTTATGTTTTGAAAGAATAGCATTGTAATGTTTGTATCTGTTTACTAAAGCTATGCTTATAATATTATCCCACGACGTATACCTGCTAGTAGCCTTATATTGTGGAATGTTATAGCGATGCAATTATGCTGTCAAAGTAATTATATTGTGGTTTTAAAAGTGCTATGTAACTGTTGGGACATACTGTTTGTTTATCAAGTGGGTCAGTTAGCTTTGAGATTTCAGATAATAAAGTGTAGTGACAGTAAGAAAGTTGGTAGTAATTCATTGCAGTACTTATTTATACAACACAACAAGCATGATGTTTGGCACACCAGTTTGGCCCTTATAGAAATTCAAGAGGCCGGTGATTAGAATAGTAAACTAATTGCTACTGCAAGTGGAGAGTAGTGTGTCTCTGCCATGGCATAAAGTACTTCAGAGCAACTTCAAACATATCATAACGTCACAAAGTTATGCATTACAGGTTTAGCTGGCTGCTGGCCTTTTTGTCACAGTAACACGTTCTGTAAATGCATTCTGTTAATGCATTCCTGAACTACTTGTATAGTTAACTTGTCAACTCTGTGTCATTAACCATTTCTTTCCATATAATATTTAGTGCCCTGTTGTGAACTGCAAATACATTTTCAAGACTGACAATATTATATTATACAAACTACAAAGATAAAGGGGATTTAGAAAACAGAAGAAAACAACACAACTATAGTAATATTTACAAAACAGATTACATAATTGCATGGTGCATTGTCATGCACATTACAAACTGCATTATGTTAACCAACAATTTCGTAAACTCATCAGTAATAATTTTAGCTAGCTATGTAAATAGCTTGCATACACCACAGGATTTGTTCTACACCTGGCAATACCATGGTAGGTCAACTGCTAGGACCATGGTTAGTGCAGCCACTATATAGAACTAGTATAACCAACCACTTTTCACTGTAGTACAGCCATAAGTTTGGTTTTCTTGGTATTATGTTAGAGTGCAAGTCTCAACTGATGCCATAAATTGCAATGTAAAAACTATTATGAATCAAGCAATATTTTGGTAAATATTGCCAAACTGTATAACAAGTCACAACGTTATTTTTATAACAATTAAGACTTCATATGAATTCCATCACTGATAGCTCAAACAGATGTAATGTCACAGCAACAAACAATATAAAGGGGAACTTACTTCCTCTAATATACTTTTTAATCTTTTTTAAAAACACCGTGAATCTGTAACAACATGCAGACAAGCTTATAGAAAACCCCTTTTAGAAAATGTGGCTTAATAGTTCAATCCTTCAACTATTTTACTTTCATTTTATCTATTTATAAATAATTTCAATCCTTCGGCTTTATAATTTTTATTTTATAGCTTTCATAGACATTTTCATATTATATCCTGTATGTATTTTTATATATATATATATTTCATTCTTACACTATTACATCTTTACATTTTATTCTATGATTGTGTATATATATAATGCACATGGAGCTTATAGTAATAAAAAGTTTTAAATCAAATTTTATTGCACAGAACTTTTGTTCACTTTGCTCCGAACTATACTGAGCCTGTGCTACTATTAATTTTGCAATTCTTTGGCACTCCTCAGGCACATATTGAATTTAAATTTTTACATTAAGAAAATCAAGATGTGAAGCACAACTTAAAATATAACGCAAATAATATAGTGGTAATATAATATAGTATTATATAATAATATAATGATATTATACATGATATGCATTATATTTTTACATATTAATATCTATTATTAATTTATGAATAAGCACAGGATAGTTAAGGGCAACCTTTTAGCTGCAACTGCCTTGCTGAGGTTTGCATTGTAATCATATAAGAATTCAGTACCAGTAAAATAAAATCTCACCTAATTGTGCTAGAGTCAAAATTTAAAAACTATGTTGTAGATCTTGTTTTTCCCCAGAGCAACTTTTTTGGAAATTTCAATTTTCATTTTTTTTGCAAAGTTATAGACAAAAAACTGCCCAATTTTGGCCAATTTTGCCAGAAAAGCTGACTTTTCAGTACCAGTAAAATATCTCAGCAGCAAAAGATGATATCTGAATAAAAATTGCACTGCTAGAATCCTGAGATATTTCTCCAGTGCAAGTTTTTTTAATTTGCCAATAACTCTGCTAGATTGCCCGTAAATTGGTGATTTATACACTGAAAATGCCATATTTTTTCATAAGAAACTAGCAGCGCGCAGTGCTTCACGCTTCAATGAGCAGTTAGGGATGAGAAGATATTGGCGCGTACATGCTAATTATAGGCCTGCTAGCTGGCAGGCTATTATGAATAGCTCGCTTTGTACTTTGTTTATGTAGCACCCATAATGGAATGTTGATAGATAACGCAGCCCTAATGAAGGTTGCTGCTCATTGGCTGTAGTTTATTCTTAGGCTAAACAAATGCAAGTAGGTAACACGCATGCCACCCGCAGAGCAATATTATTCAAGAACCTGAACTACATTTTGAGAGAAATTTATGATATTCTTAGTGAGGATGCCCTTAACTATCCTGTGAGCGCAATTAACCTGAGTTTTCAAAATGCACTTTTAATATTAATTTAGATCATTTCATGGTTTGCTGGGTAAACCTAAAATAAAGGCTGTATTTTTTCTTAAAAGAAGGAATGTTGAACTATATTATGATAAATTACCTCTTATGCATCAGTATAATATTATATGAATAGCTGCAATGCTTCTCCTCAGGTGCCTGGTTGTGCCTTATAGTAATGTGCAATCTACTTATTTTTAACTTTTGGGTTTATTCAAAACCATTAGCATCAGTAGCCATATGGCCATCAACCACAGAGTCATATAGGCTATAGTAAAAAAATTTGAAACAAGATTGCTATGCACAGCTGGTAAACATACTGCTGAACTAATATAACCAGTTCCCATCCATAGCTGTATAAGTTTAAGTCATGATAGTTACTCACGTTGTGCATACCCTCATCAGCGTGCGTTAGAGTGGCCTAGTGGTTAACAGGGTTATCAGTGGCACCGTAACCACAGGATTGATCGCCTTAGCGTAGTTTTTTTGCCAAATTTTTATTCAAATTCTACACATCGGTATGTATAAACAATGAGAGCATAAATATGACTATAGCTGTAGACTTTATTTTACTTTTAAAATATTCTTTAACAGGTGGACAGCATGAATGCATGCATGCCAATTAGATACTGAGCACTGGGCTAAACCTTAGGATTTAATAAGTAAAATATATAATTGAGAGCTGGTGCAATAATCAAGAAAACCTGGGATCTGATATAGCAAATTAAGTTACATTCTTGCAATTTATTCTTTACCTACACTCCAAACTAAAATTTAATAAGCTTTTCAATTACCACGCGTGCTAGAGGATGGATCATTATAGTCCGAAAATATTTTTCTAGTACACCCTGACTGGAACAAGTTGCTGTGCAAATTACACCATACTATATTGTTACAGTAGAAGTAAAATAGATTTTAAAATTATTGGTACTTATATTGCACTGTTTTTCATAATCATACTTTACTAAGAATAGGAATTTATAAATAAAACTTTCTTTGCCATCATTAGCCATCTTTGCGTGCATATATTATAATATATACTGGGCCGTATGCAATTTGGAATTTATGCTGAATATTTAATGCTGAG
This sequence comes from Bugula neritina, assembly GCA_964035545.1. NCBI lineage: Eukaryota > Metazoa > Bryozoa > Gymnolaemata > Cheilostomatida > Bugulidae > Bugula > Bugula neritina. The sequence goes on from OZ037770.1 coordinate 4,926,459, forward strand.
TTATATAATTTATTCTGGACAGTAATGCAAAAAACAAAAAGCTTGAAAATATAAATAAAGCACTAGCAAAAAATTACTAATTACAATACAATACATGCCTATAGGCCTACAAAACAAAAGCAACAGTTTTATATTTTAATAAACAATCACTTTCGGACTAATTAATGGGTCTTCGGAATATTGACTAGTTACCCACATACTGTAAGTGACAAAAATTGTAGGCATGTATAGCTGCTATAACAGGTTATTTCTTCTTACAATAGTGAAATGTAATACATATGTGTATAGGCATATATTGGTGATGCTCAGAAAAACAGATTGCACCTTTACGTTTAAGAGGCATTTTCTGGCAAGGTTGCTGCATTGATTAACTTTGTGTAAAAAACAATTTTTGCCATGTCTAAGGTGTACTCTAATATAATATTTTACCTACTTTTCTATTTGTACTGCATGCATAGACACTATGAAAAAGCATCATGCAGTCTCAATATGAACTTTTTACCAATTACAAATTGTTTTTATATATAGTTATACCTTTCACGGTACACTTTGTTGACAGCTTTTATAAGATTTTTAATAACATATTAGAAAAAAATAGAAATCAGGATAAAAAACAATAATTTATGAATATTGAGGTTTGATGGCTTAAGGAAATAAATATTAAGTTAACAGTAAAGAGATACAAACACCTATAGTACAGAACTATATATACTATAGCTGCATGCTATCCATGCAACAGACTATAATATAAATTATTATAGGACTGAAATATTAAATTGTTTTATTTTAGCAACATAAATTAATGACACATCCTGTATGCTAAGCGTTTAACAGTAAAATTGCGTTGGTTGTTCACACCAGCCTAATTGAGGAAAAAGATACCACACTCAATAAAAATTTACATTATTAAAAAGAGGTTTATACTTGCAGTTTTGTATCCAAGATTGAGATTAATACATGAATCAGAAGCACTGCTGTAGTTTGCACAACAATTAGCAATAACACAACCGACAAAAGCTGGGAACATCTAGTGTATAAGCAGCTATAGATTATATATTATATATACAGAGATAATATGTAAAGCCAAGTCTGACAAATACGCAGAATTTATATCATAAGCTACATTGGCGTAAAGTAACTCACTTGGGGTTGAACTGACACAAACATCACTTTCCTAATATTAACTAAATTGGTTTTATTTATATACTTATACTTAAAATAATAGAAGTACAACAAATAGAAATTGCATAAGTCTGCTGCAGCATAAACTGCTTTCTTTCTATACATAAATATATAATGTTATAAGTTGGCAACTACATTATAATAATTTACAAAATACTGCAAGTCGACTGAATAAAACATTGATAGAGAATGAACAGCTTTCTGCACTTTTGATTTGGAGTTGTCTCACTATTTCTTTCTTTCTTGAGATGATGGTATATATACCTATCATCTCCAGAAAGAAAGAAATAGTGAGACAACTCCAAATTAAAAGTGCAGAAAGCTGTTCATTCTCCACCAATGTTCTATTCATGCGGCTTGCAGTATTCAGTATAATATTACTATCATGTAGTTGTCAACTTATAAATTATATTTGAAAATTTGCATATAATTGAAATCAGGTGCAAGTCTGTCCAACAGTTTGAGGCACCATCATCAGTATGTGATGCTACAATCTAGTGATTTCAGTATAATATCTGTATATTATAGTATATAATGTAGCATAATATTACATGAGCAAAAGCATTAGACTGTTAACATGATTATGTAACAGCTACAAGGTTATGCTCAGAACAGAAAGATGACTCAAAGTCTCAAACTCAGTTTATAGCGTGGTTTTGTCTGTATACACATTTTATTGATGCTATACTATATAAACTATTTAGAAGTACATAGGTTGCATAAATATTATATCAAGATATACTTTTATTAGCAGAATATACTTTATTTTGCACAACATCATATTATAACAATTGATAGTATATGTTAACAACTTGAAAATTACAATCGCAATTCATACAAACGAAGAATTTATTTTTCATTTTTTCACATTTGCATCAGTTATTTCAGCAAAATTCTTGAAACTATCTTTGTCTGTTATGCTTCGTACCTGCCACAACACCTAAAATAAACATCATATCTTTACAAAAATCACAGAGCCTATATAATTTGCAAAATATCTCAGCCTATCTTTATATTAAATTGAATCATTTATAATTTCATTCAACTTCTATAATTGAGTGATTATAGAATGTTAATATGATTATTATTGCAATTAAATTATTCTAATTTTATTGCAAATACATGTTATGCTACACACAAGTAATACTTATACCGCTAGTGCTACCAATTTGCTAACTTAGAATAATAGCAACAGCAAGAATTAATATCTAGTAGCCTACAAAGACTGGTAGCAGTGCAACTACAAGCATTAAGTAAATGTAAATACTGTTAGTGTTACTAGGAGTTGTGGTGTAGTAATATATAGATTATTCATTATTGTGATATTTAATTTTGTGGCACGAACTCTAAGTAATAATTATGTAACTAAATCTAAAATCAATACTAATAATAATAAAAATACCAATAGCTTAAAGGATTGGTAATGACAATACTTAGGCAATTGAAGAGTAACAGATATAATAACTGTGAGTGCAAGTCGAATACTAATAGTAATAGAAAGTCAAAATAGCAGTATCACTAACATTAACCACTTAGTACTAGTACTACTGCTAGCAGTGGTACTAATACTAAACCTAGTAAAAGTACTACTATGTCTACTGTTAACAGTGATTACCAATACTGATAGTAATAGTAATACATAATCGTAATGATAATCAAGTTGAAACTTGTTGATATTAATAGTAATTGTAATACTATTACTATTAAAAATTTGAACTTGATTATCATTATCATTATGATTATCATTATGTAATAGTATTACTACTATTACTAGTATTAGATAATTAGTATTACTATTAGTGATCACTGATCACTATTACTATTAGTATTGGTACTACCTGTACTATTACTATTAGTATAAGTGTTACTATATTTTATACTGGTACGACTACTAATATAATTACTATTACTATTAGTATTAGTATTACAGTATGAGTATTAGTATTACTATTAGTACTAGTAGCAGCAGTAATAACAATTACAATATGAATATGAATAACACTAAAGTAATACTAATACCTCTACTATAACTTATACTTGTAGTTAATTACTTAATAGTAATACTAATAGTATTATTATTAATATTATTAATATTATATTTATTCATTATTGTTATAACTATAAGTTAGTTAATAAGTATCAGTATGAATTATTGAATATAATTATATAGTTATACTAAATAGTCATAAACCAGAGTCACCAATAGTAAGAATGCCATAAACACTCACCTGATTTAAGTTTTAATGATTGGCAAGAACATCTCTTCATTTAATTTATTTGCGAAAAACTGGTACAAATTACATGAATGAGAAGGATTTTCAATTTTTCAAATTGGGTCCTGATGTGTTATTATGCGTAGCGGATGCCTGCAATTAATATATTTAAAACCCGAAATAAAATATTTCTATACTATGATTCAAGTTTTTAAGAGAATAGGTTGACAAAATATTTGGGCCTCTTTGTGACAAATAAAATACTAATAGAGTTTATATTATAATCATTTTTTAATGACAAAAAGTTTTTTGAAAAGCTATTTTCGTTTTCACTTTTATCACAACACTTTACTTTTCGAAACTTTTCATGTATCGAATAGACAACTTCTAAGGAACATGCGCCATTTGCCCATGAAGTGAACTTCGAATTATAATAATGATTATTTACAAGTTTGATCAACCCACTACAAAGCTACGTCTTTTTATGAGTACATCTCGCAACATAAATAAACGATAAAAATAATGGATAAAACGCAATCGAAAAATATATCAAAACCATTATACTTAAATCAATATTGATAAATAAAATTGTATCTAATTATAAATAAATATATATAATATACAAAACATATAAATAATAATTATGATACATAATTATAACATATAAAATGTATATAATTTAGTATAATATATAATATATTGCGTTGGTATATAAAAATAAAAATATATTGTTATATATAATATGATAATTATAAATAAATAACATTATATATCAACGTAATATATATTTGGGCTATTTATATCGGTGCACATAACTTCCTAGAATATAAAAGTAATTTTAGGAGGTGCAACATAAAATGAGAGGACAACTATTTTTGAATTGAGTTTGTAAGACTAAATTCCTACTTGCTCATTATAGTTGTAATTGTGAAAAGCTGGTGCGAAGTCTACAAGGGGTGGATTGTTTTCAAATCAATGCATTTTAATTTATTATAAACATTTCATCTAAACCAAAAGATTTTAGTATTATCTTTATGATATGTAAGTATATAAACTATGTAGTTAAGAAATTGTACTTTTGAATACATATTGCTGCTAAAAATATGTGTATAGGCATCAACCCCCTTGATATCCACCACTAGTTGTTATTAGTACTTCAAGCTACTAGCAGTCTTTTAACCAATCGAATTGAATTGGTTATCACATGCAGCCAATCGAATCTGTACATATTAGCTCACCAGAGTAGGTGAACATTCGTGATCACTGCCACTCACTGACTCCCGTCGAGCCGTGATAGGACTTAAAATGTCCAGTAGAGGAATAGATATACTGGATGTGAAGCTTGCTATGTTAATTATAATCAGCAAAGTACTGAATCAGATCACATCTCAGATCAAGTCACAGTTCAAGACAATTATGGCAATGCATGACTTTATATAGTGTTTATTGAATTGAAAATACAGTGTAACCAATGAATTGCTCTAACAGCATTTATCACAGTTTCTATAAAAGTTTTTTTTGTAATCATAGTACCAAAAACTCAAGCAACAGATAGTTCAACTGCTTGCTATAAAGTTATTAAATAAAGTTTATTGATTCTATACTTTATAAAACTTTATAAAACATATTACACCACATTACACCAAGAGGTCTAGTCGATAATTGCAATAATACGCACTTGCTCAAAACTTAACTCATTCCAGAACATTTTTGAAGTCAAGTTGCATATAGTCAACACTCTAACTAAGTCCACAGGTGAGTTGAATAAAATCAGCTTGAATAAACTCTGAAAATTAGTAAGTCATTTAGTTGTCGCATGCATAAAGAAGGCAGACAACTTAAAAATAGTTCTTAGGTATTTCATGAACTACACATTGCTACGCTTCGGGCCGTCATATACCAACCCTCTAATCTACTTGAAAGAGAAAGGAAACTTACTCGTCTATGGCCTCCATTACCATTAGAACAAATGTGCCACAGTTGGCTTTAGCCAGTTTATCAATATTATACCTAACATCGGCTATAGTCACACCCCCAACAAACTGGTCATAGAACAAAGGTTTTACAACGGCATAAGACAGTCTTTTACCCAGAATTCTCTGTGTCCTTTCAAATATCTGTAACAAAATAATTGCTGCTCAAGACTCTACAATTTTTTTCCAACTGAGACATAATATATGTACAGAACTAACAATATTCTATAACATTGTTCTACCTTCGTATTATGCCTGTTTAAATTACTGAGTGAAGCACATCACCAATTGATGTGATGGTAAAGGTAACTGATATTATTGACTTCCATAATATTGCTAAAGAATATTTTATTCACTTTTTTGTTTACTTTGTTTTCTATAAAATTGCATAATAATTGGCGAATTTCCAAGTCTTACTGGTTAAGAGTTGTATGCTCCTGCCACTTATCACAATATTATATTGAGTTATGAGAAGCACACTGAGACGTAAGTTATAATAAACTGTCATATCACATTGTGCATGAATTTTACAACTTCACTATAATAAGATAATGATGTGCAATATTATACAAAGTTGTGGTGTTTTGTAATACAATACCCTATATAGTTTACATAATAAGTTTCAAAAGTAACATAAAGCGAGACTTAGTATGTAACACATAACCTCTGCTGATCTGCTCACAAACGTCCTGTTGGAACAGACTCTGAAGACTGTGAGAGCTCTCACAATCTCCCACAATGACTTCTCTTTGAAAGCTTGCTTGTGATCAGTGAAATCCAAATCTACAACTGGAGATGTCACTGTATCTTCTGCAACTGTTTCTTGGTTGATTAAAACTGCCTTTTGCTGACGGGGCAAGACAGTTGATAGATATTTCTGCTGCCGCAAAGGTCGGGCAGAGAGCTTGAGAAAAGACATTACTGGACAAGTCAAAGTCTGAGTGCAAATTAAACTTGTTTTACAAAACAATGTTGTGGGAGAATCTAATGTCAGCTGTCAAGTGTGGTTACTGCAGAGTGTGTTGTACTGTGGACAGTAAACTTCTAACACTCAGTTTGATTGGCCTAACAGGAATATCTGGTCAGTTACTTGCAACAAACCGGACACTGTGTAACATATTAATATAACACTGAAGTAAAGATTTACACAATAATCTAATTGTAATATTATTTGCCTACATCAGTCTTGGTATATTTAGCTCCCTTCCAAGGACTGCATTGTGCAAACGATTTTCTCATTGGTGCATGGGGACTGTGTCTTTAAGGACACAAATCCATTCAAACGGTTCTATCAAATGAAAATGATGCGAAGCTGATTTATGTATCGATGCCCTTTAACCTTTTGGTGCGAAGCCCTTCAATCAAGTCGGATAAACTCTTTTGTCGCAGAGGCAGAGATCGGTAATCGTACTGGCTCTAGTTACATAGTTACAGGATGTAAGCAATAAAATTCTCCAACTACGACTAAAAACTAAAATGTTATTTCACAACCAATTTGAACAAACTATTTCGTGTATTTTAGCTGCCATTATTTTGAATAATTATTTGTCACTGTGAATCTTCGTAATTTTTCTGTGATTGTAAAGAATTAAACTTCCAATGGCTAAAACAAGCCAACGGCTAGTTTGAAAGTAGGTTTCATTCTGAAAACTGTTAGTAAGCCTTTATTTTGCACCATGAAAAGTAAGGCATTCATCTGGTAAAACCTCTATAATTTGAAAAAAAAAGTTTAAGGAAATGAATTTATTTTAGTAAAACCAAGATAGAGTGATGTAATAGTATTATACTTAAAGTTCACTGAAATATCTTTATTTTGAAAGCACAACTAATCACTACGAACACATTTCTAAGACAGACAACATATATTATATAAACCACAAAGATGAAGGAATTTAGGACATAAAGGAAAACCACACAACAGCTATAATAATATTTACAAAACGGTTACACAACTGCATGATGCAATGTCATGCACATTACATTTCCCCCTGATCTTATCAGATCAAACAGATATATAATAAAACAAAAAGAAAAAAACGTTTAGTCATCTACATAAAAGTCTGCTAACCACCTAGGTGGCCGTCTATCTCTTACTGGTCGATCAATCACTTCGTCTACACTTTCACCTTCCTCAACATTTTCACCATCCACAACTCTATTTGCATCTGCATCCTCATCAGCATTATCTGACCTCAGGTTAATTTCAATGTCTCCATGTACCTGAGATTGTTGTTTTGTACTGGATGAAACGTCACCACTTTCCCTGTTCCCTGCATTAGCCAGTCGGACATCACTTATATGTCGTGTCATACCATCTACCATCACCGCAGTGTTTGACACAACCCTGGTAATCATGCCCTGTGGCCATGCAGTTGTGCATTTAGAATTCACAGGTTTTACATAAACTTTGTCTCCTACATTGTAGGGGTTTTTTGTAATGTCTGTGGGCTTGCCTATTGTTGATGGTGATACTTTAGGCAGCTTTACATCATAACTGTATAAACTTTGTGAGGGTACTACATTGTTACTATTTGGGGTGTTGTTGTACCAAAATACCATATTTTCTATTGAAGATCTAGTTCGAGCTGCCATTCTTTTTATAGTCCTGTGATTGCGCTCTATGACACCATTCCCAGATGCTCTATAAGCACAGCTAAATATGTGCTGTACATCCCATTGCCTAAGTAGCTGTTCCAATCTGTCACTTCTGAAACATGGTCCGTTGTCTGACAGTAACTCTGTTGGTGGACCACGTTGCTGAAACACCTTTAGTAGCTGATTTACCACAGAGTCAGCAGTCTCATTCTGCAACTTTATCCACACAGCGAATCTACTTGGGCCACAGTCGATAATAGTCAAGTATGGTACACGATTATAATGACTCACATCCATTGCCAGCCTATACCAATTCTTATTGACCTCCAGAACTCCTCTTTCCCACTGCACTGGAGAAGGATCAATACTCCTACACACAGCACATTCCTTGACTACTCTTTCAACTAACTCCTTGTCTATGCCTTCTCCGAATTTACATTTAGCTAAATAAAATGTTCTTTCAATGCCCAAATGATGCATTCCATGCAGCTTGGCTATTTCATCCTTCAGGTCAGCTACATCAGGAGTTGTCACACCTGCACTTGCACAGGTTATTCGCTTACTAAGCCATGCTGAACTCACCCGTGTCAGAGCATCCGCCCAATTCTCAGCTGATTTCACTAAATGTATTTTTAATGACAGCTTGTACTCTTCTATCAGTTCTGCTATAACACCTAACCTACGTTTCACAATCATCTCATTCATGCCATTAACTTTTGGTCTGACACTATCATTGATTACAGATGTGACCCACCTGAATACTGACATTGAATCGGTTTTCACTACAATGTTGCATAGATTCCATTTTAAAGCCAGATTTAGGCCTTTTACCACAGCTTCTAACTCTGCTACATTAATGTGGGTGCAATCATCGGGTTTTCTCATCCACGAAGCATCCTCCACTATCTGGCCATCTATTTGCACAGACACCCCTATTGCCAAACTGCTTGCATCACACCATACAGTGCCTGTATCAGTATTAGCCACATGCCACTTTCCTTTCACAGGATCAGATTTTGCAACTCTATCTAATGTCTCTAACAACATTTTTTGGACGTGGTCAGACACAGCACTATCCCACATATCTGATTGCGTTAACCTTTTCATAAAACTGCATGCTACCCTAAGCCACCCTGCTACAGGAAAATGTCCAGTCAGTTTACCACACACCGAAAACAGCCCTCGCTTGCTTATGTTGCTATTTGACTCAAGAGATGGGAGCTCACCATCACGCTGCCAGCTATAACATGACATGCCACCTCTCCACCCCTCTCTAACCCTTAGCCCTAAAACTCTAGCATTACTCAGTTTCTCTGGTTCTTTAGTTACCAAACCAAACTTCAACAAATGATTTCGAACTACTTCTACCGAAACAACAGTCTCATCAACTATAATGTCATCTATATAACTATCAGTACCTTTGCGTATAGTGTCATCTTGAGCCAGGACTGTAGATAAAACTTTTGACATGATTTTAGGCGCCACATTTAAACCAAAACCTAACCTAGTCATTACATAGATCTTACCCTCATACCGTACAGCTTGGAACTTTTGCAAATCACTATCCACATGAAGTTGTAAGTAAGCTTTTCTTAGATCTAGCAAACTGGCATTGTCATCAAGTAACCTCCATTTCCTCAATTTATCCTGACAAATGGCAGTGTCACCACTGGGCTTACTGTAGATGTATTTGTTGAGTTCTCTACTATAATCCATAACAGGTCGGACCTGGGTTGGTTTATTTGGCTGGGCAGCAGCCATCAATGGTACAATTCCAGTGACTGTACCATGCAATTTATTGTCATACAATTGTAGCCATCCATCATTAATCCATTGCTGAATCTGCTCATGGTAACTCTGTTTGAATTTGTCTTTTACAGCATACTGACCACATTGATTCTGTAATATTGGCTCACCATTTTCCCATTTCCACCTCACTGTCCATTTTTTACCATCAAATTTAGCATTAAAGTCAATGTCACTAACAAAAAGTTCACCTTTACTATCACTAGTTAATGTCTTATCAAATCTATCTACTCCTACACCTACACTAACAGCACTAACTTTACCTACTTCTGTTGTTGGTTCAACTGCAGGAAACATCACTTGCTTATTCCTAGTAATTGTCACACCACCTAATTTGCTAATAGCATCCATTCCCAAAATTAAAGAGCAACCACCTACTAACATTGGAGCTATTAAACATTTTACAGAGAGACGACGATTTCTAACCTGCACTGCTAATTGAGCTTCACCCCTACATTTAGTTATTTGTCCATTTAGCATTAAAATCCTCCGTTCAGGACCACATGGTGCAACACCTATTTGATTACAAAATCTTTCTAACACTACTGATTGTTCACAACCACTATCTACTAGTGCTTTTATGCTCACACTGTTTACATTTAAAGTTATTAGTGGTAGCACCGAATCGTAATTTAGTTGTTGGGGTGAGCATCCGGTGCTGACACTGCCCCAGCGCCGTTTCCCTGTGGGCAATTCCTACTAATATGCCCCCAAGCCTGACAATTATAGCACTGAATGCTCCATCTTCTGTATTGTTGATGATTATTGGCATTCCGATTAGCATTCATGTTCCCATTTTGACTTTTTCCAGTGTTACAGCTCCAAGCTGAATGGTGTGGTGAAAAACATTTAAAACACTTTCTAGTAACATTCCTACCAGCAGCACAGGGTGTCAAAGTGTCTACAGTTGCTGTTGATAACATTATCCTAGCTCTACCAACTAACTCTTCTAAGCTCAACTTTTCAACAGCAGCGACAGATTTTATTTGTGTAGCAACATCCACTGGCAAACCAGCAATAAATGCACATTTCAGTAAAGGCTCAGGAGTTTTCTGACCTATCAGTGTTACTAGCCTTCTCAAGTCAGCTACATAGACATCTACAGCCTCACCTTCTTTTAGACTTCTTGATCTAAGTTGATCGTAAGCACTGTAACTGCTCTCACAGAATGACGTCATCAGTTCAGCCTTTAACTTCGGAAAGTCTGATTTAACATCCTCTGAAAACTGTTTATACACAGCAAACGCTGGACCTGCCAAGAATAATGGCAGAAACGATGCAAGATCTTCTACTTTCTGTAACTTTGCTACTAGCTCCAGCTTCTCACACCACTCAGTAAAGTCTCCACTAACCGAACTGTCCTCATAATTTTTCACTAGATCTGACACCCTGACTGCCATATTTCTACCACTGATAAATGCCGAAATAGCTTGTAATAGTATTATACTTAAAGTTCACTGAAATATCTTTATTTTGAAAGCACAACTAATCACTACGAACACACTTCTAAGACAGACAACATATATTATATAAACCACAAAGATGAAGGAATTTAGGACATAAAGGAAAACCACACAACAGCTATAATAATATTTACAAAACGGTTACACAACTGCATGATGCAATGTCATGCACATTACAAGTGAGTGGCGTAAAGTACCATGAAGTAGTAGCACTAACTCGATATTAGCCATATCTGTCGGCAATATGCCGCTGCAGGAGTGCGTGTTTTGCTAGCTGAATGGTCTCAGAGACAACTTTGCACGAATTGCCTGTAGCACTGTGTTCCTTTTATTCTGTTTAACCTGGGCAGGAATATTTGTGAAAAGGTAGTTAGTGTGCTGTAAAAGCTTAATATAAATTAACGATAAAATTTTAATGCAGCAACTTGGATATATGACTATGAAGTTCTATTATACACCTAAATATTGACTGAAGAAATTATTGGCTATAATGAAATTTTTGTGTTTAGTGCTTTTATTAAATATCCAGGTTCAAAATAACCACCTTTGTAATTCATGCTGTTTTTAAAATAATTACAACAACATAGCTTTTTTGCATCAGTTTTGGGTTGCTTGTTCTTTATCCTAAATGTTAACTATAATCTATAAAAATCAGTGTCAGCAAAATATGGTGGTATCATCACTGCGGGCAAGAAGTGCTGCTTCATCAATTTCTGTTTAACTTTGATACTGTATGCTATTATGTGATAAAGTCTCAGAGTTTGACTGTTAGTGCTGGGTATTACTATCTACTGCCACAACCACTGTTACAGAACTACTACCACTGCTACTACCAATGCTACTACTACTACCATTGCTACTACGACTGCTACTACGACTGCTACTACCACTGCTACTACCACTGCTACTACTACTACCATTGCTACTACTACTACCATTGCTACTACGACTGCTACTACCACTGCTACTACCACTGCTACTACTACTACTGCTGCTACTATTACCACTGCTACTACTACTGCTACTACTACTACTACTAATAGTACTAGTACTACTGCTGCTGCTTCTACGATTACTTTGATTACTGCCACTATGACTACTGCTGCTGCTACTACCACCAGATCAAAATTGTTATTGACACATTGTTCAATACAGGACTACAAAGTGAACTACACAAATTTATGAAATAATGTTATAGTTTTCAGATTTAGGGTTGATGTGCCACCAAGAGAGTCTATTTATCACTAGAGAAACTTCACCAGTTATTTCGTGTAGATATCGTTATATTTAATACAAGAATACATAATAAAAGTCCCATGTACAACAGTAATGATACGCACGTCTATTTAGTTTACAGCACTATCCTCAACTATACATTATAAAAAACACGATACATTATTTCAAACCAGTTACACATCTAATCTATTTCACACTCTAGCTTCGACTGAGTTAGCAGCGGGAAACTACAATTGCTGCTAACTATCAACTACGCTAATTGGCTATCCATTGTTCCGGGTCAATTACGCGACCCTACATGTTGTGCTGCTGGTAGTTCCACGAACCACCACACCGCCCCCACCAGCAGAAAGCCATCTTTCTGATATATATATAAAAAACATTCAATAGTAATTGCATACATCAGTGGACAAAAATAATACATAATATACAGGAAGACACAATAATAGACAGAGTCACGGTAACGATCCGTTGCATACAATTGGCCAGCTATAGATAGACGAGGAATACTAGCTAGCTGTGGTAGTAGACAAGGATTAACCTGTCTAGCAGTTAAGCATTTACACGAGTTTGGTTCCTCACCAAATGTGGAGTATTCTGGGTAGCATACTAGAGTCCTTGTTGGGCACGCCGGTGCTTGGCTTGGCATGTACGCAGTTTCCGTTTCATACGGCATACGGATCCCTTGAGCTGGAAGAGTCCTGTTGTAGTGTTAAGTAGGTCTGGTGCCAGCTGGGTGAACTCTTCTTGTAATCGTAGGAGGCGTTCTTCTACTGTGGCTAGTCGTACCGGGTCGGGGGACGGTGTCCGTCTGCGGCGTAAGGGTGGACTGGGGGACCTGGTCCGTCTCTTCGCCGGGGTAGGGGAGATCTCTCCTTCTTCTGGATATGTAGTTTCCTCGGGGGTGTATGTAATTTGAGGGCGGTCAGACACCAACGGGGATTGTTGGCGGGCGTTGTCTAACACACGTTGGAACCCCGAGGATAGAACGGCTAATAGCATGGCCTTCTTTACCAGAGGTCGTATATATGTGAGGAACTCCGGGTACAGCTTAGCGTCGACCACATAGTTTTCTCCAGGGAAACAGCCCGCTGCTCTGTGTTTGGTGACGGGGTAGGGATATACATCATTGTACCCGCAGGGGCAGAAGGTCAGTAGGAGGTGAGCATTGACGTGTAGTTTAAGGGAGCGGTGAGAGGCGCAATCTTCACCACAGATCTGGCATCTCGTCCGTCCTCTGGACCCCCAGGCTGTTTCTATTTCTTCTTCGGTTTGTGGAGACACCCACCGCCAACGGCGGCGTAGTGGTTCAGGCCAGTCACCACTAGCCTGGTCCTCCGGATACGGAGCGGGAAGTGTTCTATCCCGTACCCTGGTTGTAGTGGGTCGAGTGTAATCTGAAAAAGTTTCAGCAGTGTTAGTACAGTACACTGCCGTGTTGTCAGCTTGAACAGCTTGGCAACTCCTAATTCAGTTACCTCGTAGAGATTAATGATAGTGAATAGTCAGATAGAACCGTATTGCAATGAGATTATAAAAATCTCTAAGTCAAACTGAGTTCTTACTACGGTATTCCACTAACCTATCTCCAGCTCGATTGACTCAGTGAGTCAGAGCTGAGCGATGCAATCTAGTTTCGTATTACGATATAGTTAACTCACCCCACGATCTGTTGTCGTAAGACATACTGAATATGTGAAATGGTTTGAACTACTGCTTAGAAACACGTCTACTCCTGACTGCATCAGCGTATGAAAAGATCGAGCAACGTGGTTGGGGTGCGTGATTAAGACTTTGTGCACCCGGCGGATGAATTTTATTTCTATTTCCGCCGATGTAAAAGTTGATATTTTCGTGGTGTTGACAACTCCCACATTTGCTCGATTCTTTTCTCGTACGGTTTTCCCCTAGACTTTCATGTGTGCCGCTTTTAACGCAGTCACATACGAAGTCCTTCAAGTATGCGGGGGGTTGCCTCGTACGCTGTCCCCTTTCTAGGGGGGGTGACACGCTTGCCGGTTCGTTAGTAGGGGCCTCTAATGGCGTCTCTACTTCACCGTCAGCAGTCACCTCTTCTTGTTCTCCGGATGGAGCCCCTCCCTCCGTGGGGGTTTGCACTTCCGGAACCGGCTCGGTTTCTGGAAGTGATGGAATCAGACTTGGCGGTGGCGGACACGCTTCTGTTGGCAGAAGCTGCCGCTCCTCTCTCACCAAGTTTTCTTCCCGCGGTATGACCACTTCGTATTCAGGTCCATGCCGCCGTCGCCCGCGCGTTGTTGTCTGCCTTCTGGGCTCTAACAACGGGGGGGCTTCTCCCACTCCGCCGGGGCTAGCCCAATACGGTTTCAAGCGAGACTCATTCTGGATAGACACCTGTCCTGAGCGCTCAATCTTGTACGTATGATTGGGCATAGCCTCGACGACCACGTAGGGGCCTACGAACTTAGGCTTCAGCTTATCAGCCTGTCCGCGGCGCCTACGGTAATTGACCATCCACACCTTATCTCCCCTTTGATAGAGAGGGGGTTCATCGGAATCTTCGTGCCGCACCTTCCACTGCTGTTGACGCAGTATATCGTGTGCGGCCTTCATCCGTTCCACTAGTTCACTGGCATACTCGTGAACCGAGTTGTCTTGCTCTGGAACGTGATAGGTGAGATGGTCAGGGACACGAGTCTCTCTCCCGAGCATCAAGAGGTTTGGGGTCTCACCAGTACTGGTGTGTGGGGTGCTACGGTATGCACGCATGACTTGTGGCAACACCGTATCCCATTCCTCTTGACCTCGTCCAAGGAGGAGACTCCGGAGCGCATCACCTAGCATCCGGTTGTTGCGCTCCACCACCCCATTACCTTGAGGGTGGTAGGGGGTGGTCCTGCTCTGATTTACTCCCCAGAGGTGGCAAAGGTCGCTCATCAGTTGAGACTGGAATTGAGCGCCTTGATCAGAGTGTATCTGTTCGGGAAGCCCAAAATAACAGAATACATGTTGGTCTAGTGCCCTGGCCACTGTTGGGGCTGATGCATCTGGGATGGCCAGAGCATCCGCCCACCTAGTAAAGTGGTCGGTTAGTACTAGGATCCAATTATTGCCTCTGGGGGTCAGGGGCATGGGTCCGACCAGGTCTACAGCGACTACTTGCCAGGGCCTGCCAGCATATAGCCTCCGCCGTCCTGCTTCACCAGGGGGGCGGCTATGTTTACTGGCCTGGCAGATCTCACACTGTTTGACTCTGAGCCGGACGTCACGCTCCATCTGCGGCCAATACCACCGGAGTCGTAATTTGGATATCACTCGCTTGACCCCTGCGTGGGCCTGCTTGTGAGTATCCCAAATCAACTCACGGCGGATGGCTGTGGGGCAGACTACCCTCTTCCTCTCCGGGTGTCTGCCGCTGGCAGCTAGAGAGATGGTTAGCAACCCATCCTGCCCGATCCGCAGCGAGTCCCAACGCTGACAGTATAGCCGGAACTCGGCGCATCCCTGTCTTATGCGTTCCTCGCTGGGTCGTCGCCCTTCCCGTTTGGCCCGGTATATGTCTGCCACGACTCCAGGCAGTTCTTCTTGGAGCTTCTTCAGCTCTCGAACATTACCGGCCAGTACAGGGTTGGCGCGGAGGTTTTGCACATCCTCCGGGGACTCATCAACTCTCTGCCTGAGTTGACCTTGATCCCAGTCAAACGGTGCTCCGTGATGAGCCAGCGTCTCCAACTCGCATCGCGGGGGACCTCCATCCCTCCTCTCGATGTTGAGACACTGTTTGCAACCTCCGTCAGGTCGGCGACTCAACCCATCCGCATTGCTGTGTCTCTTGCCCGGTCGATGTTCGATCCGGTATGAGAATTCAGCTAGGATTTCGAGCCACCGGGCGACCTGACTAGAGGGCTCTGCTCTCTTGCACAGCCAGATCAGCGAGGCATGATCCGTACGCAGCCGGAACTTCCTGCCATATAGGTATGGTCTGAAGTGCTTCACTGACTTGATTACTGCCAGCAGCTCCTTGCGGGTAGTGCAGTAATTTCGTTCAGCGGGAGAGAGAGACTTGCTGTAGTAGGCTACTACTACTTCTCGGCCTTCCTGCACTTGTGACAGCACAGCGCCAACATTCTGGTCACTGGCGTCCGTGTCTAGGATGTACTCCAGAGTGGGGTCTGGGTAGGCCAAGATGGGCGCCGTTAGTAGGCAACCCTTGAGGCGGTCGAACGCTTCTTGTTCGACTGGGGTCCACTGCCACGTCACTCCCTTTGCGGTGAGCCGGTTTAACGGCTGGGCTATGCCCGCAAAGTCTGGTATGTATTGCCTGTAATACCCTACCAGCCCCAAGAAAGCCCGGAGTCCGGTCAAGTCTTGGGGGGTGACCCAGTCTTCTACCGCCCGTACCTTTTCGGGATCCGTTGCCACGCCGTTTCGACCGACAACGTGCCCCAGGTACTTGACCTCCGGCTGCAATAGAGCGCATTTGGAAGGTTTGAGCATGAGACCGGCACCTCGGAGTCTCTCGAAAACCTCCTGCAGACGACTGACATGTGTCTCGAAGTCTGGAGAGATTACGATGACATCATCGAGGTAGACCAGCAGTGTCTTCCAATGGAGTCCGCTAAGGACTTGTTCCATCAGCCTCTGGAAGGTGGCTGGGGCGGAGGTTAACCCGAAGGGCAGCACCTTCCACTTCCACAAACCGTCCCGTGTGATAAACGCCGCTTTCTCTTGGGCGTCGGGACTCAGAGGAACCTGCCAATAGCCGCTTAGCAAGTCTAACGTACTGAAGTACTTGCTGCCGGCTAGGGCGTCCAATGACTCGTCAATACGAGGTAGAGGGTAGGCGTCCTGTATGGTTACGCTATTGAGTTTGCGGTAGTCCACACAGAACCGCCAACTGCCGTCTTTCTTCCGGACCAGTACGACTGGCGAGCTCCACGCACTATGGGCGGGCTCTATCAGTCCCCGGTCCAGAAGATCCCGTACTTGTCGGCTAACCTCCTTCTCTTTCTCCGGCCCCAGCCTGCGTGTGGGCTGCCGGACAGGAACTGTCCCTGCAGTCAGCGGTATTTCGTGTCTGACAATTCCAGTCAGCCCCACGTCATGCTCTCCGCTGCTGAACACTTCGCCGTAGTCGCGTAGTAACTTAGCCATAGCTTGGCGTTCTCTGTTACTCGCGCAGCCGCCACTGGCTGTTTCGTATAACTCCCGGAGATGTGTTGGGACTGCCCCTCGTCCCTGAATAGGGTGTCGAGGGGGTGCCTCCGTCGTGTCACCCAGCGACGGGCCCACGTCCTCTTCCTGGACGGAGTGGAACCGGCCCAGCATTGACCCAGCTGGGAGCTCAATGGGCTCAGTAAAGGGGTTGACACACTGCACTAAGACCTCCCCTCGCTCAGTTAGTCGGTTTAGACTACTGGCGAGTTGGATCCTTTCGTGCGCGCCTTCAACGACCCCGAGCCTGGCTATCCGGTTGCTGTTCACTCGGCAGTGGATAGTAGCTCTGGAGCGTCCGGGTACGGTGCAGTTTCGAACTACCTGAACACCGCCCACCAGAAGACGCCCAAACTTATCCACACAGGCGAGTTCTCGCCCGCCCATCAGCACCACCGACTTACTAAAGTCGATTCGGCATTGGTGTTGCTTCAAGAAGGGCATGCCGAGGATAGCATCTTCCTCCAGTTGACCTATGATAAAGGTCTCCTGTACAGCCTGATCTCGGACACGCCCAGGGAGCTCGATAATACCATAAAAGGGGATACATGACCCGTCTGCCAGGGTGCCATGTTCTCCAGTATACGGTCGTACTCTATCCCTGTCCCGGCGGGGCAGTGCCTCAAAGACTCTACGACTGAGAAGGTTGGTAGTACAACCGGAGTCGAGCAGGAAAGTGACGGCGTTGCCGGCCACCTTTCCGGGTAGGAAATAGCTCTCTCCATGTGGTTGTACTTTCACCCCCCCCGCATGTGTTGTCCTGGGTTGACAGGATGGCGGGGGTTTCACCCGTGGTTTACGGGGCTTCCGGCGGCGAGGTTGGTGCCGGCGGGGTTCGGGCCTCTCCACTGGGCCTTCTGGCTCCATTTCAGTGGCGGGCTCCTCTTCCCGAGGTAACCGGTGAAACCGGTTAGTGAGTGGCAGGGAGAAGGTACTTGGCCGTTGTGCGGGCCTACTAGTCCTGCGTGGTACCTGCCACTCGGGTGGAGCGTTTCGTCGTGTCCGTACGGACAGACGACGGCGTTTCCCACCATACTCCTTTAGTTGCGGCCCGCGGGGAGGGAGTGTGTCCGCGGGCCGTGACAGTTTAACGCCCCCTGGTATTGGGGTCGTCCTTTCTGTCCCTGGTCCTGATCAGCGCTACTCCAGCCCTGTCCCACAGACGTTGGGGGCATCCGTAAGGCCTGACCGGGGCCAGCACTGGCCAGAATGGTTACCAATTGTCCCAGCATCTCTACCATGCGGTCCACTTCGGCTTCCAGCGGGAGGGCTTCGGAGCCTGTCGTAGCCCTGGCAGCGCTGACTCCAACTACTGGGGGGTTCCTTTGTGCCCGATGCATTTGGGTAGCCAACAGGTAAGCTTCTCCAGCCTTCAGGGCATCCTCTATTCTGGTTATCCCTTTAGCTCGTAGGTGATGGTCTAGGCCCAGGTCGTTTAGGGACTGGACAAAGGCGTCATAGGTGTAACGCTCTTGGTGTTGTGCTGGCAGATCGCTATATGCAATCTGCGCCAGCTTCTTCACCGTCGCGGCATGTTCCTGCAGCGAGGTCCGCGGGGTGCGGCACAATCTCTCCAGCTTGGTCCTAGCGTCTATGACGGAGGTGCCAAAACGGGCCCGCAGCGCAGCCAGTATGCCGTCTACGTCCGTTCCCACTCCGTACGGCTTGGCTTGCTCCGTCACCGCTCTCCGCAATTGAATGAGGGCCACTCTATGCGGCCATTGAGCAACCTCCATTACCTCTCTAAATTCTTGTATAAATTGTTCGACATCTTCCGACCCAGTAAAGGTGGGAGCTTTCAAGCAATGTCTATAAGCTTCTTCTGCCTCACGATTTACAGGATTAACAGCATTTCTACGCTCACCTTCTACTGGGGGTGGTTGCATTCTAGCATTTTCAGTCTCCATCTTTGATGTACACTATCCCACCGCTGCCACCACTGTTATAGTTTTCAGATTTAGGGTTGATGTGCCACCAAGAGAGTCTATTTATCACTAGAGAAACTTCACCAGTTATTTCGTGTAGATATCGTTATATTTAATACAAGAATACATAATAAAAGTCCCATGTACAACAGTAATGATACGCACGTCTATTTAGTTTACAGCACTATCCTCAACTATACATTATAAAAAACACGATACATTATTTCAAACCAGTTACACATCTAATCTATTTCACACTCTAGCTTCGACTGAGTTAGCAGCGGGAAACTACAATTGCTGCTAACTATCAACTACGCTAATTGGCTATCCATTGTTCCGGGTCAATTACGCGACCCTACATGTTGTGCTGCTGGTAGTTCCACGAACCACCACAATAATATTTTATTTTGGTTCACTTTGCATATAGAAAATATAAATACTAATGAAATGGGTTCAGAGATTAAACTTCCTACGGCTGGTATCCATTTCATGTCTCTTGTGCATCCATTCATATTCACCGAACTTGGAGTCAAACGTCCCTTTCTGAATGGAACGTAGTTTGAGTGTGAATCTTGGGCCAAGCTCGTGCAAACCACACTTCTTCTCATTGCGGAACTGAAAATGATATACAGTAGTAGTAGTAGAGCAGTGTTTGAACTATACATTATAAAATATAAAATAATTTATACAATAATACAGCAGCTTTAGCTAACATAATAATGATAATTTGAAGTAAAATATTTTATATAATACACAGATATCTATTCAACAAGAAAATACTGATCTCCAATGGTATCTGGATTATTGAGTACACACTTGATATCTCCAGTTTTTAGCTAGTTTCACAATTTAGTTGCTAATGTATATTTTGTTTGTCCCCTTCTAAGAAAATTTTAATAAATACAACGAAAGTATGAGGGTTTTATCAAAATTTGATTGAATTCCCATGTTTGAACCTAACTTTTTAATGAATTAGGAGATGAGGACCACAACGAAAAAACCATCACGGTTTGTATAAATATTGAGCTAATATTACAACAAGTATGCAGCATTTTAAGGTTGGAACTTGGAACTCCCAACTCCAAATCCGAGAGTCCCTCACTACTGTACTCAGTTACATGCATCACGGAACTGCTTGTAGAATGATTCAACTAAAACCATCATTAGCCTAAGTTCTAGTTCATTATTTCTTGGGAGGGGGGACTGGGGTGCTTGATACATTTAATTCAATCTAAAGGAAAGATGCTGCCTTTCTCCACTACTTCTAAACCAATGGGGTTTCCCTACCACAACTAATCTAATAACAACTGTCCCTCACCTGGTATCTGTGATGTCTAAAGAAGATGAAGTCTCTTTGATTGTGAAATGTGATGACCCTGCGACCATTGAACTAAGGGTCATGCGGGAACAGCGGGGCAAACATCCTTCCCACGGTCAGCCCTAGCCTTGTGTTGAAGTTGTTGAGTATTACCTCTGGAAGATGGGACGTCGTCTCCCCAGCCTTCTTTATTTCAGTCTGAAACAAGAAACATCATAGCAAATAGCTGTGGAGATGCTGGATTACTCATTGTTTATGTTTACCCTTAATATAACTATAGGTAGTCCACCAGTATGTCTCACATGTTAGCTGAAACAAATCTTTACATGGATAAGTCCATACTATACAGTGTGATAACATTGTATTGGCCATGCCCATTCCCTTATATTATCAATATGCAGTCAGCTACATACTATGACCTTGTTACATAATAGAATACAAGTATGTCAGGCATCAGACCAACTAAGCAACAGGAAGTAACAAGAGAGGACAACATCATATTGAATCAAAATCAATATCAACACTCAATATTCCCCTAAAAAAAAACTCACGCAAGTTTATAGTCGCTATCCCTGTGAGAAACCCCTGATAGAAAGGGTTTTTGTTAGAACGGGCTGAGGACATGTTCAAATGAGGCACAGGAGCAATTATGACTGGATGCTCTTCCTAACATCACCAATCAAAATTAATGTCAACATCCAATATTCCCCTAAAAAGATGGAACTAAACTAAATTGTGCTCTTCTACTTTCATGACATTCAGTCAAAAATTCAATTTTGTCGAGTTGAAAATTTCACTGAGTTGAATTGCATTGGAAAAGCCACTCATCAATTTTTTTTCACTTGCCACAACTTAATTGGCCGATTTTAGAATAACAATCAATGGGGAAGATAACTCTTTGTAGATATTGATATTCAATGATGACTTTAGAGACTGGATGACATATTTATAGTATTTTTATAATTATATTGGCATTAATGCTGTCAACTTGACAAATTCACTACAGTTTCAAATGGCATCAACTAACTAACTTAGAAAGGGAGTTTCCACATCAATATGATTTCAATGGGTTTCAGTTTTTAACTATAAAGGGGTACTCAGCCGAGTGAAATTGACTGAAACTCAGTAATTTAATATATTAAAAAAATTAAAGAACTTAGGCTATCTCCATTTCTCTACTACTGCTCCTAAATGCTTTATAAGTTTAGGTTTAGAAGTAAAAGGTTAAGTCCTTCAAAGAAAGTGACTTATTTAACTATACGACTTATTAGAACACAGGTTATTCTGAATTTCCAAATGACTGCCCCTACTTTGAGATGAAACCCCAGGTACTGGTCACCTTAGCCTACTTTTCAAACATGTCTCACTACAAGAGGGGGCCCAGGTAAGAGCCCAGAGTGAAACTGATAAACTGAGTTGTGGGAAACAAGGAAGTTTCATTCTCTCAGACTGGGAGAGTAGCAGCTCAAACTCACATGAAAACTGACCAATGGAAAACCAGAAATCAAAGAGTATTAGCCTGTGAATGTACCTGAGTGTAATTTACTGGGTTGGAGCTAAGGCTAACAAATATATTCCAACTACAAACAATTATTGCTGAAACCACTGAAGTGATGCTACAGCATAGAAAGTGTAATCAACTATGTGAAATATCAACAGAGAAGTAATACATCGTAATTAAATTTAAATAAGTTTGTGCCATCCACTACTTTTACTGTCATTACAGAGCTTGGTAACCTTGCATTAATCAAGAAATAGCGTATTATGTACGTTTTATCTATATTGTTCTCCACTAGAAAAGATAAAAACCTATGACTTAAGCATAGAATTCTTTTAAGAGAAAACAAGAGTCAATATCTGGTTAGTATCAAGGAAACAAGGACTATGATATTGTAGACTTTTGTTTAGTGGTTTGTGCAGTGCTACATGATAGAATGAATAATTAGTCCATGATAGTGCTACTTTAGTACTTATATAAAGGCTACTAGCATTGGGAGTGATCAGTCAGTGAGCGACTCAGATACTCAGTGAGTGAGTTTATTAAATAGTAATTCAAACAACCTGCAGGACCCATTCACTGATTAAACTAATGGATATCCAAGCCAGTTAATGAATTACAGAATGAATATACAAATATCTCATTTAAATCAAGACTCAAATCAGTGTAGGCCTGTCAGAACAAGTCAACAAGTGAAAACCTCACAGCTAGAAATCTACAGAATAATTCCGAAGAGTATAAAATGTCTCTATATGTAACAGGAAATGAAATAAACTCATGTCACGGAATACCAATATAATGCACTTTCCTTTGCAAGGGAAATGAAACCCTGACTTTGATATTCATAAGAGCAACATTTCTAACATAAGTGCAATGAGTATACAAGAGTGTATGTAGAGATACAAATATTTTACCTCCTGAAACAAAAGAGACAGGTGAGCAGCACAGCCACAATGATAATAACACACAGTGCTACAGCCAGTGCAGTGATTATCATATCTCTCTGAGTTAGACCTCCACCACTACCTCCTTTGTCAGTTGTTGATGACGTATCTACATCTAGAGTCACTGCAAACAGAAACATTAAAATATCATAATTTTGTGAGTTCTGTAGAATCATTCAGATACAGAAAAGCATATTTTCAAACCACTAATAAATTCTTGATAATTATTAATAACCAATCACTGCCAACTATGAGTATTCAAGTTTATCCTAATCATTAAATGGAATAGGAGCATTAGCTATATACACTGCTCCCTCCATATCTCACAGAAATTTTTTACAAAATTTCACAGGTCACAGGCTTGGACCATTATTTTGTGGCTTATGTATATGTGTGTAGGGAGAAAATGTGGTATGGATCCATGAGTTAAATCTGGCATTCTACTAATTCGCAAATTGAGGTTTCCAGACCTGCAGCTTAGTGAGATACAGAAGAACCAGTGTTTTTAGTGTTAATCAAGAATAGAAAAGAGCCGTTAATAAAGCAGAGCTAACTTTTAGTCTGTCCAGTCATCTCAGCCTTCCGTGATGTAGCTTGAGTTGCCGACAGAGTATTGGTTGAGCTAGCGGGTGGATTACTTGAGGCCCCTACAGTTGATATTAATAGCTGAGGTTACAGAAAGCTATGGAGAGGTTCACTCAAATAACACATGAGATACACAAAACATGCATAGAGACACACAGAGGAAGAAAAGAGGTTCTAACCAGAAATACTTACTACTGGTTGATGAAACTGTATATCTTTTGGTATACAGTCCTGGATTGTTAATAGCATCATTACACCACATTTCCATTGGATCATCTGTGAATATATCAATAATTAAATACATGATATAGCAGGATAAATCAGTTTGTATCAAGTATTATTACAGTTAAGAATAATCAACTAGCTCAAGAATAAATACCAATAAATAAACTCACTTGATGTTAACTTAACATGGGCTCTAGACTGACCACTTAGCTGAATATTGTCTGCAAACACAACTGTGAACATATTAAGATTTACACCAAATTCATGGGTTCTGTTCATCGATAAATAAACGGGATTGTCTGGAGGTGCATCAGACCAACCATTCTGACCAGCTGGTTTGTACAAGAAATACTCATTTTTAAAAAAATGAGCCATTCTTTGTCTAATAAGAGTTATGTTTTGTGTAAAGAACTGCTGATTGGCTGGTTTGAAGTCACATGAACAAGATATCTTTCCTGCTGCTGTGTCAGGTGAAGGAGTGGTTAGAAACACAGACTGACTGGATGGTATAGTTTCATATCTGTCTTCACATATGTCCAAGGTGTAGTCTAAACAAACAAACAAAATTATTTTAATATGCAATAATACATTATATGATTTCATGGAGGATTAAACTTTTAATATATCCATCAAACACAAATACAACTTATGCATATATAAATCATTTGACACACTCAGCTATGAAACTGAATAAAAACACCATCATGAATGGTTACAGTTTGCTGAACTGTGAACGGCTACGGCATCATTTACTAAAATAAAATTTATTAACATTGACTTCAGTATATCCATAACTATCTGACTTTAATATATAATTTAGTAAATCAAGCAAGTATCAGGCAATGAAAACCAAATCAATACCAGATTTGATGCAGGAAAACTTCACCCTCAGTTCCTTAGCTTTAGGATATCCTGTCTCACACTCTTCTTTAGGTACTGTAATATTTATTCCTTGAGGTCCTATGGAACAGCTCTGTTTAGCATAGCAGTTGGCTCTGATTCTGTCCTCATTCTGACACACACTGTGTTGGCCATCCAGATATTCAGAGTTTCCAAACACTGGGCAGACCAGCAGATCACATGGTACAGTACCTGAGTAATTTTCTAGTGATATGATTTCTATCACTGAATCTTGTGGACAGGATATGTTTGCAGATCGCGAGAGTTCTCCTGAGTTTTCATCAAAATTATAGGTTTGTGTTTGAGGAGCTACAGAAGCAAAAAGAGGTACAATGTTATTTATTCATCACCTACAAGTTTATAACAGAACTCCAAAAAGTTATCACTAAGCAAGTATATCTGAAAAACTAAACTTACCAGAATTTGAAGTTGCAGCTTGCAGAATTATCAAAAAGTAAACACACAGCAGAGCAAAACCCCAAGCAGCCATCTTCTACAAATTAAAAAGATGGTGAAATGAGTGGTTGAGAAAAGTTATTAAAGAAACATAATGATTAAAATATTTAGTAAAAAGATCAATATTCTAGCCCCAAAATAAAATAGCCATCACAGCTATTCTGAAAATTAAAATATTCTTCAACAGCAGAAGCTGGTCATTTCACGACATCGTTTTATAGGCTTCTTGTGAGGACATGTTTCAGCCTAGACTAGTATACGCTATTATTAGTAAAGTTATTCTCTCATATTATATCCCATAATTGCAGGATATGCTGCCTCACAGACTACTTACATTGATAAAACTGAAACATTCCCACAGCATTTTAATAGTAAGTCATCACCTAGGAAGGGTGTTGGTAGCCTCCCCTCCCCCAGAGGAAAACAACAAAACTGTCATAAAAAACTGGAGAACTTTATTAAAATATATTAAATCCAACTTAGTTTTTAATCATTGATGGTGACTTTTCATGGCGACTTTGAAACAAGCAAAATTGAGAGACTTTTTCTAATTATTTCTTCAATTTTAATCTAAAGAAAATCTGAGAAAATGTATTTTTATAAACTAATTCTACTTGCAGCCTATACTTGATACTTTACTTTAACATAAATAAATAAATATGCCTGAGCAAAGTTCAAATCTATGTTTAAATTTATTATCACCTCCACTTATTAGGCAGAAGACAGGAAGCAGGGGTTTGCATTGTTCAGTGACTAGTCAATATTTCAAAGGCTCATTTGACATTTCCACTTGAACATTTTCTTTCTAGTGCTTTAATTCTGTTTTTGAGCAGTTCATATTTTGCATTACAGCCCAGAACAATTTGCTTAACCTAAAGCTAAATGCCTGCATAGATTCCACATTGCATTAGGCTCAGTATATATGCATCCAATTATGTTGGCAAAGAAAGCTTGATTTATAAATCCCCATTAAAAGTAAAGCCTAGTTACAGAAAATTATTTTAAAATTTATTCTATTTCTATAACTTATTATTGCAACATCTAACTTAATTTAAATAACAACTTGTTTTAGAACTTCCATTTTCAAAGCAACAGAAATTCAGAATATTGTTTTGAGATACCTACACAATAGTTTATCTATCAATTTATTCACTAGAACAAATTAAATACAAAATCACAATCAGCAGAGCTAATCACAGCTAATAGCATACTATGCTTTATAACGCTGACTATGTTTTCAACAGTAGCAGAAGATACTTATATTGATATTTACAATGAGCAAAAATTTAAATTATGCCCTAAAAATCAAAAGACCAGGCTAGACCTAACTATCACTTGTAGTCAATTATTATAATTATAATGATAATTATGTCAATGCTACAATTCAAGCTGTTAATATTATTATTATTATTATCATACTAATACTCATTATAATAATCAACTATAAAGAAAGGTATAGTCATTGGGATTGTAACACTAACAGCCATACTTATACTCCTAATAACAATGGCAATGATATTCATATTAAATTTGATAAGATACATAACTTTGTGAACACTAAAAATTAATAGTAAGAGAGAATAATTTAAACTTCAAATTATATATAACAATTAACATGAAAACTTACTGATACTAAAACTAATACTAATATTACAATCATAATGATAATCATAATACCAATATTATTAAGAAAGTCATTATTAATTTGGAGATCATTATTGATTATTCAATATGAATATGAATATCACTATGAACACCGGAATACGTTGACAATCACAATGACACTGATACGTAATTTTGAAGAGCAGAATGAATATGTTGTCAAAATCAAACTCAATGTGTTTTAGTATGAGTTTCATTCCTAGTTCTACTTTAATATTAGTAACCTTAAAACTAAAAGAGAGCGAGTTCAGGAACAAATAACGCGTAATAATCACACATAATTATTATGTGTTATTATATTTAATTTTATTACGCGTTATTTGTTACTATTACTATTAGTATTACTATTAGTATAAGTATTAGTATTATGATAATAGTAATAGTAATACCATTGGCAATAGTGAGTAACACTAGTAATAGTAATACTAAAAGTAGGAGTGTAGTACAACTACTACTAGACCTAGTAGTACTAGGTTTAGTAGTACTAATACTACTAGTAGTACCAGTACTAGTAGTAGTACTAGTACTAGTAGTAGAGTACAGGTACTGAGTAGTACTACATCGAGACTGAGCAGTGAAAACTGATGGTGATATGTACATATTAAAATATAAACTTATCCAAGTGATTAAATTACTTTGGTCAAATATTAATAAAATTATTAGCGACGCTAACCATTTATTTTTAACTTTAGAGTGCAACACTAACTCACCCACTGCCACTGTGACACTGACTGGAAGCAGCTACATTCTGTTGCAAAATGAGAAATGAATTAAATATTGTCGGTTTCAGCGGCTAGAGCGGCAAGAGTCAGCAATCAAAATGTATTGGATGCAGTGGGGGAGGGAGTGAGGTGCCGCTTAGTACACAACGATATTTTATGGATTTACTACTACGTCTGAGGCCTATTTTAATAATCGATTGAAAATTACGACTTTGCTACAATACCATAAAACTAGGTGATCGATGGAAGCACAACTCTTATTTTAACAAACGGCAATTTCGTGTACGTCGTAAATTACCCTGTTCCCTGTAATCTGAAAATATTATAACAATATTATTATAGAGAGATCTGAATAATTTATAGACCCAAAAGTTGTAATTTTTTATTTTTTCAATTATATTTTTTTTTCAAATATTTTTTTTATAATTGTCACTACCCCAATTAGAAAACTTAAAACTTGTTTTCGAAACAGAGTAGAGACGACTCTGAACATAATTGCTATGATACTAGACAGCAGTAGATGCCATCATATGCAATTTGTATAATTTCCCCGATAATATCGAAAAAAACATATTGCAATCTAAATATTGTTTTTATTATGACCATAAATATTATTAGACGTCAAAATAGAATAATTACGCACTATAATTTAAAAAAACTGTTTGTAGCTGTAGTGCTTTTATCACAATAACTTTCTCACATTCAGCTCTTTCCAGCCTTAGTTTATTAGGTCTCAGATGACTTATTCGATGGCGATAGTAATGTGGTTACTAGTTAATCGCTAACTCTAAGTCTAATAGTTATTTATTATGCTACATTTTACTCTATAACACAGGCCACAGCTGTTTCATTTTCTTAATTACTGCACCTACCTTAGGCGAGCCATAACATGACAATGCTACCAAAATAGAGAGGTTAGCCCAGATTCCCTACAGAAACCTGGATACAGCCGGCAAATGCTGGCCTTTGAGGCACACTCTTGACAAGTAGATGCTGAAGAGGGAGAGCTGTCTCGAATACATCAAAGGATCCACCAGTCGCAATCACTGCAGCTGCACCGGCCTCCACAGAAATCTCCATATTGCTAGAATTGGTGCGAGGTGTGCAGGCTGGAAGGCCAGTGCATCCCATCAGCAAGTCAATGTGCTGAAAGACTGGTTCAGCATTCTAACTCAGGACCTAAAGCATTGTATGGAGAATTTAGACGATTCTGATGGCAGTCCCTGCATCTGGAGCAAGAAGTACTGCAGAGGCCGCACTCATTTTTATACACACAAGCATGATGTTGTAATACTGTTAGATTCTATTGGTTATCTTTTGTTAATGCAGGTGGCTGGCTATATTATGTAGCCAGGTACTTTCTTTGTCTAGTTTCTTCTCCTGTTATATAATTAGAGGGCCTGATTGTGACCTTTCTTATTCAGTTGTGTTTTTTAATACCGTGTTTATACTCTAGCGCAAAAAAACAAAAATAGCTTAAATTAAAGATATTTATATAGTGTACTAACTTAAGTAAAATAACCCACATGTTCAAAGGTTTATCAGCCTAACTCAACCCGCACGTAATTCTTGCGTATTACTAAGACGCCAAATTACTACAATATCTCACAAAAATTTCGATATTTTAGTGAATTTGCTAATTAATACTGTTGTAGTTTTGTGCACTATTCTTTAGGGTGTTATTGCGTGCTCAATAAATACTGCATATCACTGTGAGGTTATGTGAAGAACCGAACCAGTTGATTATTTAACGAGAGAACTGTATTAGAATTTCAAGTACGCACTTGCAATAAAAAGTCATATATATATATAAGTATAAAAAAGAAAAGAGTACAATTAGTAAAATGTTGCACAAGGTTAACCTGTCTACTTAACTACCATCGTCTAGACTGGTGTAGATACTGGACGGCATTGTTTATATATGAGGGGTTGATCTTGATTGGATTAATTTAAGGTTCTGGTGTTGTCACCATAAAGGGTGATACGGTGCCACACAGGGAAGCGCTATAACTAGCGGAGTTGTCCTCCTTGAGACAATAGTTGCACCATAATATATTGTAAGTCTGTAGCTGGGGCACTGAAGGGTGTGCTTCCCTAAACCACTGCAACATACTATTAATATTAGCTAGTGTTCTATTTCTTACATTATCTTTTTTAACCTATATATAATTTACTTGTAGTTATAGTTTATTTTCACTCAGATCTAGAGTTTTGTCTTAGACCTCAACTGTCTAGCTTCTGCACTGCATTCATGCAGCTGGATGAAGTCATATAAGTATTTTGTACCAACATGACTCTGGAGTAGCAAATCTATAGCAACTGAATAATTTCTTCTTATAAACAGCATGCATACTTTATTATTATATTGTTTAGTTGTTATATTGTACTATTACATATAGTATCATTATAATGTTATAGTATTACTGCATAATGCATAGCATCCTTTTATTATAGCATTGTTATATAGTATTATTTTATAGTTTTGTTATGTAGTAATATTGTATTGTATTATTGTGTACAATTATGATATAGTACATATTATAGTTGTAGTAACTCTTTATTGAGTACAGCTGCATGCATTGTAATAATATAGATATTTTGTATATTATTGTAGAAGATTATGATAGGCTACAGGGTATCATTATGTAGTAGTCTGGTCAACTTTGTTCTGTTTTGATATTATATTATATTATATTAGTCTTCATAAGTATTTCACTAAGTCTGCCCTTCTTTTTCACATAAAAATGTGTGTGATGAGTTTAAAATATTTAAAATCATATAGTACTTTTCTATAAGACAACATTATGGTTAAAGTTCTGTTGATTAGTAAAAGTATTATACAGTTAGTTGAACAAAATATTATTATATAATATGTTGCATGCTTGTGAGCACTCATACATAACCTTAAATGTTAAATTAAGTACAAATGCATAGTGTATGATTATATACAGTAATCATATATTTGTGTGTATTAGTATTGCATTCATTTAATACTATACTCTATTTTATTTCAAAATATGTAGAAATTTATTGCAACTAAAACGTAATTCCACATGCAAGTGTTATGATATCATAATATATTTAGTACTGAAAAATTTCATTCGGTATTAAAGACCTATATTTGCTATCATTACATGTTTAGTATTAAGAATTAACATGGTAAATCACTTACCTCTCGTTTGTACTGACAATAGAACTATAATATGTTTTTAGGTTATGGGATCTACAGGAGTTACAGATACTAGACATATCAGAGAATAACTTCACCAGTCTATACCATCTTCAGTGTGCAGACTGAAAAAATCTGCTAGAACTCAAGTTAATCTTCAATGACTGCATGACATCGTTGAATCAGCTGAGATACTATACTGCTAACACATCTTAGTTCTTTATACTAGGTGGTTGTAATGCTCTTACAGCTCCTCCACTATAAACCTGTAAGAAAGAGGGTTAAATGCTGTGAGACAATACTACACACATTTGGCTAAAGGAGCAGGTAGAAATATTCCATTCGCTACAATAACTGTATTGTGAAAGACCAGCTTGCAGAGCACTAATAGCAAGTGGTGTCTGCAGGCTGATAATGCTT
The DNA here is from genome assembly GCA_964035545.1 of Bugula neritina. Taxonomy (NCBI): domain Eukaryota; kingdom Metazoa; phylum Bryozoa; class Gymnolaemata; order Cheilostomatida; family Bugulidae; genus Bugula; species Bugula neritina. Next base: position 4,957,944 of record OZ037770.1, read on the forward strand.
GCACATATTAGGCTTATTTTACCATTGTATAAGTATATGATTTCACCTGTGAAATTTGCCTGGTTTACCTAGCTTATGATGTCATTTCCTGTCACTTTACACTCTTGCAGTGTTTCATTTCACTGTATATCATATAATGATTATTTTAATTGATTTGTTTGTTTTGTTTGTTTGATTTGTTTTGATTATTTCAATTATATATAATTGTTATCTAGCTATTATAATAATTCAACGTTATTTACTAGTTATTTATATCTCACCTACAATCTCAGCGCTTATAGTTTACTAAATTTTGCTTATATTATTACGGTTCAATTATTTTTGACCAATATATAATGCAAACACCTGTTCTTTATTTTGAAGGTAATTAGTTGTAATGCTTTTTCTCCGTTAGTCATCAGCATTATTGCCTTTTTCTATTTTTTCATCTAAAATTCAATTTTATACTCTATGAATAAATTGTATGTGTTTATTATGAACCAAGTCATTTATGAGTTCTAATAATTACACTCAAACGTAGAACTTTGTTTAGTTTTGAAAGAAAAATTTATTGTCTAAAAGTTTGAAGCTAAAGAAACTAGTAAAAAGTTTCGATCTTTCATGGCAGCTGGTTGATAGAACATTTCAGCTGTAAAACGTACATTTAGGTTGGATAATAAACTTATTATAATTGGCGTGTTTACAATTCTACAAAAAAAGGTAAAAGTGTGGCTATACGTTGTGTGACAGCTATAGTTAATGCCAAATACTTGAATAAATAAAATTCAGTTAGTTTGCACAATTTTTTAACTATGCTTATTTCTCCCTAAAACTTTGTTAATTTAGTGGTAAACAATTTTCTATAGCAGCATATTCTATTGAATGCATAGAAAGGCAAAATATTCTATTGATCTAAAGAACATAATTATACTCCGATATGTGATACAGTATAAATATTATACTTATTTATATGATTGACAAATGAATACAGCTGCGTAGTGAAAAATAATTGCCTGGCTGGGATTCGAACCCGTGACCTCTGGCTAACAAGTACACCACTGGACTTCTATAGGTATATTCACATGCAACACTACACATAGATGTGGTTTAAAAGTTTTTGAAAGTATTGTTGATATCCATTATAATAATGAGTATTGACATAGTTTAGTAAAAGCAGTATTCAGTGACCAATTTTGATAATGTCTCTCTATGTGTTCAAAGTTGCATTTTATGTAACCGTTTCAGAATGAAATTTTGTTCAGTAGATGCACAGATTTTCAAATTTTACTAGTGGTTATACTTTTACATATTTCATTGTCCTAAATATTATAATATGGATATACAATATATGTATCATTTACTAAAGAAATATTACTTTGAGACCTACAAATATTATTGATATAATCGTGACCTAACGTCATATATATCATAATTCACTCTTAATTGCCTGCCACCAGATTTGTTGGAAAAAGAATTAGCATGAAGTTCAGCATAAAGTTATTAGAGGCTATAATATGGATTACGTATTAATTCATTAAGGAGAAAGGATAGGCTGAGTCAAACGCTGCAGTTGTGTTTTAAACTATATACTATGTATTTATTATCACAAAGGGATCATCAGGTGAGCAGAAGTCCTCCATATTTCAAGTTGATAAATTTTGTGTGGAGTAATACCGATGTCAGATTAACAGCTGTATTTGAATGTTTGACATTTGCACATGTAGAATGCTACATTGTAGTATAATACCATATTACAATAGTATATTGAATATTATAGACAGTGACTAGTGAGATAGTTGTCTCCCCTAATGCATTCCAATACAATCACCAGCTTGCAAAAATAGAACAAATCACACATAACTCTTAAATTATTAATGAATACAATAATATAACTATATTAAACTATTATACTATTAATTATTGGCACAGATAGATGAAAATAATGAAAACTGTTTTTAGCCGGGAGAGGAAAACTCTACAGTGCAAATAATAGATAGCGTATTGTTTCTAACCAGCGTGAGTAGTTGCTTTTCTTTGCCGTTTCCGACTTACTTCCTAGTTGACTAGAGTCACAAAATTCCTAACTCGTTAAATTTTAATCCACCATTCCCTGTTATGATAGTTTCATTTATTTTTTTCAAGTTGCTGTATTAAATAATTAAGTTACGTGAGTGTGAATTATAATTATCTTTAGTGGCACGTAATCGTTTTGGTTTTCAGGTTATATTATCTAATACTAATAGTAATACTAATACTAGTAGTTATACATCATGTATAACTATTAGTATTAGTATTACATGTTCATTTCGATATTCATATTCATATTGAATTTGATATACACTTACTATTAGTCTTCCACTTACGCTACGGTATACGTATGAGTTATAGTTTGTGTTATACTTAAAGCAATAGCTTATCATTATGATTATGATTATCATCATCATTATAATAGAGTGGTTATGGTTTAAGTTATACTGATAATCACTTTGACTTTAAGTTTATCAATATCATTATGATTATTGTTATGGCGTTAGTATTACTATTAGTATTAGTAAAAGTATTAGGCTAAAAGTAAATATACTGATAATCGTAACGGTTAAGTTAAGCTGATATTCATATACTCATACTGTTTTGTAATACTAACAATGAATAACAGAATAAGTGATAATATCAGTAATGATGACGGTAGTTTTGTTGAAAATCAATATCATAATGATGAAATAACAATAACATATTACAAGCATTAATAATTGTCACTATAGTCTATAAACCCCTAGCAATAGTATTGCTATAACTATTAGGTATCATTATTAAATCTAATGATACTAATAAGCAACTTTTAATATAAATATGAATATATAATAATTTGATGTTAACTATATATCCATGACCAAAATGATAATGTAATACTGATACTGATAATAATATACTAATTAAATAAAACTCTGGATATCAGTATCAATATGAATATGATTGTTTATGATATTGTGATGTAATATTTGTGTTAGTATGCATGTAGTAATATTTATTGATATTTATGATAATTAATGACTATTACTATGCTAGTTCTTAGCTTTATTGTTTATATTAAGCCTAATGACTATGCTGATTATTATATATTATATCTACACAAGCGCAGTACCCACGGCAACACCCATAGGCGATTATGTTTAATAGTTATGATTAAACTACGCCACAATATTTTGAATTAGTTTGATATTATTTTGGCAATAACCAAATTCATAAACAAAGCCACATGTTGATAGTGTAATTGTTTTTTAAACTTACAATTGGTTCTTCTTGCAGTGTTTCTTTAAGGTTTTTACTTTAATATATGTCAGGAAGTTTGCCATTTGCATCTGCATGTAAAATTACATAATTTTTAACATAATTTAAATGGTTTTATAATCTTTTAGTGAATTAGTGAGCTCTTGTACTTGGTTTTCACAAATATTGTTATTCTAGATATACTCTAACATTAGTCAGATTGTATTTCAGTAATTAAATGAATCAAGCTGTTTAAGTATATACAGCTATAGAAGTTTCATCACTGCTTCTTAGCCTGGTTTTAGTTATTATACTTTGTTAGAGGTTGTTGTGTAGCATTCCTAGTTGGTTTGAGTTATGTTTAGGTATGCTTTAGCTACTTTGCTTGTCTCAATACGATATAGTACGTTATTGTTTAACATCTATTTGTTTAGTAAAATAGAATATTTGATGAAACTTGTGTGAAAAAGCAAACTAAATTAGCTCAGTTTTCTGAGTGTTTTGTATGTTTGCTAAAGTTTAGTTTTGAGGCTATTGTTATAGCCAGGGTTTAAGTTGTTTTTATGTAATGGTTTTCGATACTTTTCTATCTGTACAGGTTCTATATAATTTATTTTGGTGATTTCTTAATATTTAGTATAAGTTGATTTAATTAACGACCATTCATTAGTATTTCTAATTCATCTTCATTTAGAGGCGCAGCTTTTTTAAAATTTTATGTTTCAAACATATAACTTATTTCACCTGCCAACAAAATAGCTTTATATATTACTAAGAATGGTCCATCAATTTTTTGCGATAGGAAAAACATGAAATATGTGCTTAACAATGTGTTTAATCAAAGTGTATGTATATTTCTACCAAATGATATAATTACCTTAAGGATGTTGTATTTGCATAAATCACTTTATAAATCAGCTATATGGCTGTAGCTCTGCATGGTCTAGGGATTACAGCGTTTGCCTATAGTAAGCACAAAGTCTTGGGTTCGAGCCCAACAAAGGCCATTGGTGATGTTAGGAAGAGCATCCAGTCATAATTGCTCTTGTACCTCATCTGAATAAGTCCTTAACACTATTAAACAAAAACCTGTCCCATCAGGGGTTTTCTCCAGGAATGGTGACTATAAACTCGTATGAGTTTTTTATATGACTATGGCTGTGCTATAGTCATATAGTAATTACTATGCTATATTACTTGGCTCATCCATTACTTTTTTGTTTTATGGTTTGCTTCTCACAGAGATAAGTCTCCTTTCTATAGATGACTGTATGTGCTTGAATATAAGAAAAGATGTGTAACCTGATGGTTCAGCCTTCAACTGGTGGATATCTACATGTAGGTATGTGTTTTAATTTATCGATACTATCAACTACTGACTTGGCTGATTATCACTGTAAATAATTAGGGGGACAAATCATTATTCCCTGAACCCATTGCTCCGAAGGTTCATTAGTCCGAAAATATTTGCCTATTACGCACGAAATGAAACCTATAAAAGTTTTATTTTATTAGACGACCACACACACAGGATAGTTAAGGGCAACCTTTTAGTTCTAGCTGCTATGCTGATGATGCATTGTTATCATATAAGAATTCAGTCCCAGTAAAATAAAATCTTACCTAATTGTGCTAGAATCAAAATTTAAAAACTATGTTATAGATAGCTTTCTTCCTTAGCGCGGTTTTTTATGGAATTTTTAATTTTCCATGTTTTGGCTAAGCTACAGACAAAAAACTATTTATTTTCTCCTATTTTTAGCTGAAAAAACATCATGTCAGTCCCAGTAAAATATCTCAGCAGGAAAACATAACATCTGGAAAAAGAAAACACTGTTGGAATCCTGAGATATTTCTGCAGCGCAATTTTTGTAATGTTTCTGATAGCTTTTTTAGATTTTCTATAAATTAGTGATTTATAGGCTGAAAATGAGATAATTTTTCTTTACTGATAAGCACTGCGCATCACTTCAAGCTTCAGTGAACGCGTAGGGATGAGAAGATATTGGCTTGTCCATTACTAATTACAGACCTGCTAGCCTACAAGCTAGTGAATAGCTTGGTGTGTAATTCATTTATAGAGTAGCCACAATGGAATGTTGGTATACAATGCAGCCCTAATTGAGCTTGCTGTTTATTGGTCATAGCCTAATATCAGGCTAAACATACACAGGCAGGCAACACGCATGCCACCCACAGAACAATATTATAGCAAGAACCTAGACTACATTGTGAGCTAAATTTATGATATTCTTAGTAAGGATGCCCTTAACTATCCTGTGCACACATATATATATAATGTATATATATATATATATATATATATATATATATATATATATATATATATATATATATATATATACCTCAATCTGTGGACAGCAGCTGTTTCGGGGTGTGTCCCCTCATCAGCACAGAACAGAGTACCATGGCCCACACCTTCGCAATAGTAGAAACTTATGTTTCTACTAAAGCATATTTAAAAGGTGTGTAAACTCAAGCCAGAGAGCTCAAGTGACTCTAGGGGTCACCTAGGAGTCACGAGCCTTGCAAAATGCTAGCAGCTTGAGTTTGTGACCATGGTGAGAGAGCTCAATCACTGAATGTCATTGCTGAGCATTAAGTGAGAGCATAATACCTCAATCTGTGGACAGCAGCTGTTTCAGGGTTTGTCCCCTCATCAGCACAGAACAGAGTACCATGGCCCATATATATATATATATATTTATATATATATATATATATATATATATATATATATATATATATATATATATATATATATATATATATATATATATATATATACATATATACCAAGCAACTGTGGATACTGCCGAAAACGAGCCTGCAACATACATTGGCCTAAGTGAAGGTTTGAGTATGATTTGCAAATCTTTAAAATATTCCATTTTAAGCTGAATTTTGTTTTGTTGTCTTTTAAATTCCAGATGTGTCTGCTGAGTTGCGTGCTGTTAGCTTTATCTGCATGTAGGAAAGAGGCTTTGTGGTTATTGAATCTGGTTTTGAAGGTAGTCGAACAGAGTCCTATGTATGAATGGCTGGAATTATTGTCCTGTCTTGTTACAGTTGCTTGGTATATTACGTCTTTGTATAAGCATTTACCATTTAGTGGACAGTGGGAAGGTTGTTTGCAGTTACATTGTGTGTCATTTAGTTTAGTAGCGGTAGTAGGGGTGTGTGCGGTTTTAAGTTTGTGATGGTTCGAGCCATCAATAATATTTTTCATGTTGGGCATGCATGAATAGCTAATTTTTATAGTTTTCCTATTGAAAATTTTACTTAGTTGGTTGGATGGTGGAAAGCATTTGTCGATGATTTGAAGAAATTTCTTCCCTATTTTGGTTTTTACTGTTGAACTAAAAGGTGGGTTGTACCACAATATGTTTCTGTTTCTATTTCTATTATTGTTGTTGGATTTGGGTGTCGGGTTATATTTTAATTTATAGTCATATCCACTGTTTGATAGTGCTTCTTGGTACGGTTGTATGGTGGTTTTAAACTCTTCTTCATTGGAGGATAGTGAGCTAAGTCTTCTATTTATATTTTCTGGTATGTTTTTCAATACTGCAGGTGGGTGGTCGCTTTGTTTGTGAACGTAGAGGATAGTGTTTCCAGGTTTTGTATAGGGTTTATAGGATTGGTTAGTCAAGTTGAATATTTTAAAGATTTGCAAATCATACTCAAACCTAACCAATAGATGTAATTTATGCAACTATGAGAAGTATATAATTTTAAAACAACCGGAATTATCTTCCCTCAACAAACGAAAAGAGCTTTCCACCACGTGTCGACATAAACGCAAATTTTTACTTGCGCACTTAACAGACGCTAGTTAAAACATTCCAGCGTAGTAATACACTAACAATACTAATTTCAAAACAAAATCACTCAAGCGTACACACAACGACCTGATGATCGTAGCTCGCACTACGTGAAACAATATTGTAGTCAATAGAATGAAGATCTAAGTTTATTTTCATATCCAAAATTGTATTAGTACCAAATATAAATACTCTATTTTTCGAAATATTGAGTTCTTTTGATTCATTTTTAATTATAGAAACTACATATATATATATATATATATATATATATATATATATATATATATATATATATATATATATATATAGAGTAGAAATAGTAAAACAAGGTAACCCCTTGATTAGTACTACAGAGTAGGGTATACAGACTACAAATCCCTGTCTGTAGCCTTGTTATCCAATGAGATATAGTGCGCATCTATAGGTATGCTGAAGGGTTGGTTCAGCATGGAACAATGACAGACCAACTGTGATTGTTTCTGTAGCAATTTTATTTTCATTGTAAGTATAATTATAAAAGAGTATATCAACTTCCAAGCTAAGGATTGTCTTTATTTATCTTTCTACAGGCTTTCTAGTCGCTATAATTCATGTTTGGTCTCGTTAACTATCTTGTATAGCTAGTGTGTATTACTACTACTATTGAATGCTCTTGCATTGTTACACTTATTTAACTTTACCTATATGATTGTATCTAAATTTTTTTATCCCACTATATAAATGAACGAAATAGTCTAAAAAGTCCTTCGAAATGAGTTCTTCTCATTTTCCGCAAACTGCCTCAAGTCAAATAAAAACTATCATCAATCCGTTTGAGTTATCACTTATTCAAATTTACAAATATGTTTAATGCAAAAGAATATTAGTGAAGAATATATATTTATATATAATAAATTATGTAAGTATTTGAGAAAGTAGTCAAAACCCCTGAAATAAATTTGTTCAACCTTTTAATGAAAAAATTCATGAAATATTGTGGTGGTTCGTGGAACTACCAGCAGCACAACATGTAGGGTCGCGTAATTGACCCGGAACAATGGATAGCCAATTAGCGTGTTTGATAGTTAGCAGCAATTACAGTTTCCCGCTGCTAAGGCAGTCGAAGCTAGAGTGTCAAATAGATTAGATGTGTAACTTGTTTGAATATAATGTATCGTTTTTATAATGTATAATTGTGTGTAAAATATACTCGTTCACTCGACTTATCCTGGTGCAGTTCTATAGCAAATAAATAGACTCTCTGGATAGCACATCAACCCTAAATCTGAAAAACATAACAGTGGTGGCAGCGGTGGGATAGTGCATCCAAGATGGAGACTGAAAATGCTGGAACTTAACCACCGGCAATAGAAGGTGAGCGTAGAGACAATGCTGTAGAGACAATGCCTGTTAACCATGTAGTAGAAGAGCGAAGGGTTCCGCGAGAACTAACTGAAGACCGCTACCGGTTAAAGGCGCCCACCTTCACGGGTGAAGAGGAGGTGGAACAGTTTATCCAAGAGTTTAGCGACGTAATGGACGTCGCCCAGTGGCCCCCTAGGGTGGCCTTGCTGAAGCTTAGAATGGCATTGATGGACAAAGCCAAGCCTTATGGGCTGGGCGTAGACATTGATAATATCTTTGCTTCTCTGCGGGCCCGCTTCGGCCTCTCTGCTACAGATGCCAGGGCCCGATTGCAGAGGTTGCGGCGTGATCCCCGCACCCCGCTGCGGGAGCACGCCGCCGCGGTCATGAAGCTGGCACAGATCGCGTACAGCAGCTTGCCCCCAGTCAACCGCGAGAGGTATACCCTCGACGCTTTCATAGCATCTGTCGACGATCTGGGTCTCCACCATCAGTTTCTAGCTAGGGGAGTCACTACCGTTGAAGATGCTCTGACTGAGGGGGAAGCTTACCTCCTAGCTAACCAAATGCATAAAAGTCGCGGAAGCTCCCGTCAAGTGGAGATAGACCGCGCAGACACGGCCGCGGGACAAGGGGAGGAAACCCCCGCCGCGGCTGCCGTGTCCCAGTTGGCGACGGCATCGAAAGTCACTCAACTGACAGACATGCTAGCCAAGCTGATAGCAACTCTGACACCACGAACCCCAGTGAGTACCGCCCCTGAGCCCATGCGGCCACCGGCGCCGCCACAGGGAGAAACAGTCAGTTTTTGCTGGGAGTGCGGAAATCAAGGGCATTTCCGCCGATACTGTCCCTTCCTAAATCAGGGGTTAAACTACCGCGGCCCGCAGATGTTCCCACCTCCTGCGGGCCGACGATGAAACCCCCAGGGAAGAAGAAACGCAGGTCACCCAGACAAATACCGCGTACTGGCGACCAACAGTGGCAACAGCCACGACGGACCAGCAAGGGGCTTCGCCCCGTGGCTGCCTTTTCTATGCCTCTTCACAACAGATTCACAGGGCTACAAGTCCAAGAATCTGGATGGGAGCCCACAAAGGTAGCCGGGAATCTAGCCTCGGCACCCCCGAGGCCTACCTACCACCGCCCCAAGAGACTTCCTTCGCGACCCAAAGCGAGGGAGGTACTCCCTGCGAGAGTAAGGCCTGAAGAGAGAGTTCAGGTGCAGCCCCATGGGAACAGCTATTTCTTGCCCGGTAAACTGGAAGGCAAAGCTGTTACGTTCCTCATTGATTCGGGCTGTACCACAAACCTCTTAAGCCGCCAACTCTTCGACACCCTCAGTGCTAGGGTCAGGGGCGAGATGGAATCATACGAAGGGGAATACGGCACCCTAGCTGACGGGTCGTGCCTTCCCTTCTATGGTATAATTGAGCTCACGGGACGAGTCCGTGATCAAACGATCCAAGAGACATTCATCGTCAGTCAGCTCAAGGAGGATGCTATCCTCGGGATGCCGTTCCTAAAAAGGCACGGATGTCACATAGATTTTAGCAGATCTGCCATGATGATGTCCGGCGGGAACTCGCCTGCGTCGACAAGTTCGGCCGCCCTCTAGTGGGAGGTGTGCAAGTGGTACGCAACCGTATCATACCAGGCCGCTCCCGGGCTACCATTCACTGCAGGGTGAATAATAGCCGGATCTCTGGACTCGGGGTAGTTGAAGGCGCGCACGAAAAGATCCAACTTGCCAGCAGTCTGAATCAGCTGACTGAGCAAGGGGAGATCTTAGTGCAGTGCGTCAACCCCTTTACCGAGCCTATCAAGCTCCCGGCTGGGTCGATGCTGGGCCGTTTTCACTCTGTTCAGGAGGAAGACGTAGGCCCGTCGCTGGGTGATGCGACAGAGGCACTCCCTCAGTGCCCTACTCAAGGGCAAGGGGCAGTCCCCGCACATCTCCGGGAGTTGTATGACACAGCCTGTAGCGGCTGCGCGGGACGGTTTGTGGAAGTGGAAGGTGCTGCCTTTCGGGTTGACCTCCGCCCCAGCCACCTTCCAGAGGCTGATGGAGCAAGTCCTCAGCGGGCTCCATTGGAAGACACTGCTGATCTACGTCGATGATGTCATCGTGATCTCCCCAGATTTCGAGACACATGTCAGTCGTCTGCAGGATGTCTTTGAGAGACTCCGAGGTGCCGGTCTTAAGCTCAAGCCTTCTAAGTGCGCTCTATTGCAGCCAGAGGTTAAGTACCTGGGGCACGTTGTCGGTCGAAACGGCGTGGCAACGGATCCCGAGAAGGTACGGGCAGTAGAAGACTGGGTCACCCCCCAAGACTTGACCGGACTCCGGGCTTTCTTGGGGCTGGTAGGGTATTACAGGCAATACATACCAGACTTTGCGGGCATAGCACAGCCGTTAAACCGGCTCACCGCAAAGGGAGTGACGTGGCAGTGGACCCCAGTCGAACAAGAAGCGTTCGACCGCCTCAAGGGCTGCCTACTAACGGCGCCCATCTTGGCCTACCCAGACCCCACTCTGGAGTACATCCTCGACACGGACGCCAGTGACCAAAATGTTGGCGCTGTGCTGTCACAAGTGCAGGAAGGCCGAGAAGTAGTAGTAGCCTACTACAGCAAGTCTCTCTCACCCACTGAAATTACTGCACTACCCGCAAGGAGCTGCTGGCAGTAATAAAGTCAGTGAAGCACTTCAGACCATACCTATACGGCAGGAAGTTCCGGCTGCGTACGGATCATGCCTCGCTGATCTGGTTGTGCAAGAGAGCAGAGCCCTCTAGTCAGGTCGCCCGGTGGCTCGAAATCCTAGCTGAATTCTCATACCGGATCGAACATCGACCGGGCAAGAGACACAGCAATGCGGATGGGTTGAGTCGCCGACCTGACGGAGGTTGCAAACAGTGTCTCAACATCGAGAGGAGGGATGGAGGTCCCCCGCGATGCGAGTTGGAGACGCTGGCTCATCACGGAGCACCGTTTGACTGGGACCAAGGTCAACTCAGGCAAAGAGTTGATGAGTCACCGGAGGATGTACAAAACCTCCGCGCCAACCCTGTACTGGCCGGTAATGTTCGAGAGCTGAAGAAGCTCCAAGAAGAGCTGCCTGGAGTCGTGGCAGACATATACCGGGCCAAAAGGGAAGGGCGACGACCCAGCGAGGAACGCATACGACAGGGATGCGCCGAGTTCCGGCTATACTGTCAGCGTTGGGACTCGCTGCGGATCGGGCAGGATGGGTTACTAACCATCTCTCTAGCTGCCAGCGACAGACACCCGGAAAGGAAGAGGGTAGTCTGCCCCACGGCCATCCGCCGTGAGTTGATTTGGGATACTCACAAACAGGCCCACGCAGGGGTCAAGAGAGTGATGTCCAAATTACGACTCCGGTGGTATTGGCCACAAATGGAGCGTGACGTCCGGCTCAGAGTCAAACAGTGTGAGATCTGCCAGGCCAGTAAGCATAGCCGCCCCCCTGGTGAAGCAGGACGGCGGAGGCTATATGCTGGTAGGCCCTGGCAAGTAGTCGCTGTAGACCTGGTTGGACCCATGCCCCTGACCCCCAGAGGCAATAATTGGATCCTAGTACTAACCGACCACTTTACTAGGTGGGCGGATGCTCTGGCTATCCCAGATGCGTCAGCCCCAACAGTGGCCAGGGCACTAGACCAACATGTATTCTGTTATTTTGGGCTCCCCGAACAGATACACTCTGATCAAGGCGCTCAATTCCAGTCCCAACTGATGAGCGACCTTTGTCACCTCTGGGGAGTAAATCAGAGCAGGACCACCCCCTACCACCCTCAAGGTAACGGGGTGGTGGAGCGCAACAACCGGATGCTAGGTGATGCACTCCGGAGTCTCCTCCTTGGACGAGGTCAAGAGGAATGGGATACGGTGTTGCCGCAAGTCATGCGTGCATACCGTAGCACCCCACACACCAGTACTGGTGAGACCCCAAACCTCTTGATGCTCGGGAGAGAGACTCGTGTCCCTGACCATCTCACCTATCACGTTCCAGAGCAAGACAACTCGGTTCACGAGTATGCCAGTGAACTAGTGGAACGGATGAAGGCCGCACACGATATACTGCGCCAACAGCAGTGGAAGGTGCGGCACGATGATTCCGATGAACCACTTCTCTATCAAATGGGAGATAAGGTGTGGATGGTCAATTACCGTAGGCGTCGTGGACAGGCTGATAAACTGAAGCCTGAGTTCGTAGGCCCTTACGTGGTCGTCGAGGCTATGCCCAATCATACGTACAAGATTGAGCGCTCAGGACAGGTGTCTATCCAGAATGAGTCTCGCTTGAAACCGTATTGGGCTAGCCCCGACGGAGTGGGAGAAGCCCCCCCCGTTGTTAGAGCCCAGGAGGCAGACAACAACGCGCGGGCGACGGCGGCATGGACCTGAATACGAAGTGGTCATACCGCGGGAAGAGAACTTGGTGAGAGAGGAGCGGCAGCTTTTGTCAACAGAAGCGTGTCCGCCACCGCCAAGTCTAATTCCATCACTTCCAGAAACCGAACCGGTTCCAGAAGTGCAAACCCCCACGGAGGGAGGGGCTCCGTCCGGAGAACAAGAAGAGGTGACCGCTAACGGTGAAGTAGAGACGCCATTAGAGGCCCCTACTAACGAACCGGCAAGCGTGTCACCCCCCCTAGAAAGGGGACAGCGTACGAGGCAACCCCCCGCATACTTGAAGGACTTCATATGCGACTGCGTTAAAAGCGGCGTGTATGAAAGTCTAGGGGAAAACCGTACAAGAAAAGTATCAAGCAAATGTGGGAGTTGTCAACACCACGGAAATATCAACTTTTGTATCGGCGGAAATAGAAACAAAATTCATCCGCCGGGTGCACAAAGTCTTAATCACGCACCCCAACCACGTTGCTCGATCTTTTCATACGCTGATGCAGTCAAGAGTAGACGTGTTTCTAAGCAGTAGTTCAAACCATTTCACAAATTCAGTATGTCTTACAACAACAGATCGTGGGGTGAGTTAACTATATCCTAATACGAAACTAGATTGCATCGCTCAGCTCTGACTCACTGAGTCAATCGAGCTGGAGATAGGTTAGTGAAATACCGTAGTAAGAACTCAGTTTGACTTAGAGATTTTTATAATCTCATTGCAATACGTGTTCTATCTGACTATTCACTACCATAAATCTCTACGAGGTAACTGAATTAGGAGTTGCCAAGCTATTCAAGCTGACAACACGGCAGTGTACTGTATTAACACTGTTGAAACTTTTTCAGATTACACTCGACCCGCTACAACCAGGGTACGGGATAGAACACTTCCCGCTCCGCATCCGGAGGAGTATGCTAGTGGTGACCGGCCTGAGCCACTACGCCGCCGTTGGCGGTGGGTGTCTCCACAAACAGAGGAAGAAATAGAAACGGCCTGGGGGTCCAGAGGACGGACGAGATGCCAGATCTGTGGTGAAGAATGCGCCTCTCACCGCTCCCTTAAACTACACGTCAATGCTCATCTCCTACTAACATTCTGCCCCTGCGGGTACAATGATGTGTATCCCTACCCCGTCACCAGACACCGAGCGACGGGCTGTTTCCCTGGAGAAAACTACGTGGTCGACGCTAAGCTATACCCGGAGTTCCTCACACTTATACGACCTCTGGTGAAGAAGGCCATGCTGTTAGCTGTTCTGTCCTCGGGGTTCCAACGTGTGTTAGACAACGCCCGCCAACAATCCCCGTTGGTGTCTGACCGCCCTCAAATTACATACACCCCCGAGGAGATTACATATCCAGAAGAAGGGGAGATCTCCCCTACCCCGACGAAGAGACGAACCAGGTCCCCCAGCCCCCCCTTGCGCCGCAGACGGACACCGTCCCCAGACCCAGTCCGCCTAGCCACAGTAGAAAAACGCCTCCTACGATTACAAGAAGAATTCACCCAGCTGGCACCAGATCTACTTAATACTACCACAGGACTCTTCCAGCTAAAGGGATCCGTATGCCGTATGAAACGGAAACTGCGTACCTGCCAAGCCAAGCACCGGCGTGCCCAACAATGACTCTGGTTCTGCTGCCGGAATAATCTGCAATTTCATCCTCTTGGGGGAACCCAGGACCTCGTGCAAATGCTTGACTGCTTGACAGGTTATTCCTTGTCTAATACCACAGCTAGCCGGTATTCCTCGTCTATAGCTGGTCAATTGTAGGTAACAGATTGTTATAATGACTCTGCCTATTATTATGTCTCTTCCTGTATATTATGTATTATTTTTGTCCACTGATGTATGTAGTTACTAATGAATGTTTTTTTTATATATATATCAGAAAGAGGGCTTTCTGCTGGTGGGGGCGGTGTGGTGGTTCGTGGAACTACCAGCAGCACAACATGTAGGGTCGCGTAATTGACCCGGAACAATGGATAGCCACTTAGCGTGTTTGATAGTTAGCAGCAATTACAGTTTCTCGCTGCTAAGGCAGTCGAAGCTAGAGTGTCAAATAGATTAGATGTGTAACTTGTTTGAATATAATGTATCGTTTTTATAATGTATTATTGTGTGTAAAATATACTCGTTCACTCGACTTATCCTGGTGCAGTTCTATAGCAAATAAATAGACTCTCTGGATAGCACATCAACCCTAAATCTGAAAAACATAACAATATGCAGGTATATCCATATATTTTGTTACTTATTCATATATAATCTATGTTTTAGATAGAGCTGTTGCGCCTTAGCTGATACTTATCACCAATCAAGACAAGCTACTAATTGGTAGCCATGGCAACGGCTGGTGAGTGAAGTTAAATACTATTTTATTCACTTATATATGGAGAGTAGAAATATTTAACCTCTGAAGCTATGTTGATGTTATGCCCAAACCATTTAATATATATCTATAAAACTATTTGATTATCATTACTTCCTATAATACTGTTTTATGTCACTAATTAGCGTAATACTGTGAAAATAGAACAATAGGTAAAATTATGCTAGCAGTTGGGTTAGAGTTGTCTTATCTCAACATAATAAACACTGAGCTATAAACTATATATTGAGTGATTATTTCGAAATAATTTATTACTATAGAATAAAATATATGTTATATAGTTATATACAGCTATGAAAACTGAAATCCACCATATCATAAATATATTCAAGGGGTAGATGGCAGGTGTTAGAATGATAGACACCACCTGCTATAAGCACTGTGTAATAATCACACTATCACTGTATGGTGTTACAGAGAATATGAGAATCTGGTTCAGACATTCGGGTCAGCCTCTTGTAAGCTGGGAGGATGTACTGAAAGGTACTACCAAGTCATATGCTACTGCTGAGGTAAAACGTGAAGTTGGGAGATATGATATCACAGCTCTGAAACTGGAGGGGACAATTTCAAGTAACATTGGAAAGATTGCTGGTAAAGCCAGGTGTCTATGTGTTTCTAACCTCAATGACAGAGCAAGTCTGGACAAGTTAGTGTCTATTACAATAGCTGTATAATTGCTAAATGAGCTCATTTGTGTTATCAATTCAATAATAACAGATAAATTTTGCAGTTACTATTAACAGATAGCTGTATTTTACTGACAATCATGCACAATTATCAAATCTTTCTTAGCTTCTTGCCTTAACCACTTTAACTATCCATTGCTAAAATGATACACTATATATAGCAATACTTGGTAAGCATTATATCAACATGTGAATTTTTGAATGTTTGAAATAATAACAGATTTCGCAAACCTCTCAGGTAGAGTAGATAATTTACAGCCCACCATATTCATTATGTTTAAAAGCACAAAGCTATAGATTGTGATTTGCTTGAGATTATATTGTATTAGAGTTTCTCAAAACTTGAATATAACCATGTTTTAATCATTTGGCATCACATACTCTAATGTTATAAACCTTAGTTAACAAATAATGTAGCACCCACTTGTACTTTACTAGTATCTATTTCTCATTAAATGCTTATTAGCTTTCTGTATTTTACCCCGAATACACCTTGTCGGAATATATTTGTTTCTTGGATATTTTACTTGATTGGATATACAAGTAGTATATACAGTATATAACATTATCCTGATACAGTGGATTACATATATTATGTACCTTTTATTACAGTTTATGTCAGCTGACTCAGTTAGAGAAATTAGACATAGGATGGAATTTTCTCTATACAGTACCAGAAGTTGTGTCATCATTCACATCACTTAAAGAGTTGAACATGTGGAGCTGTAAATTATCTAATCTACCTGAGAGGTCTGTTAGTCACAATACTCTTTCTGTGTCAGAAATTCAATCACTCACATCTTTACATGCTTGTCAATTATTGCTAGAGTATATAATCCTACATTGTTATGTTCGAAGGCCTTACAATTTTTTTTTAGTAGTTTTTCACATCCTGTGAATAACCCAGTTTCAAGGTATGAGATTGTATGGTATTATGCCACAAGACCTTTTTGTAATTTATAACAAACAGCCATCTATAGTTTACTGGCAATCATGCCAAGTTTCGAATCTTTCTTAGCTTCTTGCCTTAACCACTTTACCTATCCATTGCTGGAATGATTTTGTTTTCTGCATTTTTACCTGGCTGACTACGCTTCAGCAATATAGTCTATACAGTGTATATTATTATCACACAGTAGACTACATATCTCTTACCCTTTATGATTATACAGTCTATGTCAGCTGACTCAGTTAGAGGAACTATACATAGGATGGAATCCTCTCTACACAGTACCAGAAGTTGTGTCATCATTCACATCACTTGAAGAGTTGGATATGTGGGACTGTGATTTATCTACTCTACCTGAGAGGTCTGTTAGTCACAATACTCTTTCCGTTTCAGAAAGTCAATCACTCACATCTTCACATGCTTGTCAATTATTGCTAGAGTATATTATCCTACATTGTTATGTTCGAAGGCCTTACAATATTTTTCTAAGTTTTCTAAAGCATAAAGCTATAGATTGTAATTTGTTTGAGATTATATTGTATTAGAGTTTCTCAAAACTTGAAAATAAACTTGTTTTAATCTTTTGGCATTACATACTCTAATGGTATAAACCTTCCTTAACAAATAATATAGGACCCACTTGTACTTTACTAGTATCTATTTCCCATTAAATGCTTATTAGCTTTTTGTATTTTACCCTCAATGTGCCTTGTGGGAATGAATTGGTTTCTTAGATATTTTACCTGATTGGATATACAAGTAGTATATACAGTATATAATATATTATCCTGATAGAGTGGATTACATATATTATGTACTTTTTATTACAGTTTATGTCAGCTGACTCAGTTAAAGAAGCTGAACATAGCAAATAATCCTCTCAACACAGTACCAGAAGTTGTGTCATCACTCACATCACTTAAGGAGTTGAATATGTTGGACTGTAAATTATTTGCTCTACCTGAGAGGTTTGTGGAGTCTTTTTTTTATTTCAAACATTCAATAATTCACATTTTGATATAATGCTTACCAAGTATTGCTAAATAGTGTACCATTATGTACCGTTAAAAAGCACAAAGCTGTAGATTGTAATTTGCTTGAGATTATATTATATTAAATTTTCTCGAAACTTGAAAATAACCATGTTTTAATCATTTGGTATTACACACTCTAATGGTATAAACCTTCTTTAACAAATAATGTAGCACCCACTTGTAGTTTACTAGTATCTATTTCCCATTAAATGCTTATTAGCTTTCTGTAGTTTACTTTGAATATGCCTTGTCGGAATAAATTTGTTTCTTGGATATTTTACCTGATTGGATATACAAGTAGTATATACAGTATATAATATTACCCTGATACAGTGGATTACATATATTATGTACCTTTTATTACAGTCTATGTCAGCTGACTCAGTTAGAGAAACTAAACATAAGATGGAATCCTCTCAACACAGTACCAGAAGTTGTGTCATCACTCACATCACTTGAAGAGTTGAAAATGGAGAGCTGTAACTTATCTACTCTACCTGAGAGGTTTGTGGAACACAGTCCTAAGTTATTCAATAATTCAACATTTCACATAAATTTATATGCCTACCATTTCTTTCTAAAGTGTATATAACCCAATTCTGCTATGTTAAAAACTCTAAAATGTTTCTTTTTTAAATTATCTCGTAGTTTGCCATAACCTTGAAATATCATCAGTAATTTATGGTTGTATAACATTGAATATTATTATGCCACAAGACCTTTTTGCAATTACATGTAATTAACAAACAGCCATCTACAGTTTACTGGCAACCATGTCAATTATCGAATCTTCCTTAGCTTCTTGCCTTAATCACTTTGACTATCCATTGCTGGAATTATTGTGTTTTCTGCATTTTTTACCTGGCTGACTACGCTTAAGCAATATAGTCTATACAGTGTATAATATTATCACACAGTAGACTACATATATCTTAGCCTTTATGATTATACAGTCTATGTCAGCTGACTCAGTTAGAGAAACTAAACATAAGATGGAATCCTCTCAACACAGTACCAGAAGTTGTGTCATCACTCACATCACTTAAAGAGTTGAATATGGGTAGCTGTAACTTATCTACTCTACCTGAGAGGTTTGTGGAACACAGTCCTAAGTTATTCAATAGTTCAACATTTCACATAAATTTATATGCCTACCATTTCTTTCTAAAGTGTATATAACCCCATTCTGCTATGTTAAAAACTCTAAAATGTTTCTTTTTAAAATTATCTCGTAGTTTGCCATAACCTTGAAATATCATCAGTAATTTATGGTTGTATAACATTGAATATTATTATGCCGCAAGACCTTTTTGCAATTACATGTAATTAACAAACAGCCATCTACAGTTTACTGGCAACCATGTCAATTATCGAATCTTCCTTAGCTTCTTGCCTTAATCACTTTGACTATCCATTGCTGGAATTATTGTGTTTTCTGCATTTTTTACCTGGCTGACTACGCTTAAGCAATATAGTCTATACAGTGTATAATATTATCACACAGTAGACTACATATATCTTAGCCTTTATGATTATACAGTCTATGTCAGCTGACTCAGTTAGAGAAACTAAACATAAGATGGAATCCTCTCAACACAGTACCAGAAGTTGTGTCATCACTCACATCACTTAAAGAGTTGATTATGTGGAGCTGTCAATTATCTGCTCTACCTGAGAGGTTTGTGGAGTCTTTTATTATTTCAATCATTCAATAATTCACATTTTGATATAATGCTTACCAAGTATTGCTAAATAGTGTACCATTATGTACCGTTAAAAAGCATAAAGCTATAAATTGTAATTTGCTTGAGTATATATTATATTAAAGTTTCTCGAAACTTGAAAATAAACATCTTTTAATCATTTGGCATTACATTTCCTATTGCTATAAAACCTTCGTTAACAAATAATATAGCACCCACTTGTAGTTTACTAGTATCTATTCCCCATTAAATGCTTATTAGCTTTTTGTATTTTACTTTGAATATGCCTTGTCGGAATAAATTTGTTTCTTGGATATTTTACCTGATTGAATACACAAGTATAATATACAGTATATATAATATTATCCTGATACAGTGGATTACATATATTATGTACCTTTTATTACAGTCTATGTCAGCTGACTCAGTTAGAGAAGCTGAACATAGTGAAGAATCCTCTCAACACAATACCAGAAGTTGTGTCATCACTCTTATCACTTAAAGAGTTGAATATGAGGAGCTGTGAATTATCTGCTCTACCTGCGAGGTTTGTGGAACACAGTCTTTCTGGTTTCAAACATTCAATAATTCACATGTTGATATAATGCTTACCAAGTATTGCTAATTAGTATGTCACTATGTATTGTTGAAAAGCATAAAGCTATAAATTACAATTTTCTTGAGGCTATATGATATTAGAGTTTCGCAAAACTTAAAAATAAACATGTTTTAATTATCACACATTACATTTCCTATTGCTATAAAACCTTCTTTAACAGATAATATAGCACACACTTGTAACTATAGTTACTAGTATCTATTTCCGATTAAATGTTTATTGGCCTAGCTTTTATATTTTACTTTGAATATACCTTGTCGGAATAAATTTGTTTCTTGCATATTTTACCTGATTGAATACAGAAGTATAGTACATACTCTATATGTGACCAGTCGCGACAAAACCGGGGATGTGGCGGCGTTTATTAAGTGTAGTAAATGAAGGTTTAATTTGGAAATACTTAAATTTGAAATTAATTTCCAATTTTTAGATTTTAGACTTTTCTAGTGCAAAAAAATCTAAGGATTTCAAAAATCATACTTTCGTAAGCATTTGATGATTCCTTCAGCTCTAAAATTGCATTTAACGTTGGTAACTAAGGCTTTCAATTTTTTAAATGATGAAAAAATTGCGAAGTTATCGATTAAAGAAAGAAGACAATTTTAGTCACTTTCATAGCATGAGATCTTGCGAATTTATTTTTTATCAAATGAATTTAGCTTACACCTCTCTCTTCGTACTGTCAGAACCATCATATTTAAAAT
The DNA here is from genome assembly GCA_964035545.1 of Bugula neritina. Classification (NCBI taxonomy): domain Eukaryota; kingdom Metazoa; phylum Bryozoa; class Gymnolaemata; order Cheilostomatida; family Bugulidae; genus Bugula; species Bugula neritina. Next base: position 4,978,908 of record OZ037770.1, read on the forward strand.
CGAAGGCTAGTTTTAGTTTTTCATCGTGTTCCATCCAAAGTTAGCTTTTAAGTTACTGAGCTGTTTTGCCCTTTGGTGATAAATGCTGAACTTAATCTTTATCTTTAGCGTTCAAGCTTGAAAACCACAACAATACAGGTAATTATACTCAAAACAATCATTTACGCTACTAACTTAGAATTGTTGCCAGGATTATTTGTAGTTATCAATTTAATAATATTTATACTATGACTAGGAGTAGGAGTCTGTCTTAGTCTATTCTATTCTATACTACTACTAGTAACTATTTAAATGACTTTCACTATGACTCACAGTTTGAGGTACGGTTACTCATAATGATAATCATAATGACTATTATTCATGATTTACTGATACTGGTATTTGGTAGTAAAACCAAATGTAACTCATTAATAATACTAATAGTAATAGTATAACTTATAACTATAAGTATAAGTAATTAATAATTATAAATTCACTATTACCATTAGTATTACTATTACTTATTACTTATTAGTATTACTGTATTATTATTTGGGTCTGACTCTGAGTTTTGCCTTTGCTATTAAAACTTGATACTCATACTGATAGTATTATATTTATTGATTTATTCTATAGTTAATATTTCAATTTACATTAGACTTACTCTTACTCTTAGTTACTTTTAGCCTCTGTCTTAGATTTTGTCAATACAGTTACTGATTACTATTACTATTAGTATTAACATTTGGCCTACTAGTACTAGTCAAACTACCAGTTCCTTTTGTGATTTTTAAATTAGCTCAAAGTTTGATTTAAAATATAATGATAAAATCTTTATCACATTATGCAGGCTTACAGTTAGTGTTACTATCAAAACTCAATTGATAATCATATTTATATTCATAAAAGCATCACCTATAATTAAATTGAAATGATAAATGTGACTAAATGTAAATGATTATAATGATGAAATATTAATGCGAGTTCATGATGATTCTATAGTTGACTTGACTTAGTTTTTCAGTAACTTACTTTTAGTCTTATTTAGTGAGTAGTAACACTAACTGAATGCATAAATAGTCTAAACTTTTTAATTTTATTATAAGATGAGCAAAAATTTATTCATATTTTAAAGTAATTCATTGAATTCAAATTGATTTTATAGTAAATGTCTTCAATAGGTTCAGTTGCACTTAGCTAGCTTTTTTACTCAATTAAATGCCCGAGTGGTTAATAGTTATCTAAAGACATTGCTTCAAAATTGCCAATTGCAGATATGCTAGATATTCAAGTGCATAATGTGTAATTTTACTGATAATACTATGTTAATATAGAATAATCCGATATTCTGTACATTTTAGAAAATGCACTTGTGAGGGCATTAGAGTGAAGACTTATACCTACACAACTCTACTACCTATCAATCTAATACTTCTAATGTAGACACTCCGAATTATGGCTTGCAAGGTTATGGCTTCTGCTTATTTCATTCATAAAAAGGTTTGCAGTCTTTTAATGATGTGCTTGAAAATTATCAAGCATTTTTTTAATTTAAATTGTTCTGTTTAATTCAATAAATTTAAACGTTGATGAAATGCAGGATCACAATTAACTACTGCCATAATAGTACTACAAGAGTGTTCAGCCAACTAAATTTTTATAATATAACTGGGTATAATTTCTAATCAAGCTACCGTTTCCTTTTGTTATTTAAAAAAAAGTCAACATTGTACTTTCAGCTCTGGAATAGACAATAAGTGGGTAGATTTGCAGAATGGAGGTCAAGTAGCAGCATCTATAATTGCTAGAAAATCAACTGATGATAGTGATGAAGCTTTTGCCACATACATGATGTTATGTGTCCATACTCCGTAAACTCATATTATGAAGACCAAGAAAGTAGAAAGATGATAAGTGCCTTCTCTGCAAAAACCGTAGAAGCTATCTAATTTTCTTTTCTTGATAAGAGTTAATTCAAGCATAATGGTTGTATCCAGGCTGGATTTTTTACTGCATTCAATTGGTTTTTTAAAATAATGTATTTGATGTTTTTTTTAAATGTGAATATTAATGCCTAATAAAACTCAAAAGTTCGAATAGCTGATTTTTGTTTATAATATTTTCAACATCTCAGCCAAATCAATTGCTAAATTTAGTTGCTGTTAGAGATTATAAAGATATTTATAAATGAACCTCGCATGATCTCATAATAGTCAAATAATTTTCTCATAAGTGTTCTACTCATAAAGCAATAATTATGAAACAGCACAGCTCAATAGCTGCAGTTTGATATATTACAGAATATATTAGAGGAAAGGGAGGTATTCAATGTATAAGAGGAAGCAGCTGCCATTTTGTTTTATATGATTTCCTGCTGACTTGGATGCCTAATTTAAATATCTCAACACACAAACTTGCTGAAACATCTTCTTTGCTGGAATTGTTAAACCTTTCAACCATTAAACAAAGTAAAAAGCAAATTGGCAAATAAATTAGACAAAAAGTTTGACGGCCATATTTGACCTAATTTCATGTTGAGGCAGCATGAAATTTAGTTTAACAGAAAGCCCAAACTTTCACAATTATTTTGATACCAAATTTGTCACTATTCCTGTTATACAAAGACCCGTTGCTAAGGCTTGTAAATTGTAAACAAATAATTCTCAACTTATTCTAGAGTTGCCAACTTTAAACGCGATTTTCTCGAAACAGTAATTTAGAAATTCTAAAAACGTTGAGGTTTTTAAATACTGATATCTCGAGTTCTACTTATGCTAGAGACTTCAAATGAAGTGCAAAATGTTCAGAAAAGTCTGCTCTATCACTCTATAGTGATAACTAGATATCCAACATTTTATATACATCCCTTGCTTTGTGGTGCCAGGTCACATATACAGTATAATATAATATTATTCTGATAGATTGGACTATATATATGTACATTTTCTATACTTTTTATATTACAGCTTATGTCAGCTGATTCAGTTAGAGAAACTACACATAGCAGATAATTTTCTCTACACAGTACCAGAAGTTGTGTCATCACTCACATCACTTAAAGAGTTGTATATGTGGAACTGTAAATTATCTACTCTACCTGAGAGGTTTGTGGAACACAGTCTTTCTTGTTTCAAATACTCAATAATTCACAGGTTGATATAATGCTTACCATGTATTGGGAATTAGTATATCACTATGTATTGTTGAATAGCATAATGCTATAAATTATTATTTTCTTGAGGCTATATGATATTAGAGTTTCTCAAAACTTGAAATAAATATGTTTCAGTTATCTGGCATTAAATTTCCTATTGCTATAAAACGTTCTTCAACAAATACTATATAGCACCCACTTGTGGTTTACTAGAATCTATTTCACATTAAATGTCTTTTACTTTGAATATGCCTTGTCGCAATAAATTTGTCTTTTTTCTGCATGTTATACCTGATTGAATACACAAGTATAGTAGACAGAGTACGTACTATTATCCTGGTACAGTAAATTACATATATTATGCACTTTATATTACAGTCTATGTCAACTGAATCAGTTAGAGAAACTAGACATAGCAAGTAATTCGCTCTACATGGTACCAGAAGTTGTGTCATCACTCACATCACTCAAAGAGTTGGATATGTGGAGCTGTACATTATCTACTCTACCTGAGAGGTTTGTGGAACACAGTCTTTCTTGTTTCAAACACTCAATAATTCACACATTGATATAATGCTTACCCAGTATTGCTAATTAGTATGTCACTATGTGTTGTTGAAAAGCATAGAGTTATAAATTACATATTTCTTGAGGCTATATGGTATTAGAGTTTCTGAAAACTTGAAAATAAATATGTTTCAGTTATCTGGCATTACAAATTTCTTATTGCTATAAAACCTTTTTAACAAATAATATAGCACCTACTTGTAGTTTACTATAGTGTGTATTTCTCATCAAATGGTTATTAGAGCCTTCTGTACTGTACTTTGAATAATATGCCTTAGAGTAATAACTTTGCTACTTGGATATTTTACTTGATTGAATATGCAGTGTTTGTTATGATACAATAGATTAAATATATCACATACTTTATATTACAGCCTGTGCCAGCTGACTCAGTTAGAGAAACTAAACATAGGAGGGAATCCTCTCAACACAGTACCAGAAGTTGTGTCATCACTCACATCACTTGAAGAGTTGAATATGGAGATATGTAACTTATCTACTCTACCTGAGAGGTTTGTGTGCCACAACAAATTTTATATATCACTTTTAACATTCAACAATTGTTATTTTGAAGCAGAATTTCAACACAGTAAGTACTACATTGAGATGTATATACTTTTTCTCTGCAAACCTCCATATGAATCTTCCCGTTGCTGGGCATATTGTCAATTAGCACACTATCTAGAAGTTTCCTCTGCTTCACAAGTTATTTTATAGTATTTCTATATCTTTTTGAATATTTCCCATGATAGGTTGACTGGGCTGTTTTTCAGAAGTCGTTTTAATAACTCTTTTCATTATATTATAACTATAGCTACTTCTGTACACATAATTGGTATATATTATATTATTATTATAGTAAAACAGTTTCTTATTACTGTCTGATTGAATGCACAAGTGCTATATACAGTACATAATATAATCCTGATACAGTGAATTACATATATTGTGCGCTTTATATTACAGTCTATGTAAGCTGACTCAGTTAGAGAAACTAGACATAAGTGGAAATCCTCTCAACACAGTACCAGATGTTGTGTCCTCACTCACATCACTTAAAGAGTTGGATATGAGGAGATGTAACTTATCTAATCTACCTGAGAGGTTTGTGTGTCACAGTCTTTCTTGTTTCAAATACTCAATAATTCACAGGTTGATATAATGCTTACCATGTATTTGGAATTAGTATATCACTATGTATTGTTGAATAGCATAATGCTATAAATTATTATTTTCTTGAGGCTATATGATATTAGAGTTTCTCAAAAGTTGAAAGTAAATATGTTTCAGTTATTTGGCATTACATTTCCTAATGCTATAAAACCTTCTTCAACAAATACTATAGCACCCACTTGTAGTTTACTAGAATATATTTCACATTAAAATCTTATTAGCTCATTCGCTTATTTAACTTTGAATTTGCCTTGTTGCAATAGTTTTGTTCCTTGGATATTTTACCTGATTGAATAGACAAGTATAGTATACACAGTATATAATATTATCCTGATACAGTAGATTACATATATTGTGCGCTTTATATTACAGTCTATGTAAGCTAACTCAGTTAAAGAAACTAGGCATAAGTGGTAATCCTCTCAACACAGTACCAGAAGTTGTGTCATCACTCACATCAATTAAAAAGTTGGATATGTGGAGCTGTGGATTATCTACTCTACCTGAGAGGTTTGTGTCATCCTAATGTTTGAAACATTCAATAATTCACATGTTGATATAATGCTTATACCAAGTATTGCTAATTAGTATGTCACTATGTATTGTTGAAAAGCATAAAGCTATAAATTAGAATTTCTTTGAGGCTATATTGTATTGGAGTTTCTCAAAACTTGAAAATAAATATGTTTCAGTTATCTGGCATTGAATTTCCTATTGCTATAAAACCTTCTTCAACAAATACTAAAGCACCCACTTGTAGTTCACTAGAATTTTTTTCACATTAAATGTCTTTTACTTTGAATATGCCTTGTCATACTAAATTTGTGTTTTTTTTTTCATGTTATACCTGATTGAAGACACCAGTATAGTATACGGAGTACATACTATTATCCTGATACAGTAGACTACATATATTACACACTTTATATTACAGTCTGTGCCAGCTGACTCAGTTAGAGAAACTACACATAAGAGACAATCCTCTCAACACAGTACCAGAAGTTGTGTCATCACTCACATCACTTAAAGAGTTGGATATGAACAACTGTAAATTATCTACGCTACCTGAGAGGTTTGTGTCATCTTAATGTTTGAAACATTCAATAATTCACAATTTGATATAATGCCTACCAACTACCAAGTAGTGCTAATTATTATGCCATCATGTATCGTTGAAAAGGATATAGCTACAATAGATTACAATTTTCTTGAGACTATATGACATTAAAGTTTCTCAAAACTTTAATTAAATAAACATGTTTTAATCATCTGGCATTACATTCTCTATTGCTATAAACCTTTCTTTAACAAATAATTTAGCACCCACTTGAAGTTTACTAGAATATACTTCACATTAAATGCTTATTAGCTTTCTGTATTTTACTTTGAATTTGTTTTGTTGCAATACATTTGTTTCTTGGATGTTTTATCTACTTGAATATGCAAGTATAGTATACAGAGTACATCCTTTAATCCTGATACAGTGGATTACATGTATTATACACTTTATATTGCAGTCTATGTCAGCTGACTCAGTTAGAGAAACTGGACATAGGATGGAATCCTCTCAACACAGTACCAGAAGTTGTGTCATCACTCACATCACTTAAAGAGTTGGATATGTGGAGATGTAACTTATCTACTCTACCTGAGAGGTTTGTGTGCCACAACAAATTTTATATATCACTTTTAACATTCAATAGCTATTATTTCATAGCAATATTTCAACACAGTAAATACTACATTAGGATGCAAACCTGCAAACCTACATATGAATCTCACCGTTTCTGGGGATATTGTCAATTAACACACTATCTATAGAAGTTTCCTCAACTTCACAAATTATTTTATAGTATTTCAATATCTTTTTTGAAATGCTTACCATGATAGGTTGACTATGCTTTTCTTCAGAAATCGTTTTAATAACTCTTTTCAATATATTTTAACTATAGCTACTTCTGTATACAAAATTAGTTTTTATTATATTATTTTAATAACATATTATCTCATTATTTTCAAATTAGTCAGAAAACCACTTCCTTATATTTTCAATGACATCATATATCACATACTTAACTCAATAAACTGTATTGTGTAAGGCTCATTAGTAACAATGCATGGTGGATTATATAGTATGTTTTACTTAAATAATCACATTTGAGGTACAAATATTTCGACATGAAAGATCTGACATTATATTGCTAACCTAAGAAGAGAAAACAAATCATATATTGCCACTTTGTTTTTTGCATGCTCTACTTTAGTTGTCTCTCTCAACTCTTGGTGTAGTAGAAGCCAATTTTTATTCTATTCCTGTTCTCAAATAACCAATGAATATATTTCTTTATATCTAATTCACATTTTTAAGTGACTAATTAACTGGCCTTTAAAAGTGTAACATGTTCCTTGCAAGACGATGACTTTCCAGAGTTGTATTCTATCATAGTGAAATAATTCACAGCTTCTACTTTCTGTCTAAAAATATGCTGCATTTATTAGAATACTTAGTGGGAAGTTGTGTCAGAAGTATTTTTTTTTATTGAAACTACTTTAATGCCTTGCGTAGGTGTTTCAGAGCTGTACTGTGTTCCTATTTGATGATAAATTACATGTATTATGGCACATAAAACAATATTCCTTATAATTATAACATCCATATAGTAGAATATCAGTGTGAACAGTTACTCAGTGATCAGAAGTGTCAGAAGTATTTTATTTTTACTTCACATTACTTTAATGCCTTATGCAGCTGCCACAAAGCTGTAGCCTACCATGTTCCTATTTGCTGATAACTGTATCATGGCACATACTAGAAATTTTCTTCTCTGTATTATAAAATATTATTCCTTCTAGTAGAATACTTGTGTGAACAGTTACTCAGTGATCTGCCATATAGAAAAAGATTTCTGTATGATAGTATTCTGTCTAGGGTGTGTTTTTATGACAGTACTTAGTACAAATGTAGCACTTTTCTTACCAAATATACTTATAATTATACTGTTATATATATCTCTATGAAATACTTAAAACTTTATGCATCGTATATATATAACATGATACCCGTACATAATTGTAACTTAGACATACTTGTTTTCTTTCCTAAATTAATGTACTAATTCAAGGTATTGTATATAAACTTGTTATAGCAACTGCAACTCAGTACTATATTATGTGTAATTATTGTTATACTAATATTGGGTATCTTTATGAAAACTATTATATCAATTATCTGTATAGTTAGGTCTAATAATAGAAATATTATATATTGTTAGAATACAGAGATTAAAGAAGTTACAGAAACTCAACATTTCAAGGAATAAATTCACCAGTCTCCCATCTTCAGTATGTGCATTGAGCAATCTGCACATACTGAATATATCCTACAACGAATTTATGGAATCTTTGAGCCCTGAGATACTACAGCTAACACATCTTAGGACCTTCGATACATATAGCTGTGATGCTCTTACATCTCCTCCACTGGAAGTCTGTAAAAGAGGACTCGATGCTGTGCGACAATACTACACAGACTTGGCTAAAGGTGCTGGTAGAAATCTTCCATTTGCTACAATAGTGGTGTTGGGGAACACCATGGCAGGTAAAACCAGTCTAATCAGAACATTACAGAGCACTGACAAGAAAAGAGTTTTAACTGACAGAAGTCCTAATGCAGAGTATGATGAGACCACAAAAGTGTTCAATGTGGAAGAGGTGGAGGTGGATGGTACAACTCTTCGTCTCATAGATATGGGAGGCCAGGAGGTCTACCATATCACATACCATTTAACACTGAGACAGAATTGTGTACCAGTAATTGTAGTCAACATGGAGCAGTATGATCAGATTTCGAAAATGTCTACAGACAGAGAGGCTGTGAGAAAGCTGGCTTTTGACTTCATGTCTCACCTCTATCTCGCTCATCCAACTCTTGGCCCACCTAAGCTTGTTTTCACACACAAAGATAAGTTTCCGAGTGAAGTTTTCCAACGGCTTCGAAAAAAGTTTCTTAAAGTTTCTGAGAAGTTATGCAAAAATATTCTTGAAGAAGAGAACAGTTTGGAAGGTGACTTTGCTCGAATTCAACATTTCACTGCATCAAACGGAAAAGTGTTCTCCAATGACAACATATATGAAGTTGGGAAATTTGACGAGTACAAGATATTTGAATCGATTAAAAAATCTCTTCTTCAAAGTTGCCAACACTTTGTGAAGCCACTTCCAAAAGTCTGGGAGGATGTCAACAACAACATTTTGTCATTACAGACCTCACATAACACCTTTGATGAAATATTGGCTATGATAAACGAAAAGCAGGATAACATTGAAGCAAAACACTTGGATACGATTATCATGTACATGCATGATTGTGGCAAAGTTCTCTGGTATAAACATATTGATGCACTCAGGCCATACATATTTCACAAGATCACGGAAATTACCAAGCTACTCTGTGTCTTGTATCATCATGATCCAGACGTCTGGCAAAGTAGAGTTGATCAGTTCCAACCGTATTTTTCAATGGAAGGAGTGAGGATTGAAAAACAAGAATTTGAAGAGTTTGTGAATTCCTTTAGAATCAATGGCTTGATGATGAAATCTCTTCTTGTATATTTGATTTGAAAAGAAACTTCGTTCACTGGTGAAAATGATGTGAAAATTGCTGTTTGCTTGCTCAGAACATTCCGTTTATTGTATGGCCCTTTGAATAATGATTCTGAAGATCCGTACTTCATAGTCCCTCAGTTTGCCAAAGAATCCTACAGCCTCTCCTACACTCCGCCAAAGGAGCTGATGCTTTATACCGAAACGCAGTTTAATGGTCTGGCATTACCACAGCATGTCTACCATCAGATGACGGTTGGTTTGCTGGAACTATTTGCTGACAATTCTGCCACAATACAGGTGAAGAGAAATGGAGCAAATGTCTATCAAGATAAAATATATACACAGCTGATACATGACTATGAATCTAAAAGAGTTTTGCTCTACGCGTCATCTGATGCAAATAATATCACCAAAGCGTGGGAAAAACTCATTTCAGTCAACAACAACATCCTCAGACATGTTATGGAAACTTGGACTGCCAGTCGTCCAGTCACTGCCTGCATCTGTGCTCACTGCTTACTGCTAGGTGTTCTGTGCCCTAAAAAGTCTATTCATCCTAAATGGTGTTTTCGCTCCCTGATGAAACCTACACCAGTTGTCAAGAAGTGCAGCGGATCTTCAACAATCTTGTGCAATAATGAGGAGATCCCAAGAGCTCTGATTTTTCCATGTATGTATCACTAATATTGTTTATTACTATGATTTTATAAATGGAAACTTTTGCCTACTACATAAATGATTTTCTTTACTACAAACTCTAAACAAAACCTGCTAAAAAATTTTTAAATTTGAAAATAATCAAACAAAAGGCATTATATCTCGTGTTGTAACATTCTTGCAGTGGTTCTGTCTCAACTTATGTTTAGCTACCATTTAAGTTGATTACAGTATACATAATATGTGAGCTGGTTGTAGTATATGTAGACTGCACTGTTTTATTCAGGTGAGGCATTGTCTGAGAAAGAAACCGATGAGCTCGTGAAGCTATTGACTCAACTCAAACTTCGTAAACAACAGAATGATGCAACCAGAATTGGTATATCTGTATAATACTCACTTTATCAACCTTTAATGTTATTAAAGAATTCAGAGATCTCAATACATGCAGCAGTTCGTTTACTCTGACTAGAATTTTTAGAAAACTGATTGTTTTTGTCAAGCGATCAAGGAAATGGCAATTTTGCTATTCTTCTGTTTTTTAAATCCTGGTGTTAGCCAATCAAATCATGTGACTGCAGATGATGATGATGATCTGAGTGATCTCTCTGAAGATGATGACAATCTGTATCCTGATGAAGACAATGAGAAAGACATGAAGTTGATACAACCCAACCTAAAGACTACCAGAAACCTGAGGATTAAGAATCTTTTCTCAAATGCTGAACAGGTTGGTGCATCAGTTTAGGGTCATATGTTCACCTTATTCGTTAGATTCTTATGCTTGTATAACCTATTCTTAGACAGAACATTATAAACACATGCATCTGTAGCAAAATGATACTATTTACTGTTAGCTTTATTATTAGGCCATGTGTGCCTCAAACATGTTTAACTAGATTTACAAATATGTCAACTAATACTATCATTTTTAGTATATTTTTATCCAGGTGTTCAGTATGACCAGAGAGAGAGGAAGAGCTCTGATAATAAACAACAAGAACTTTGTTGAAAGACCAGACTTATGCAGGGAAGGTTCAGATGCTGATGTTGAGAATATGTCTCTCATGTTGAGATCTCTCAAGTTTGATGTTGAGACACACTCAGACCTGACAGCAGAGGTATGTTGTTATGGTGAAAACAATGCGAGCACTATTTAACCATCAAGTAGATTTTCGTATATAATGTCTTGTTTGTTCTTTAACCAAATATTTTGTAAAGTTTGTAGTATATTTTAACAAAATATTTTTTTTCACATTCACTGAATTATATCTTTAATTGTACTTAAGAATTTTTCTAAAGCTGCATTGAAAATTTTGGGTCTTGTTAGTTTTTGCTCACTTTTTGGTTTTTTGTTAGGTTGATGAGAAAACTTTTTGCTCACATTGCATATGAGTCAGCTTACTTCATTTAGTACACACCAGGAAATTATGACCTAACATTAAAGTTTACTCATAATCCATTGAAATTTACCATACATGGTATATTTATGTGCTGATTTTAACTACGCATAACAGAAAAGGTTAGCTAGGAGGGGATTCCCCAACATTAAAGCACAGGTCATTGTCATATGCACTTATTATTTTATATGTGCGGACCGTTACGAAAAAACTGTGACTGTCTGCAAGTCCAAATTAGCTAAATAATTAAGAAAGACATGGGAAATTAAGCATAATCAAAAATCATCTTGACTATTTAGTTGTATTTATTGATATGCTATTAGTTTTAGGCAAAAACCTATAAATATTAGCACCTAAATTGAAAAAATAGCTAAAACTGGAGATTTCGAGTGTGTACTAAATTAAGTAAAATGACCCATAACTCTATAGCAATTATTTGACACTTTAAATGAAGTAAATTTGTTTGACTGTTTAAATTCGTTTTCAAATTTGTAGGAAATGCTGTCTGCTGTGAAGTCTGAGGTGAAAAAGGGGAAACACAAAGAGTTTGGATGTCATATACTGGTTGTTATGACTCATGGTAGAGAAGATAACTGTATCTATGGAACTGACCTCGAGAAGGTCAACCTCACTGACCTGTGTGATTTGCTCACTCCTTTGTATTTCGATGGAACAAATAGAAAACCTAAGGTTGTCATACTAGAAGCCTGCAGTGGAGGTAGTTTGTAGTATAAATTTGAACTTTTAGTTCAATGGTTGAACTAGTAAATACTCCCTGTCAGAAACTAGTCATCTAATTAATTGGCGCTTTAACATGATTCATAGTTTGGATTGCTTGAGCAACTGGGTGTCTTGAGATTGTTTAGCTCACAATATTAAGGTCGTTGTTATGTATGTGTTACAGCAAACATTGAAGTAAGCCCAGACAGATCTGGTCTTGCAGCAGATCAAGAAGAAGAAACTGAAGCTGCCTCTTCTACACCTTCTGAAGCTAATGAAGAAGACAATGATGAATATCCTGAACCGCCAAGAAAAAGAATTAGACTCATTAGACCAGTCTCACCACCAGAACCTAGAATAGAAGAGTGTAGAACTGTACGGGATATAGATGATCTTCTTGTTCTGAAGAGTAGCGTCTGCTGTAAGTATAGCAAGAGAAAGTTGTTCATTGGTTTGATAAATGTGCAGCTACAGTTTTTTTCAATCTAAAAGTCTGTTTCCTAAATTTAATCTGACCATGCTATATGTAATCTTTTTCTTGTTCTTCGTAAATTGCGAGTTAATGTTCAAAATCAAACAGAATTTAGAAAATTTCAGGCTTGCTTTGTCTACACCATGCTTTGAGTTTCATTTAATTTTATTGCAGCATCAAAGAGACATCCTGAGTATGGATCTCCTATGATTAGAGCTCTAGTATCTTCAATCTACAAACATGCCTGTCATCGTGATCTCTACACCATCTTTCAGCAGGTGAGTTTAAAATGATAATTTTGTCAATTTCTACTTGTATATAGAAATATTTTTATGTTTAGCTGTGTGATAATTTACAATTTGCATGTCCAATGAATAAAATATAATGTAAATTAGGTAGCTTCTTAAAACGTGCTCGTATTTTTACTAATTTATATTTCTCCCACTGTGCCTGTTGTAAAGGTTAAAGCCCAACCTCAAGCTTTTCTTTAATATATTCTATAGTGGTAGCAGACAACTCTCAGGATCTACTTGCTTAGATTGAATATGAATAGGAAAGCCTAGTTTAGCAGCTGAAAGTTGTACCTTATCACAGCTATAAGTAGTTAGTTAGAACACAGTCTTACTAGTCATTACTTACTCTACAGGTGGACACTAAACTAGTGAAAAAACTGTATGCAGATGAAGATTCAGAGAGAAGCAGAAATTTGGTTGCAATCTGGAATACCCTTCCATTCAGTAAAAGACTTTACCTGTTTCCTGGCTTCGATGGGTTTAATAGAGAGGACAACTCCTCACTCAGCACATAAATCCAATATGAAACTGCGCAAATTTTAGTTTAGTCGTTGAACAAAGTTCTATGACATTTTACTCTACTTGCAGAGTGAGCTTGCGTGTATGGGGATAAATAATCATAGCTGACAGCTAAATTATCTACATGAATCGAAGAGTTCTTACTTTTATATTTTACCTTGGATATAAACCTATATGTTGATTACATCTATATCATTAAATTTCCTTGTGATGTCATTTCCTATCACATAATCATATTATTATATAATATTTTGTCTTCTCACATTACCGTTACATAATCAGTTCACTTCGGAGTTAGTATTTGTGTTTCTATATAGTATTTTATGCCGTATAGTAGTTATATTAACACTTAAATAAATATTTTTTGCCTTGTAAAACATTAACCATTCCTGCTTATTATATCAGTTATATGGTTTTTAGTCTTTGGTTATCATTTATATTTTGATCTAACATTAAGCACTGACTATGTTGTTTCGGCACATGTTCTAATGGCTATGGTAATATTATTATCATAATTATAGTAGCTTGCTAGTATATATTGAAGTTTGCTCTTTATATTTTATCAATAAATTTTATTCAAATATTTTATATAAAAAATTTCAATTGCTTTTAAGATTTCAAGTCTGGAAAATTTTACTTCAATAATCTGTGATTAAAGTAACGAGTACATTATTTACAAATAATGGTTATAAAATTTGTCATTTTCTTATCTGCATCTGCAAACCAATCATTTTTCAACTAAGCTAATGAAACGACAGCATCATTTTTCACTTAATGCTATTAAGACACTTTGTGCAGATATGACTCATTAGTTTTAGAAGACATATCATTTAGGAGAAGGTAAACTTCAATCTCAACCCTCCGCTGCCAACCAAAGGAAAGGCTTAATCTGACAGTTCATGCAACGACGCTGGTGCCGAACTGTAACTGCTCCTGTAGGTACGCCAGCGACGTGGAGAGTGGGGACATGCTACACGGGCAACAGCCTGTTTTCCGTATGATCAATGCCCAGGCACACACCTGCACACCACCATCCTTTTCTCACTGGAGAGAAAACTCCGGATTTGCCTTCTGCGGAAACACAACATGTGGAGCGGTTATAAGCTGAAGCTCAATTTGTGTAGAGCAAGGCACCAGGTGTTGCTTCTGACGGTGGAAGAGGTCTCTAGATCTCGCTGGACAGTTACCACTCGCAATAAGCTGGGAAGCCTCCAGCCAGTTAAGTGATCTTCTGCCACAGTCCGCCTTCCTCATTGGGCGCAAAGGAAAAAGAGGACAACCGAACAGCAGACTGCAATCTTTTACGGGGCAACGAAAAATTGAAAATAAGAGACCAGGTCCTGAATTGAAATGTTTGAAGGTCCGTACTTTGCTAACTTTTCTATTTATCAATTTACAGAACATCAAAGACACCTGAAAATCATCCATCATAAACGATGAATTCAAGAGAATAAGCGTCGACATTACTACCCTTCAAGAAACGCAACTAGCTAATAGTGGCACTCTATAGAAAATTACTACACATGTTACTGGCGGGAAAGAAGTTCTAATTAGCCAAAAGTGTATCAAGTTGGCTTTGCAGTGAAGAACAGTTTCTTGAGTATGGTAGAGCCATGTACTAGCAGCTCATTGCATAAGAGCAATGTATAAGGGCATCAAGATGGCAACGGGACTAATCCATAGTAAGATGCCTCCTCTCAAACCTTCCACTGGAGAAGTCATCACCAAAAAAGGAAAGCAGATAGAGAGATGGGTAGAACACTAGACCCACCTGCACTCTCACCAGAAAGTTGTGTCTTCCTCTGCTCTTGATGCAGTTGAATGTATGTATGTCCACTATTGATGATTTTGATGACGAAACCACTGTAGATGACCTTGATAACGCCATTGATAGTTTGTCCTAAGGCAAGACACCTGACAGTGATGGAATATCTCCTGATCACATCAAGCGCTGCAAAACTAATCTTTTACATTCCCTGCATGAAGTTCTTTGTCAGTGCTGGGAAGAAGGTGCTGTGCCACAAGACATGAGAGATGCAAACATCACCAAACTTTACAAGAATGAGAGAGACAAAAAAAAGATCTCAACAATTAAAGAGGCATCTATTTCACTGCTCAGCATTGTTGGCAAAGTGTTTGCCAAAGTCATCCTGGCTCACCTACAGATACTAGCTAAACGGGTCTACCTGAGTCGCAGTGTGGTTTAAAGAGCAAAAGATGCCTTTTCATGTTGCCTTTGTCAAATTGACAAAGGCTTTTGTCCTGGTCAACAGAAAGCAGTTGCCAAAAATCCTTCCAAAGATCGGCTGCTCTTCAAAACTGCAAAGCATGATAGAATATTTCTACATGCAATAACATGAAGGAGACAGCAATGTTTGACAGCAACTTTTTCGGAACCCTTCGACATACGAAGTGGCGTTACACAAGGCTGCATTCTTGCACAAACACTCTTTGGTGTCTACTTTGCCACGCTCTAAAAGCGCGCTTTTGATAATACATCAGAAGGTATTTGCCTACAAACTAAATTCAATAATAAACTCTTTAATTTTGCCTGACTCAGATCCTCCAAAAAGTTTTTCGAATTGTCATCAAAGACATGCTGGTTGCTCATGATGCTGCTTTGATATGAATAATTGCTTGCAATATAAGATTCCATAACTGTTGGCATATGCAATGCGTTTTGTTGGTGAAACTTCAGGTTTCGGGGTTGTTTTCTCTCATAGCCCTATAATTATACTATATCAACTAACTAGGCAAAACTCTGTGGAAATAAAATCGAATGAACAACTAATTGAGAATTATTCAACATTCTTTGTTTAAAATATTATAATGCTGCTCACTAACACAAACTAACATGCATGTATGTATAACTTTTTAACAGACATTGAGTGTTTTTTTAAACAATAAAAATCCTTGGTGGTATAAATTAGCAAATTGTTAAACCCCTTAAGGTATTCTGCAGTTATAATCAACTATGACGAAGCCTACAGTTGAACTTAATTCTATTTCCTGTATTGTTCATCTAGAACAGGCACATATGACACGCTATAGGACTGTGTTTAAGGTTGGCCAGTGACCCCATGTCTTGATACAACTTACACCATCTTTAAACTCAATATAAAATTATCTAGATATAAGAATGTGTGATGAACAAACCAATGTGACAAACATTACCAGATATGAATCAAAACCAGATAGTTTATCTCTCCAGGTCTGTTAGTTTACTTTGTCTTCATGTTTGTAATGATTAGCTAAAAGCATCATTTTCAATATATAACTTTTTTATTTATCAAAAATTATTAAACTTGCTTTGATGTCGATGAAATTATATATATATATTTCAATGTATAATAATGTTTGTGAGAATTGGTGAAAAAATACATAACGTGCAACTTTCTTGCAAAAATATAAATAGTTATTACAGACAAAAAATGGATCCCAGTGCATATAAAAAATATGTATATAGATCTCGTATATGCTTCGTATTTTCACAAATGATAATATTCTACGCTATGTGTCCAATACCAAAATATGAACGTGATCAAACAATAATAGAGTATTCTAAAAAAATATTCTTAACTTTTCACTCCATAATCCTGTATTTTAATTCAGAGTTGAGGAGTTGTCGTTCTTGTCTAGAGTTGGCTATCAGAGAGGAATTTTCATGAGACCGTCTAGACAGATATGGCAAAGACTCGCTGATTGTTCCAACAGCCACTGATTTATACACAGGATATCCCTTTTGACCTAAATACAACAGGATACTGAGAATAAATATTTATTGACAAGCTTCTCGTATAGTTCGATGGAAGTTGTCTTCTTTTTGAAGAATATTTTTCCTGAAATAGGTATATATAGGTGGCTGAGTATTATAGGTTTAGATAGCTCTTAAGAATTACTAACTACAGATGAAGGTATATTTAAACCGGTCAGGTTCCGTTGGGTTTTGAATATTTACTGAGTTTAAAACAGTGCGACTTTGAATTTTATTGCACGATTCTCATCTGCATTGAAGAGTTTAAAGTTGATTTGTAACTTAATAAATTTTCCGGGTTTATGGTCACTAACCCTACAACAGTCCCAGATAGAAAAAGTAAACTACAATTTTCTCTTTTATGTTGTAAAAGAAAATTATGACTGAGTACCCTTTTTCAACTCACCAGTGGCCTTTGTATAAGATAGAACTGCTGTCTATATGCTTACTAAGCCTGTGCTTTAACCACTAGATCATGCTGCAATAGTTACACTTACCTAGAGTATATGTTATGTGGTCACACATTCCATAAACCTGAGCAAGTATCACTTTCCTCTCTTCACTTGAAATACCATAACTTCTCATTCTACATGAGAATATTATTACTATAGCTATCTTAAGTTTATATAATACATTATGCATGCACATAGATATAATGTATATGGGCATTGCATCCGAGAGGAATGGATTATGTAAAGTTGTTAG
This sequence comes from Bugula neritina, assembly GCA_964035545.1. NCBI lineage: Eukaryota > Metazoa > Bryozoa > Gymnolaemata > Cheilostomatida > Bugulidae > Bugula > Bugula neritina. Next base: position 4,996,906 of record OZ037770.1, read on the forward strand.
TAATAAAACATTTGATCAGTTTCCACCACAGCATGACCAGCTACAATTAAACTGGTAAAACTATATCTACCTTTCTACAGCCTGTTTGATGGAATCTTGGTTATGAGAAGCGAGAACAAATCTGATTTGTCTCCCCTGGTTACTGTTATCACGGATCTTCTGCAGTAGCCAGTTGGCTGTAGAGTTGTATGAGTTATGTGTAGCCTGTATTCCATCGTGTACAGGACAAGGATGACCTTGACTTTTAGCTCCATTTTCCTCAGCTACCATGTACGCCCCCCTTACCAACTTAGCTGAAATATCAAACACACAGTTTTTGGAACCTCAGCCTTCTGTTATATAAACAAATTAAATAATTCTACATAATATATGTGTGAATCAGTCAAAAGGAAGTAAATAAACATTCCTAAGTAATTAAACAAATATAATATTGAACTATACTCATCTGTTGATAAAAATTTAAAATTAGCTGTATTTTGTCAAAGTTTATATTATGAACAATCTCATTTTAATATAAGTTAAGTGTTTTGTTTTTTTACAAGAACCCAACATTGTAGAGTCATTAGAGTATAATTGGATGCATCAATAAATTTTAAAATGCATTTTGAGATATACCAATCAGCTGAAGAAAGGGCATCGGAAGGTCACATGGATCCACAGAATATAGTATAAACTGTAATAGATTATCCCAAATCAATCTTTAATCTAATATACAATATGTTGGCAATTGTGAAGTAGAATTTCCTATCAATTATATATGGCTTTGCTAGTTCAACATATTGGGAATTTTGATTATTATTTATATACTTGGAAGTTGTTCTCTAAAATGGTGTTGAGGGCCAACGCATAGACAACTCCGTATGCTAATCAGGTAATCAACCGGAAAACTGACTGACTCACCCCCATAGTGAAGGTTATTCTTCTCAGCAAAATTGAATTCCCACTGCAAGGCCTCAAATGACTTCTACAATGTGCAAGAAACAACCAACATAGTGTGCACACATGCAGACATCTTTGTAGAATAGGTTATACAATTACCAAAAATATATTTACATGGAGAAACAAAAACACATCTTCTGCACCTTGAGAACCAATTTGGATCAAGTTTAAATGTTTAATAGAGAAAAAATAATGAAAGAAAGACAACTTTTGTTTGGTCTGTAAATCCACATTCTGAAACTTATAACTATCTGTAGATAACAGCAGTCTAACCTTGAGGTAGCATTGTGTTGTGTTCCAAACAACAGCCTTAGTCCTATTACACACTAGACTGAGAGCCATGGCCAAAGCTGTGAGAGCCGGGTTCGTGTTGGTATACTCAGCGTCTACCATCAACACGGTATTCGTGGCGACTGCTTTCTGTCCCACTTCACCGAGCAGGATCAGCCCCGACAGCAACTCTGGAACAGTGCCGGAAGCCCCAGGTGTCTCCGCTAGCCACTTCAGGGTGTTTACAGGTGCAGCATAAGTGCTGTATAATGCAGTGGAAGTAATTATGAATGTCAGAACAAATTTTAGTTGATATTTGAACTATTTAAAAGGAGTCAACACAGACTTATATGACAAAACACACTCAAGTTTAAAGTCCTTATCCTAGATGGACGAGATATTTTAAAAGCTGGCTAAAATCTTAAATTATTATGTAGCACAAGAGTAACAACACACATGACCTTTACTAGAGATTGACCCCATGAAATTGGTTTTACTAAGTCAGCAATCTCACTTTCAAACCAATGCTGCTTTCCAACATATTTATATGATAAGCAGAAGGTATAATAATATGCAGATTTGGTGAACATCAATTTTTTGCAGATTAAGGTTTTTGAGCTTCACAATTGGCACGTTGAATATGCACTCCAAACCAAGACACATGATTACAATATAGGAACTTAAGCTATATCTCATGCGATCCATAGATCTAAAGGACTTATCACTCACACAGATTACAGACTATCACTACTTCTCACTGCTACAGGACTATCAGGACTATCAAGAGAAAAGATTTAATGTGAACCAGTTACAACTGGCTTCAACCAAAACATTGCGATATGTATAAAAAAAATTTCAATGATGGCTGTCACTGAGACATGAAAATATAATAGCTCATGATAAGCTGACTGACAGCACAATACTATGGAAACTGAAAAACCCATTTGCTATGAATTATAATATTTATTTTGTAACGAATCTAAAATCTGCCAGCCTACACTGCAAATGCTCTTATATAATTGAGAGCTCCTCCCCCTCCCCCTCCCCCTACACTATGCCCTTTGTTATAACCCCTTTTCCCCTTCCCACACCACTTACGCTCACTGCATGTCCATCATTGCTTATGTGAATGAATTGTTCATTTGGTCAACATGCCGAAACAACTACTTTGAATGAAACCACAACCATAAGTTAATACAAACTACAAGCACAATTTAATCTGTTATCATAATGGCAGCCAAGCTTTTTGATGTAGAATGTTCTAGAAATATAATGAATAAACTATGGGGTTGTTTAAATACACAATGGCGTTGTTTCCATGACAACAAAGTCCATCTACATTCACACTAAACATTACATTATCTTGATTGTTATTCTTAAACTTGTGTAAGTCTTGTAAGTCTATGTAAACTCATGTAATTCTTAATTGTTTTTTTTCAAGTTCTCAAATAGAATTCACACTTTCTATAAAGTGTATAAAGTGTATATATTTGCAGTTGAAATTGAAATTTATGATTTCTAGTTAAAAGTCTGGGTGCAGAGCGAAATTAGGTTACTGTTATAGTAATATAGGTGAAAACCAAAATATATAAAAATAACTACAGCCTTAAAAAGGAATCAAAACCTAAATTATAGCCCAAGTCCTAACAGACTAAAAGAAATATCAGATGTTATACCAGGGTTGTGGGTGCGCATGTACTCAGCTGAACTATAAATAACTTTCTCTCTCACTTCATCAGACAGTAGGGACAGTGACTTCTGTTCAAATACAATAATAATATATCTTATAAGTATATCAACAGATGAACAGAAGTCTTAAATTATAATTAGACAATTGCAATTTTTAATGCTTTCATAAACATAACATACATAGATTTTCACAGGATAAATCTAATTCCGTTGAACTAAATGCCAAGTTTTACCAATTAAAATACTGAAACCAGAAATAGTAGCTAAAACAACAAAGCAAGCAGTGAACTCACCAACAGGTGTGATGTGAACATAGCAGAAATACGAATTTGCATGTAGGAGCCATACGGAGTTATCTTTTCAGTAATACCTTCCATCATTTTGATAATGTTTTTAGCATTGCCATTAGCTTCCTGAACCCTTTAAAGCAATCTAATTCAATTGCAAAACTGGAATAGAGCCAATAATAACAAACTGAAAATGAAGTCATTTTTTTATTCTTAGTTTGCAGTCACAGTTGTCGTTTTGATAAAGATACAAAATATTGTTATTAAAAACTTTTTTAATAAAAAGATGCTGATATATCACTAATGATAAAGTACATCATATGACCTGTGTGGATCTCAAAAGTAACAGTATAAGATAAAAGTCAAACATGTTATATAAATTTGAATATGTTATACAACATTTGCTGATACCTTATGACACATTGTCAAGCATACGGTATTGGGCTGCATGCACTGCAAAAAGCTGTAATGTGAAGCTTGCTATGTTAATTATAATCAGCAAAGTACTGAATCAGATCACATTTCAGATCAAGTCACAGTTCAAGTCAATTATGGCAATGTATGACTTTATAGTGTTTAAATGAATTGAAAATACAATATAACCAATAAATTGCTCTAACAGCATTTATCACAGTTTCTAAAATACATTTTTGTAATCATAGACCATAGTACCAAAAACGCAATCAACAGATTTTTCAAGTCCTTGCTATATAAAGTTATTAAATTAACTTTTGTTGATTCCATATTCTATAAAATTATTGTCATCACTAGGAACTGATCCCGACACCCGCCGGTTGCAAGTGCAGACGCACTAACCATACTACACCACAAGGTCTATTGGAAAATCGCAATAATGCGCACTTGCTCAAAAATTAACTCATTCCAGAACATTTTTGAAGACAAGTTGCATATAGTCAACACTCTAACTAAGTCCACAGGTGAGTTGAATAAAATCAGCTTGAATAAACTCTGAGAATTAGTAAGTCATTTAGCTGTCCCACGCATAAAGAAGGCAGACAACTTAAAAATAGTTCTTATGTATTTTATGAACTACACATTTCTACGCTTCGGGCTGTCATATACCAACCCTCTAATCTACTTGAAAGAGAAAGGAAACTTACTTGTCTATGGCCTCCATTACCATTAGAACAAATGTGCCACTGTTGGCTTTAGCCAGTTTATCAATATTATATCTAACATCGGCTATAGTCACACCCCCAACAAACTGGTCATAGAACAGAGGCTTTACAAGGGCAGAAGACAGTCTTTTACCCAGAATTCTCTGTGTCCTTTCAAATATCTGTAACAAAACAATTGCTGCTCAAGACTCTACAAATATTTTCCAACTGAGAAATAATATATGTACAGAAATAACAATATTCTATAACATTGTTCCACCTTTATATTATGTCTGTTTAAATTACTGAGTGAAGCACATCACCAATTGATGTGATGGCAAAGGTGACTGATATCATTGACTTCGATAATATTGCTAAAGAATATTTTATTCACTTTTTTATTTACTTTGCTTTCTATAAAACTGCATAATAATTGGCGAATTTTCAAGTCCTACTGGTTAAGAGTTGTATGCTCCTGTCACTTATCACAATATTATATTGAGTTATAAGAAGCACACTAAGATGTAAGTTATAATAAACTGTCATATCATATTGTGCAATTTTACAACTTCCCTATAATAAGATAATGATGCGCAATATTATATAAAGTTGTGGTGTTTTGTAATACAATACCCTATATAATTTACATAATAAGTTTCAAAAGTAATGTAAAGCGAGACTTAGTATGTAACACATAACCTCTGCTGATCTGCTGACAAATGTCCTGCTGGAACAGACTCTGAAGACTGTCAGAGCTCTCACAATCTCCCACAATGACTTTTCTTTGAAAGCTTGCTTGTGATCAGTGAAATCAAAATCTGCAACTGGAGATGTCGCTGTATCTTCTGCAACTGTTTCTTGGTCGATTAAAACTGCCTTTTGCTGACGGGGCAAGACAGTTGATAAATATTTCTGCTGCCGAAAATGTCGGGCAGAGAGCTTGAGAAAAGACATTACTGGACAAGTCAGAATCTGAGTGCAAATTAAACTTGTTTTACAAAACAATGTTGTGGGAGAATCTAATGTCAGCTGTCAAGTGTGGTTACTGCAGAGTGTGTTGTACTGTGAACAGTAAACTTCTAACACTCAGTTTGATTGGCCTAACAGTAATATCTGGTCAGTTACTTACAACAAACCAGACACTGTGTAACATATTAATATAACACTGAAGTAAAGATTTACACTATAATCTGATTGGTATAGATATATCATTTGCCTACATCAGTGTTGGTATATTTAGCTTGCCTCCAAGGACTGCATTGTGCAAACAAATTTCTCATTGACCAATGGAGACAGTGCTATTGCAGGCACAAATTCATTCAAACAGTTCTATCAAATTAAATAAGGGCTTACACTATAATCTGATTGATATAAAAATACATTATTATTTGCATAGGCTTTTTACATATGTCAGCATATTAAACCAGCTGAGCAACTGAAAGTAGGAAAAGACAAACATCTGGTTGAATGAAAGCTAATGTTGTCACAAAATATTCCGCTAAAAATGTAAAATGAAACTGAAGTTGCATTTCATACTTTCACAACTTTCAGTCAAAAATTCAATTTGGTCAAATTAAACATTTTACCAAGTTGAATTGCATTGGAAAAGCCAGTTGCAAAAGTCTTCAATTGTGACAACCTAATTAGCCAATTTTAAAATAACACTTAAAAAAGAAGATAACTCCTTGTGGATGGTGATATTCAGTTATGACTTTAAAGACTAGATGACATATTTAAAGTATGTTTATAATTATATTGGCTACGCCTTTTATTATTACTTTAAATTGCAATCAGCTTTACAAATTAACTACAGTCTCAAATGACTTCAAATAGCAATTAAGTCAGCCATATTTGACTGTTAGAAAGTGAGTTTCAGCAGCAATATGATTTCAATGGGTTTCAATAATTTATTATAAAAGAGTACTCGCTCAAGTGAAATTGACTGAAACCCGGCACTTTTTTCAAATAAAAATCAAAACCAGCAACTAGTAGTTGGAGACATCAATGTAGTTGATATTTCAGATGTCAAATCATGGTTATAGTAAAAGAGGGGTATCGTCACATTGGCAGTGAGAAGTTACAGAGAAGAGGGTACTGAGAGGAGGATACTGAGAGGAGGATACTGAGAGGAGGGTACTGAGAAGAGGGTACTGAGAGGAGGATACTGAGAGGAGGGTACTGAGAGGAGGGTACTGAGAGGGTACTGAGAGGAGGGTACTGAGAGGAGGGTAGTGAGAGGAGGGTACTGAAAGGAGGGTACTGAGAAGAGGGTACTAAGAGGAGAGTACTGAGAGGAGGATACTGAGAAGAGGAGCATACTGAGAGGAGGGTACTGAGAGGAGGATACTGAGAGGAGGGTACTGAGAGGAGGGTACTGAGAAGAGGGTACTGAAAGGAGGGTACTGAGAGGAGGGTACTAAGAGGAGGGTAGTGAGAGGAGGATACTGAGATGAGGGTACTGAGAGGAGGATACTGAGAGGAGAATACTGAGAGGAGGGTACTGAGAGGAGGGTACTGAGGGGAGGTTACTGAGAGGAGGGTACTGAGAGGAGAATACTGAGAGGAGGATACTGAGAGGGTACTGAAAGGAGGGTACTGAGAGGAGGGTACTGAGAGGAGGGTACTGAGAGGAGGGTATTGAGAAGAGGGTATTGAGAGGAGAGTACTGAGAGGAGGGTACTGAGCGGAGGGTACTGAGAGGAGGACACTGAGAGGAGGGTACGGAGAGAAGGATACTGAGAGGAGAATACTGGAAGGCGGGTACTGAGGAGAAGGTAATGAGAGGAGGGTACTGAGTTATTGTTGGAGATCTTCGACTGCTCCATCTGCTTCTTATTCTTTTTTCCTACATATAAGATGACATAATTTGATAAATATTGCTGACTTTGTGCTGTCAAAATGTTTAGGAAACTGTGAGGCATACTGCATTATATCACTTACTTGTTTATATTATAAACTGTAAATTTTAAACAAACTGCTGACATACAATCATAACACCAGGTGTTATAGCAGACTCCAACTTTTTTGGTCTATAAACTTGGAAAATTGAATTCTAAGCTATTCAAAAAATTACCTGCAGTGATTAATTAATCAACAGACAACTGCATAGTACATAGCTAAACACTAACGTGTTTAAACAGCTTTGAGTGCCTCTGAAACTGAAGGTGTCCAACGTTTGCACTGTTCAAACATATATAACCAATGAAAAACAGAACCTAGAGCCGTGCTAGACTCAAACACTGACCGCAATAAATAGTTATATTCTTAGAAGGGTATGCCTTACTCACTCCACATAATATTGTATATAACCAATAGAATGCAAAACTCTGGCGGCTATGCTAGACTCAAACATGAAGACAACAATGAGCATTTTTTAGGAGATTATGCTAAATGTATCAGCACCAAGTAACTGAGATATTGATACTAGTTAGCACTTACTTTATTCTGATTACTAAACAAAGTATCTACACAATCATTTAACTGAACCCACATACTGGAGAAAGTGAGAAAACATAACTCATACGATTATTTAGTGAGAAATACTTAAAATATCAAATTGTGCATGATTAATATATGAAATAAACAACATGTCTAGGAAAGTGTGAGGAAGTGAAAATTGGAAAGTTCAAGCAGTGTACTATAATATTGTACATTTTCGCATATCTTAAAAGGCTCAGTTCATTTAAAGTTATTGAGAGAATGATTTATATAATTTACCAATAAATAATTTAACATAATTAGTAAAGTATCTACTGTTTTCACAGTTATCCATGTTCATAGGATTTGACCTTTGTGCAAAAATCATCCAACTAAGGCAGCAATGATAATTTTATTTATATTTAATCATAACAATACAATTATCAAGTTGAAAGCATTGTAAAATTTAGACCTTTGTTGTAATTTTAGCAAGTAATGATAATATCATTACTTGCTAAAACTAAGAAAAATATTATTTTTCTTGTTGCCTAATTAATATCATGTTATAATGTTGCATTTTGTAATATCACAGCGATTTCATGATTTGAGTTTTCATCTATAATTCCTTCAACATCTATAACCAGGTGTTTGGCTTAAAAATTCATTCAACTGTTTATTAAAAATAAATTTCAGAGTTACATGTAGTTACAAAATAGGGATTCGCTTGTCTAAGTCCTACTTATTACCTGTAATCAATTATTGGAATTAATTTACCTTTAACAGAAGGAAGTATATGCACTGTTAGGGCATATATACACTATGTTTCTTTTGTTATTTTAACTATCTCCCAGGTTGTTACTTGATTTTACACGCTAGCATTCTCTATAGTTGTAACAACAGTAGACTCTACTAACACAGAAAATATCATGATGTTTAGTAAAATGTCACTTTAAATTCTTTTAACTTCACTTCTAAATTATCTATAAGCAATTGGATAATACATATCTGTAAAATTAGGCTTTTGTTTATAAAAGGTCACATTTGTATATAATTGTTTATCAGTAGGCTTATATGCAAATATATAACTATAATTCATGCTATCTACAGTTGGTTTGACCTCTCCTGTGTATAGCTGTCAAACAACTGTCAAATATAGCCATACTGTTATTTCTATGGTATTTGTCATATCAATGACAGTCCCAGCCTCCACAGCATCATTTGATTTTGAAAGTTTACTCTATGAGGCAGACTTGTGTTTATCTATCTTATGACCGAGCAATAACACGTATTTACTGAACTGGGTAGTCTTTAGCTTTAGTATGGCTGGAGTCAACTTGGTGAAGAGCATGGTACTCTAGTTACTCATACAAAACTGTGGAGGTGTCAATGATGAAAAGCGCTGTACTCATGAGCAATAAATACTAGTAGTGTAGGTGAGTCTATAGCTTACATGATTATATTTTGTGTTCATTGCAAAATGTGAAAAGTGTTTTCTAACAGTATTTTGGCACTTTGTTGTAACAGCTGTCCACATTCCATTATATTGTGGTAGATTTTAGTGGTGCAAGTATTATGGTATTAATCGAAAAGGTTAACTCTATATTGTTTTATGCATCTTGTGAGTTCGACACTGTCGGAGTGTAGCTATGGACAGAGTGGCACCACTAGTAGCCACCAATCAGGACAATGACATTAATTGATAGCAGGTGGAGCTAGCTACTCGTAGTGGCAGTGCGCTGAGTAGCTAGCCGGCAGAGCAACTTGGGACTTCATTTAGAATAGTTGTGTATTAAAGCTCTTTCATTATGTAATCGTTTTTCTATTCATGTCAGCAGTAATAATCTTCTTGTATTTGTATAATCAATAAAATATCTTATCGTAAACAACCTGTCGCAGTGGCTTTGATTAAGTAGACCCACAAATAATAATAGTGAACGGGCAAAATTCACTACACTGGTGGCAGCAGTGGGATCTCACTTAATACAAATGCCCCTAGTCAGGGAGTAAGATGGCCGACGAAGTCGTCGACGCGCCCCGACAGGAGCCAGCAGCAATGGAGGAGGATCACATAGGCGGCCCAGCGCTGCCTATGGACAGGTACCACTTGCGGGCTCCCACCTTCTCTGGAGAAGAAGATGTGGAGCAATTCATCACTGAGTTCAGTGATGTGGCGGACATCTGCGGATGGCCGAACAGGGTTACTCTGATCCAGCTGCGGTTGTGTCTGACAGGGCCGGCTAAACCCTATGGGATAAGCCAGAATGTCGGTGACATATTTGAAGCAATACGAGCTAGGTTTGGATTAACCGCTCGAGATGCTCGCGTGCAACTGCAGAGTCTTAGGAGAAATCCTAGGACCAATCTGCGAGAGCACGCTACCGTAGTCGAACGACTGGCACAAGTTGCTTACAGCGACTTGCCTGCCGATGGTCGACAGAGCCTAGCACTGGATGCATTCCTCCAGTCTATTAACAACCTCGGTCTTAAACAGCATCTGCTGGTGGCCGAAGTTGAGACTATGGAGAGAGCTCTAAGGCTTGGGAATGCCTATTTCCAAGCCGACAGTGCAAGTCGACCTGGCGCGACAGTACAGCAAGTCGGGGCAGACGACATGTCAACGTCGTCAACGAAGACAGCTGTACAAGTCGCAGCGGCAGCAGCAGACGAATCTAGCTTAACCACGAGCTTGATTCGAGAACTGCTCGCCGAGTTCAGGCAACTGCGCCAGCAGGCGACAGCCGAGAGACCCAAGAGGTCGTCGGTAGCTGTCGCCGACAGGCGCGGCCCCGTATGCTGGGGCTGTGGTAGTGGTGGGCACTTCCTACGAAGTTGCCCCCGCGGCAGTGGGAGGCGGTTAAACAGCGACGGCCCACGGTAACTTCCGCCTACCGTGGGCCCGAGTTTAACCCCCCAAGGCAAAGGCTACGGCCCCCACCCCATCGGGTGAGGAGGCCGCCTTCGCCAGAGTGGCAAGTCCCAAGGAGAGTGAGTCGGCCGCAAGGCCCACCAATACCTCCGGCTTGGGCACTCAAAAACCGCTTTGAAGGTTTGCTTGATGAGGGAGTGAACGACGAATGGGAGCACAACAGGGATTTTCCTCGGTTGCCCGCACGAGCATCAGTCCGAGAATTCACTCGGCCGCCCGTGCGTGAGCGAGACCGAGACGTACCCTGCCCGCCCATGCAACGTCGACGACCCCCTCGCAACCGCGAAGCACAGGTGCATCCCCAATTCCATGCACATGAGGTGTCGCCTCAAGAGACAAATCGCTCAGTGAGCGCCCAGCCATATGGAAGCAGCTATTTCCTCCCCGGCAAAATTGCTGGTAAAGCTGCCACATTCCTGTTGGATACTGGGTGTACCACAAATCTACTGAGTCGACGTCTCTTCGACACTCTCAGTGCCAAGGACAGGGCTAGCCTAGAACCATATGAGGGGGAGCACGGCACGTTGGCGGACGGGTCGTGTATTCCTTTCTATGGGGTAATCCAGTTGACTGGTAGAGTCCGTGATCAGATGATCAGTGAGACCTTCATCGTCAGTCAACTCAAGGAGGATGCCATCTTGGGCATGCCATTTCTGAAGCGACACAGGTGCTACATCGACTTTAGCAAGTTGGCAGTAGTGATGGCGGGGCGTGAGCTGGCCTGTGTCGACCGATTTGGCCGCCCCTTGGTGGGGGGAGTGCAGGTGGTACAGCGCTGTACTGTACCTGGGCGCTCCCGGGCTACAGTTCGCTGCAGAGTGAACTGTAGGGAGATCTCCGAGCTCGGAGTGGTGGAAGGTGCACTGGGGGGCGTCCAGCTCGCTAACAGTCTGAATAGACTGGATGAGCGGAGGGAGTTCCTGGTCCAGTGCGTAAATCCTTTCACGGAGCCGGTAGAATTACCGGCTGGGTCTCTAGTAGGGAAGTTCCACTCCGTGCAAGAGGAGGATGTAGGGCCTGCGCTGGAAACAGCGGGCGGTGCCCGGGGAGTACCCACTAGAGACGGCAGGGGGCCGGTGCCTGAACACGTAGCAGAGTTGTACGAGGATGCCTGTGATGGCTGCGAGAGCAAGCGAGAACGCCTGGAGATGGCGCGGCTACTCTCTGAGTACAAGGATGTGTTCAGTTGCGGCGACCATGACATGGGTCTGACTGAGACGGTTCGTCATGAGATACCCCTGGCGGCGGGGACGGTGCCGATTCGGCAGCCGACCCGCCGGTTAGGTCCTGAGAAAGAGAGAGAAGTGAGCCGTCAGGTGCAAGACCTTCTGAACCGGGACCTGATTGAGCCAGGCCATGGGGCCTGGAGTTCTCCAGTCGTCCTGGTTCGGAAAAAGGATGGTAGCTGGAGGTTTTGCGTTGATTATCGCAGGCTGAACAGCGTGACCATCCAGGACGCTTACCCTCTCCCGAGGATCGATGAGTCGCTCGATGCCTTAGCTGGTAGCAAGTTCTTCAGCACGTTAGACTTGCTAAGCGGGTATTGGCAGGTGCCCCTGAGTCCTGAAGCACAGGACAAGGCCGCGTTTATAACGCGGGATGGGCTCTGGAAATGGAAGGTGTTGCCATTCGGACTTACGTCCGCACCAGCCACCTTCCAGCGACTCATGGAGCAGGTCCTGAGTGGACTGCACTGGAAGACCTTGCTCATATATCTCGATGATGTCATCGTCATCTCCCCCGACTTCGACACACATGTCAGTCGACTCAGGGAGGTGTTCGACAGACTCCGAGCTGCTAACCTGAAGCTAAAGCCCTCGAAGTGTGCATTACTGCAACGCGAGGTCAAGTACCTGGGCCATGTAGTTGGTCAAGACGGGGTCGCCACCGACCCCGAGAAGGTACGGGCTGTGAGGGACTGGGCCGTTCCTGTCGACCTCTCTGAATTGCGGGCGTTCCTGGGGCTGGTAGGGTACTATCGTCAGTACATACCAGGCTTCGCAGGAATTGCACAGCCGTTGAATCGGCTGACCGCAAAGGGGGTGCGATGGCAGTGGACGCAGGTTGAGCAGAAGGCATTTGACCACCTGAAGGATCGCCTGGTGGAAGCACCCATCTTGGCGTATCCTGACCCTGCGAAGGAGTACATTTTGGATACTGATGCCAGTAACCATAATGTGGGGGCTGTGCTGTCGCAGGTCCAAGATGGTCGCGAGGTGGTGGTGGCTTACTATAGCAAGGCCCTGTCGGCGCCTGAGAAGAACTACTGTACAACCAGGAGGGAACTCTTGGCAGTAGTCAAGGCGGTCAAACACTTTAGACCATATCTATATGGGCGCACATTCCGGCTTCGGACGGATCATGCGTCCCTGATATGGCTGTGTCGACGGGCAGAACCATCCAGCCAAGTGGCGCGCTGGCTAGAGATCCTGGCAGAGTTTTCTTATCGGATCGAGCATCGACCCGGTAAGAAACACGGTAATGCAGATGGACTCAGCCGCCGCCAGGCAGATGGGTGTAAGCAATGCCAGAATATCGAGCGCAGGGACGGTGGACCCCCTCGCTCGGACGTCGAAGCGCAGTTGGGGAAAGCGGGTGTGTACAGCTGGGAAGAAGGGCAACTCCTGTCCGAATAACCCAACAAAGCTGTTAACAACCTTCACGCAAACCCCACGTTGCTTCGGAACGTCAGGGAGCTATGTCGGCTCCAGTCCACGCTACCAGGAGTGGTAGCTGACCTAGTCCGGGCCAAGAAGGAGGGACGGCGGCCGAGTGAGGCCGAACAGCGAGTGAAGAGTACTGAGTTTAAGTACTTCTGTGACCGCTGGGACTCCCTAAGGTTCAACAGCGATGGGCTGCTAACGATTACGTTGGCAGTCGGCACCAATCGCAGTGAACGAGAGAGGGTAGTCTGCCCGTCAGCTGTGCGGCGGGAGTTGATCTGGGACACCCATAAGCAAGCTCACGCAGGAGCTAGCCGGGTGATCAGGTGTCTTCAACTCCAGTGGTTTTGGCCCGGTATGACCCGGGATGTCCAACTCCGGGTGCGGAAGTGCGAGGTGTGCCAAGCTAGCAAGCATGGCCGCCCCACTGAGACCGCAGGGAGGCGTCGCCTCCATGCCGGTCGTCCGTGGCAGGTGGTTGCTGTCGATCTGGTAGGCCCCATGCCCACTACAGCGAGAGGTAATAACTGGATACTGGTATTAACTGACCATTTCACACGGTGGTCTGATGCACTGGCTATTCCAGATGCGTCGGCCCCCTCGGTGGCCAGAGCTCTGGATCAACAGGTGTTCTGCTACTTCGGCTTGCCGGAGCAGATACACTCTGACCAGGGCGCCCAGTTTCAGTCGCAACTTATGAGCGATCTCTGTAGAACGTGGGGGGTAAACCAGAGTCGGACGACCCCGTATCACCCGCAAGGGAACGGGGTCGTGGAGCGGAACAACCGAATGCTAGGGGACTCTCTGAGAAGCCTGCTTATCGGTAGGAGCCAGGAAGAGTGGGACTTGGTGTTGCCGCAGATCATGCGAGCGTACCGTAGTACCCCTCACTCCAGTACACTGGAGACCCCTAATTTTCTCATGCTGGGGAGAGAAACAAGGGTTCCTGAGCACGTAACCTATCATGTTCCGAATCCAGAGAGCAATGTCCACGACTACGTGGACAAGCTCGTAAAACGCATGGGGACGGCTCACGAGGTGCTACGTGAGCAGCAGTGGCAGGTCAGGAGTGGTGACTCTGACGACCCACCCTTATACAAGGTGGGGGACTGGGTCTGGATGACCAGTCATCGCCGCAGGCGCGGACAGGCAGCCAAGTTGCAGCCGAAGTTCGTAGGTCCCTACTGCGTAATTGAGGTAATGCCAAATCATACATACAAAGTGGAACGGTCTGGACAAGTGTCGGTCCAGAACGAGGCACGGCTTAAACCTCACTGGGCGAGTCCTGATGCGGCAGGTCAAGCACCTCCTCTCTTAGAGCCAGCTAGGCGCCCTCCTATGAGGGGGCGACCCATGGCATATCGAGAGATTGAGGAGATACTGCCAGACCAGGACGGGGCGGCTGATGCGCCAGCCGACCAGCCCCAACCTCCTCCACCCCAGGAAGAGGAGGTCGACACACCTGAAGACCTGTCGGAGCCGGCCCCACCACCTGTGGAGCCGGTCGACAGGCCCATCGTCCCGGATGAGATGGCAATTCCTCAAAATCATGAGGAAGAGGCAGCTGGGGGGGGACCACCTGTACTGGTGGACCCCCCCGTACTGGCGACACCACCCGTGGTGGAAGAGTCACCAGTCGTAGCAAATTCCCCAGTGCAGTTGGAGCGTAGCCAACGCACTAGGGCGCCTCCATCTTATTTAAAAGATTTCTTGTGTGATGCAGTGGAAAAACATCCATCTGCTATCATAAAAGAAATCTGGGGGGACGAGCAATTGAGAGTTGCGTTTCCAAGGTATAAGGAGACGCAATTGTGAGTTGCCTACCCCAGTGGTGTGACACGAAACACTACCGGGGATAAGAAATGAGCGAAGTCAGCTCGCTAGTGAAAGGGGGTTATACAATCACTTTCACTGCGGAAAGCGTTCTTTTCTGATTCAACTGTCAACGTGCACGCATGTACTTGGCAGGCTGGCGCACTACGTAGCCTAAGTGGGCAGCAGACTAAAGTCAGGGCTGTCTTATGGTAAGTCTACTAGTATAATTCTATTATTTAAGTAGAATTCAAGCTGGTAGCCTAAATCAGTCTCGCTTTATCATAACGATAAAGTTGATTTCCCAAGTCAGGTGATTCACTGACGACTTGAGTCGGGCGGTCGACCACATGATTAATTATTAATCAGTGGTTAGTGATTGCGAGACTCAGTCGAGGTGTCGTACTGACAGGTGCAAACCCCTCAACAGTTGTTGGCATTCTGTTGCAGGTGAGACTGGAATGGCGGGGCCAAATTCCTTCTCATGGCATAGCACAGTCACATTATTCATCTCAACTTTTGGCTAGATGCTGGCTGCTTGACTTGATTCCTGTAGCAACATGACAGCAGGCTGATGGCTGTCCTAACAGAAGTGCCAGAGACAACTGGCACGTAGCTCTTTCCTCCTCTCCTCTGGCGATCACGTTCCGGTATAGGCAGAGTAGCTCCTCCCTTTTCTCTCCTGTGGCTACATCCTAATAAGAAGAAGAAGTAATACTAAAGATTCCTGCATGAAGTTAAAAAGTAAAAATAGAAGTTAAGAAGAAGAAGTAATATTAAAGATTCCTGCATGAAGTTAAAAAGTAAAAATAGAAGTTAAGAAGAAGAAGTAATATTAAAGATTCCTGCATGAAGTTAAAAATAGAAATTAAGAAGAAGAAGTCTTCCCCTTCTTCCCTTTGGGAATTCGACGGCGACGAGGTAGACATTGGTAGTAAAGAGACCAGTCAACCCCCCCCTCCATCTCCCCCCCTTTGGGGAGATTCCTTCCACTCTCTCCCCCCTTTGGGAGAGACTCCTTTGCCACGCTTGATTCTTCTGGGGACTCATCGTTTCCCCCATCGCTTGGCTTCGACTAGACGAGTGTGAAGCAGTACATCTCCTTCTCACTAAGTTCATGCTACCCTACATCATTTGGTGAAGAGACCCCCCCCCTACCCTGTGACTGACCCGGATCGATCGTGTACAACATGGACATCGTTTTGAATACATATTTTGTGTTCTCTCATTCCTGGTGGTTTTGATCTTTTTGTTTTATTTTACCTTTATTCCTTTTGTTATTTTTTTGAGATTATGTGCATCAATTGTAGAGTGTACTTTTCGATAGGTGTGGCGAGTGTGGTAGATTTTAGTGGTGCAAGTATTATGGTATTAATCGAAAAGGTTAACTCTATATTGTTTTATGCATCTTGTGAGTTCGACACTGTCGGAGTGTAGCTATGGACAGAGTGGCACCACTAGTAGCCACCAATCAGGACAATGACATTAATTGATAGCAGGTGGAGCTAGCTACTCGTAGTGGCAGTGCGCTGAGTAGCTAGCCGGCAGAGCAACTTGGGACTTCATTTAGAATAGTTGTGTATTAAAGCTCTTTCATTATGTAATCGTTTTTCTATTCATGTCAGCAGTAATAATCTTCTTGTATTTGTATAATCAATAAAATATCTTATCGTAAACAACCTGTCGCAGTGGCTTTGATTAAGTAGACCCACAAATAATAATAGTGAACGGGCAAAATTCACTACAATATTACATTAGTCTGCATGTGTTTATAGTCATGTTATAGTACTTGGTCTATTTATATAAGAGTATGTAATTTGCTGCATGAGTGATGATTATTTGATATAGCTGCATGTGTTCAGGGGTAGAATATTGTGTAATATCTCTGTCTTTGAGGAGTTGTTGAATAAAGCTTTAAATTTGTTATCTTATATATTATTTTACCTATCTATCACACTGTGCCCTATAATGCCCATGACACACTGCAGTCGAAACTCGACTGTGGCGGCCATTTTGAAGCTGCTCGCGCATACCTTCAATGTCACGTCCTACTTTTTGCTGGTCACACTACAGTTCACTACGAACGATGAAAGCTAACTGTCTCTAGTCTCGCAGTAAACTTTTAAACCAATAGGAATGCCATAAATCAAATTCTGCAGTATCCACAGTAACCAACAATCAAATTTAACGCAATTTCTTGAGATTTACTAGCATAATTTAATAAGATTTTCTAGTTATTTTTATTCTAATTTACTAGCTTCAATTATTCAAAATTACTAGCTTTATTTAATGAAATTACTTAGCTTTATTCAAGCTCATTCACTAGCCTAAAGAACTAAATAGTACGCTAATAAAATTCAACCAAATTAGAAAAACTAAATATGCAGATAAAATTCAGCAAAATTTATCTAATGAATACTTATTTTCATGATTTATTGAAACTTTCATACATAACTTCATCATAATTATTTTAAAAGTAAAATAATATAATTTTCGAAGAACCAAATCAAATAATAATGCTCGCTAGTAGGGGTTTACCTGGCCAGTCAGTGATTGGCTGATCGCTCAACTTCAGCGATGACAGTTCGACATGTCGAACTTTCATCGCATCGCTAAAAACTGACAGTTGCGTTCAGAAATCAGACAGTTGTGACATCACAGAGGTCATCGCTTAGCCTCGAAAACGCGTTCAGGATGGCCGTTTCGACTGTAGTGTGGCAGCCCCATAACAAGTGATTGCAGTATTCTCAAAAGCTCATTATTGAATAAATTCCACTTATAATCAACCCATGTAATGTCTAATAATAAGGTATCATTAGTATTGAGTGCCAAATGGTCGGAAATTTGCTTTTATTGCATTACATAGGCTTATAATAAAGTATCTAACTATATTATTCTCTCTCATATGCTCACAAAACGCTCTCATTGGTCTATAATTTGCTCTCATACCCTTATTTTTTGTGCTCTTAGGTCTATTATTTGGACTCATACTGTCATTATTCATTTCCATACCCTTATTTATCTTCCTTTTATGCTCATTCACTGCGTTTCCATTATCGCATTATGCGAATGGATTTTTTCATCCAGCTAATGGAAACAGTTACATCGGATGAAACCGCAACTATAAGGTAATGCAAACCACAAACCACAAATAATCCGTACGAAGCATTCATTCGCATTATGCGCAGTCATGGAAACGCAGTGATTATCCTGTCCCATACCTCCATTATGCACTCTCATGCCCTTCTTATTTGCTCTGTTATAGACATTATTCATTCTTCTTATGCTTATTATTCTCTCTTACACCTCTATTACTGTCTTGCTTTTGCGCCTGATTCTGACTCACTAGTATTTGTGTACACTTCAAAATAGTTGAGTGTATGCCAGGCTATTTGGGTCACACTACTAAGCTCCACCCTGTATATCAAATCTGATTGAATAACTGCAATGACACTAAGAATAATAATAAATGCTGGGTGGGTGCTTAGGTTTAATTAGCCATTCTTCATTTATATGTATCAGTCTAGGAGTTGCCAAGTTTTACTAGAATGTTGTGCAGTTGGGTGCAGATATGTAGATTTTGACAAAAAATTCTTCATTAATAATATTTAGTTAGAAGCTCTTAGCTTTTGTTAGGTGAGCCCTACCAACATATTTGGAAGTGTAGAAAGCCAAGGATACAGCTGTTAGACAAGGACTGAGTAGCATTTTGTATTTGTTGACGGTGTTAGACAGAGCTGTTAGTATTTCCTAATACTTTGTAGGATTGTTAAATTTTAATGGTTGTATATAGTTGTATGATGTATCGTAAATCCTTATGCGTGGTTTCCAACATCTCCATTACTGCACCTATAACCTCATAAAATGAAAAATTCATACTTATAGAGCTAGCTATATAGAACCTATAGAAATTAGTTACATGAGCAAAACAATATGGGCTTGGTTTGTGTCACTTAAGACTTTCAAGATAATCACAAGAGAAGCAATTCCAGAAATGTTAAATACATAAGCTACAGTTGATAATGAGTATAAATAAAACAGAACACCAAAGTAAAAATAGTTAGTCTAATAAAAATAGGGTAATCCCTAAATATTTTTCTCCATCAAACGATAATTACAATATTAAACGCCAAAATTTAGCATTTTGCATAATTTACAAATGTGTAGTAGAATGCCTTTAAAGTTTAGGTTAAACTTACTATACTTAAACATAAATAGTTTGTTGACAAATATCCTTTAACTAACTTGAATATTTATAGAAAGCCATTATGTGAGGCTAAACATTTTTTTGCCAAAGATTATTTAATAACATTTGCTCAGCATTCTCTATTTTCAAGGGCACTTTAAAATTCAGCTAGTCAACCATTTCATATAGGTATATTTCATATAGCAGCTATTTATAATCTAAAAACCCAGACTGAAATCACAAAACAGTTGTTATACTTGCTACTTGAACAGTTTTTGGCTGCTGTGCTGTACTTATTGTAGTGTCCTTGATCATAAAAAAATGGATGAATTTAGTTCTGTTAGTTAGCTTACTGACACTTTGCTGCCAATTTATTGATAGCCACTAGAGTAACCATAGAGCAATATCGCATTTAGCTCAATCATCATTTGCAAAAGCCGTTATGGAACTTTACAGACAAATTGCCACACTAAGCATAAATCCACAGCTGTGTTTGTGTTGTCACATGTTTCAACAGCGATGAGTCACCAACTTTTCTCGTATTTTTAGCACTTGTTTTGTCACTTTTCACATTGAAATATTACTGTTTTTGATCCTCATGACTATTCTAGTAAGTGTAATAAGGTGGATTGCATATATGTGAAAGAGTAAAATGTTTTATTCTTCACTGATTATAACACTACAACAACTAGCTGACTGCTTTACAATCACGCACATTCTGATATTGCACTCAAAATGAGGAATAAGAAAATAAATGCATTAACTATTTACATAATGAGTAAAACAGATATACACATTTAGCCAGCCAGGGACACAGCAGTAAGGACCCTTAAGATATTTGCATTTACTTTCAGCTATTAGCTATTCTCATAATTCACATGGTGTAAAATATTTTTACTTATATTAGCTCTCTCCTAGAAAGGGTGAAAGAGTTTCACAGCGTAAATAGTGTGAACAACTTTGGTGGAAAATAAACTACACTAAAAATACACCTCCTGTGAAATTTCACGTCAATCTAGGCAGGCAGTGACACTTATGAACTTTATGAACCTAATTGTTGCATTTGAAGTTAGTGAAAATAGCCAACTGCTAATTTTAGTACTTTGGCATTGAATTAAAAAGCCAATATTTAACTTGTCAGCAATTTATTTTATAAGATGTTTTACCTACAGTAAAAATTTGAACAGTTCTATCTCAAAATAGAAGTTTAAAGCAAACATTATTCGGTTTGAATAGTTATTATAGGAGCTGCAAGCCCAACCGATCTGTGAATTTGCAAAGGGTGATTTAGCTTAAAAGACTTTAATATTGAGATAAGAATCTAGCTGGTATAAGTTGTTCACTCCTAGACTGATACCAATAAATGAACAATGGCTAACTAAACCTAAGCACCCACCAAGCATTTATTATTACTCTTAGGGTCATTGCAGTTATCCAATCAGATTTGATAAATCGGGTGGAGCTTAGTAGTGTGACCCGAACAGACTGGCATATACTCAACTATTGTGACATGTACACAAATAGTAGTGAGTCAGAATCAGGCACAAAAGCAAAACAGTAATAGAGGTATGAGAGAGAATAATAAGCATAAGAGAGTGAATAATGTCTATAACAGAGCAAATAAGAAGGGCATGAGAGTGCATAATGGAGGTATGGGACAGGGTGATGAGCATAAAAGGAAGAGAAATAAGGGTATGGGAATGAAAAATGACAGTGTGAGACCAAATAATACATGTAGATCTAAGAGCACATATAATAAGGGTATGAGAACTAATTATAGACGGATGAGAGAATTGTGTGAGCATATGAGAGAAAATAATGGTTAGATACGTTATTATAAGCATATGAAATGCAATGAGAAGCAAATTTTTGACCATTTGGCACTCCATATCTTTAGCAGTTTTTTAATCATACGGCCATAGTATGAAACTGTTGGCTACTTTTTAGTGCTCGGATAACATTTCTGAGAGCTTAAATTTTACAATTAGTGCGATTTATAAGTTTTTCAATAGTCAATAAGAAGGGCATCCAACCTATGCAGAGCGAGGGCTACTAGAGTGAAACACTTAATGGCATGGTCCACTTTGTAAAATTTAGCATAAGCTGGGAGTTACAGCAACAGTATTTTTTAATCATTTCATTTTAAGTTTTAAGCCTACAAATAATTATTGCAGGGTGAATAATTTGTAGCATCTATATAAATAAGACAGTCAGAAGTTGGTTTTCCCACTCTAATTTTTATGCAAGTGTGAAATAATTTCATTTGTTATGCCTCTGAATGCCACACAAATGTATAAATGTTTTTGACAACATCATGTTATAGAAAGTATATATTTCATGCTTTGAAAACAAGAAACTTCTAAATGGACATCTAGTTTACTTAGCATTGCAAATTGGGTGCCCCAAATTTAGTTTAGTTCGATATATCCGATAGTAAGAATAAAGGCATCTTTTGAAATTAAGTTATTTGCAAGAAGAAAAATGAACTTTGGTGAATGCATAGCTTATACATTACGTTTTTCAAAGATTTTTTCAAACCATTACAATTATATATATATATATATATATATATATATATATATATATATATATATATATATATATATATATATATATATATATATATATATATATATATACATATATATATATATATATATATACACACACTAAAGAAAGGGTAGCTAGAGCTCCTTCTAGCCATTTGAACAAGACTTTTCACTATTATTTAAGGTAGAAGTAGCTCAGGCCTGTTCAATTCTATTCATGGTAGCTGCAGTAATATAAGCTCTGAATGCTATTGGAATGAAAGTAATTACAGATATATAATAACAATATTTCATTCTTTTTTAATTATTATTTTACACGGATTTTATGTTAACTGTGATTTTGGCAAAAAATAAAATCATAAACAAGACCACATGTTGTTCATGTAATTGCTGGTTGTTTTTTTAACTTTCACTGGGTGTTTTTGAAATTTAATAACCTCAACACACAACTTTTTACAGTTTTTCTTTAAAATATTTAGCCTAATATGCTTCAAAATGTAAGCAACTTTTTTATGCATCTGAAATTACATAGTGTGGTTAAATTGTGTAAATATTCCATTTAAAATTATTCTGTGATTATTCTGCTTTTTCTGTAACCAAAGTGTCCTTGTAGTTTTATTTTCACAGTTTTATAGCTCTATGTATCTCTTGCATTTTTTTTATGCACTCGCGTGACATTTTTTTTGGTTTTTTATTGCACTGTCCGATTCCAGACTCTATTTTGAGATTTGAGTGCCGAGTCGGCTGACTCGGGTCTATGGCCCTGAGACATATGATTGTAGTAAACCCATTTTAAGCAGCTTCGTATATATGTGAGGACACTTCTACCAACTACCAAGGGACACAACAGTAAGAACCCTTAAGATATTTGCATTTACTTTCAGCTATTAGCTATTCTTACAATGCACATGGTGTAAAATATTTCTTGCTTATATTAGCTCTCTCCTAAGAAAGGTGAAAGAGTTTCACAGTGTAAATAGTGTGTACAACTTTGGTGGAAAATAAACTAGAGTAAAAATACACCCCCTAAGAAATTTCATGTCAATTTAGGTGGGCAGTTACACTTATGAACCTTATGAACCTGATTGTTGCATTTGAAGTTAGTGAAAATAACCAACTGCTAATTTTAGTACTTTGGCATTGAATTAAAAAGCCAATATTTAACTTGTCAGCTATTTATTTAATAAGATGTTTTACCTACAGTGAAAATTTGAGCAATTCTATCTCAAACTAGAAGTTTAAAGCACACATTATTCTGTTTGAATAGTTATTATAGGAACTGAAAGCCCAACCGACCTGTGAATTTGCAATGGGTGATTTAGCTTAAAAGACTTTAATATTGAGATAAGAATCTAACTGGTATAAGTTGTTCACTCCTAGACTGATACTTATGAATGAAGAATGGCTAACTAAACCTAAGCACCCACCCAGCATTTATTATTACTATTAGTGTCATTGCGGTTATCCAATCAGATTTGATAAATGGGTTGGAGCTTAGTAGTGTGACCCGAACAGACTGGGATATACTCAACTATTGTGACATGTACACAAATACTAGTGAGTCAGAATCAGGTGCAAAAGCAAAACAGTAATAGAGGTATGAGAGAGAATAATAAGCATAAGAGAATGAATAATGTATATAACAGAGCAAATAATAGGAGTATGGTAGTGCATAATGAAGGTATGGGACAGAATGATGAGCATAAAAGGAAGAGAAATAAGGGTATGGGAATGAAAAATTATTATATATGTATATATATATATATATATATGTATATATATATATATGTATATATATATATATATATATATATGTATATATATACATGTATATATATATATATATATATATATATATATATATATATATATATATATATATATATATATATATATATATATATATATATATATTTAGAGGTTACTCTAAAGTTTCATCAACTTAGTATCCAAATCTATATAACTGGTCAGCTCAACTGTTGGGCATGGACTGCTTACTTAAGAAAAGGTAGTTAGAGTTCCTTGTAGCCATTTGAACAAGACCTTTCACTATTCTTCAAGGCAGAGGTAGGTCAGGCCTGTTCAATCCTATTCATGGTAGCTGCAGTGATATAAGCTCTGAATGCTATTGGAATAAACGTAATTACAGACCTATAATAACAATATTTCATTATTTATAAATTATTATTTTATATGGATTTTATGTTGACAGTGATTTTGGAAAAAAAATCATAAACAAGGCCTTATGTTGTTCATGTGATTGCTGGTTGTTTGGTGAACTTTCACTGGGTGTTTTTGAAATTTAATAACCTCAACACACAACTTTTTACAGTTTTTCTTCAAAATATTTAGCCTAATATGCATCAAAATGTAAGCAACTTTTTTATGCACCTGAAATTACATAGTGTGGTCAAATTGTGTGAATATTCCATTAAAGATTATTGTGTGATTATTCTTTTTTTTCTGTAACCAAATTGTACTCGTAATTTTATTTTCACCATCTTAATAGCTCTATGTATCTCTTGCATGTAGTTTTGATGCACTTGCGTGACATTTTTTTTTTTTGATTTTTCTTGCAATGTCCGATTCCAGACTCCATTTTGAGATTTGAGTGCCGAGTTGGCTGACTCGGGTTTATGGCCCTGAGACATATGATTGTAGTAAACCCATTTTAAGCAGCTTCGTATATATGTGAGGACACTTCTACCAACTACCAAGGGATATTTACATTTGCTTCAAACTTAGTATTGAGTATCATAACATATTGCACATTCCGAACCTTACAAATGTACTTATTATCAAATTTATAACCATAACCATTTCATGAGTCCCTGATTTAATTCCGCTCTTGAAAATATAAAACTATCAAGTTTAGAGGAGCATGGGCAGGGAGATCATTTAAGCGCACCTTGTAAATGCATTTTGGGATGAGCTTCCTTTTAAATAATGCGACATAGTTGTAGAATGCTTTTTCGAGCAGACAAAGCTGATGCTTTCCTGATAGGAGGAAGTTGAAGAATAATCCAATGAGATTAGTACAAGAAGCAAAACTTGATGGTAGATCAGCTTCAGAATGGAGGCTGTTATTCAGCTCTCCAAAAAGATTGGGCAACCAGACAGGCACCACCTGGTAGCAGGTCTCACTCCAAAGCGCTGATCTTCGATGAAGAATGCATGTTGAACAGTCTGTAAAAGAGTTCCAGGAGATAGCCACCATCACCAAGTAGCCAGCACCAATAGCGCTGCTTCAACTGTCATTCTGCATGCTTGACCAGACATGTTCTCCAGAGTGGGTATTGATGCTAACTAAGTTTTTGAAACCATCCGCTCCCGATTCGAGCTGACCGCACATGATGTAAAGGCCTGATTACAGGGACAACGGCGAGGGCCTAGGACATCCTTACAGGATCATGCCAACACGGTACAGAAGCTCATCTAGGTTGCCTATGGTAACCTAGACTTTGAAACTTGTCTGACTCTAGCCTTTAAAGCGTCTTGACAATTACTCAGTAATCGGGACCGGAAGTGACATCTCCTCGTTGGTAAAATATAGGCGACCGAGGTCGCTCTGAACAGATTAAAGGCCTAAGTTTGCAGCGAAAACTCTCCTAAAGTTGATAGTAGTGCTCAAGAGATGGAGCTAGCATAGAGGGAGACTCTCCCAGCTACCCAGTCAAATATTTTGGTGGCAGCCACTACCGCAGCCTCGCCAACCCTAACTAAATTTTCCATGTTCCTGGAAGAAGTGAAGAGTATGCAGTAGAGACAAAAAACACACCAGAGCTATGACTAGGCTGAGCTGACTAACATAGTGTCTCATAGAATCTCTCTGGTCACAGAAACCAGCCCTATACAAGTGCTCATGCAATGACGTAGCGCGGAAAAAGAGAGTGAGGTACGTCAACTTAAGTACAGCATTCTTTCAAACGAGATAGGTGCTTGAGATTATGCATGGATTATCGCAAGCTTAGCAGTGTCACCATTCAGGATCCTTACTCTTTTCTCAAAATAAATGAGTCTTTATACTCCCTCATGGGGTGCTGGCACATTATCACAATGAACATTTTGAATGGCCAGTTCTTTTGTGTACTGATGCTCAGGACAAGGTGGCATTCAATACAGTGAAACGAGCTCTAGAAGTGAAAGGTGCTGCCATTTGGACACGAGTCAGTTGACTTCATTTAGTACACACCAGCAACTTATGACCTAACATTAAAGTTTGCTCAAAATCAATTGAAATTTACTATACATGCTATTTTTATGTGCTGGTTTTAACTACGCATAACAGAAAAGGCTGGAAGGGGATTCCCCAACATTAAAGCACAGGTCATTGTCATATGCACTTAATATTCTACATGTGCACCGTTACGACAAAACCGTAACGGTCCGTAACCAAAACTAGCTGAATAATTAGGAAAAAACATAGGAAATGAAGCAAAATTAAAAAGAACGTTGATTATTTAGGTGTATTTATTGGTGTTTTACTAGTTTTGGCCAAAAGACCATGTTCATTACCAGCTAAATTATGAAAAATAGCCAAAAACTGAAGATATCCAGTGTGTACTAAATTAAGTAAAATGACCCACACACTTCTGATTCAAACCCTATCTAATACAACATGGAGTAGCTTCTCAGTAAGCTAAACTAGAAGACACTGCTCCTTTATCTGGATGACTTTTTGCAATATCTGCAGACTTGCAGACTTATATCAGTTGCCTGTTGGAATGCACTCTAAATACTAATACTAGTGACTACCGTCGCGGTGCTGTGCTGTTCAAAGTACAGGGTGAAACTGATGTTTTGGTAGCCTATTGCAACAAGGCTCTCTCAATTGCCAACAAAAATTACTGCACTACCAGGAAGGTACTTTAGGCAGGGGTCAAGGCGGCTAACAATTTTCTGTCAAATTTTTATGAAAAACATTCAGACTAAAAACTGACCCGGTGTTACTTATATGGCTGTGTAAGTGGGCTAAACCTTTTAGCCAATTCGCCCGTTGCCTGGAAATTCTTAAAGAATTTGCAAGCCGTTTTGAGTGTTGTGCTAGTAAGAAGCCGGAGGACACCGAATAATTAAGGTGTTGTCTGGAAAAGAGCTGCAAGCAGTGCCTGCATATTTGAGGCATGACAGGGAACTTCCTTTGTCTGATGTTGAATATTAGCTAAGAAAGGCATGCATGTATAGTTGGAAACGGGGTTGCCTGCAGTCCAGAGCTCCTTCTGATTCTATCCATGCTCTCCAACCCAGCCCATTCTGTCCAGGAATGTCAAGCACTTGTGCCAACCTGTTGAGGTAGTGAAAATATTCCGAAAGAAAGACGACAATTCAGTAAAGACAAACCGTGGCAAAAAGGTGTTGAGTTTCATCAGTTTTGCCTCCACTGTGACTTCCTTAATACCAATCCAGACAAATATTTGCCCATTTTCTTGGCAGCTCACATTCCTCTACATGAATAGAAATGAATGCCAGTCTCATAACATCGCCAGCAAAAGTTGATATAGAAAACTCATAATCTGGCATTCGTACCTGGGAGTTAAATGAACAGCTTATTACAACCCCTTTTTAGAAGCTGTACTACCCTGTCATTAGACGGAGAGGTTTCCTATGTATCTGGCAGCATGATGTTGCGATTGGGCGCAGGATAGATCATTGACTGTAATTTCTCAGAGAACAGTGCGAACTACTATTACTACTACTAATAGATAATGCTCAGTCCTGAAATTTGGTTAGTAACCAAATCGCTCGATAGCCACATTGCCTGAGCGGTAGATTACCAAAAGAATATCGAATGACGACCCCTAAACACATGGGCCATTCACTTCGCTAGTGGAAGCAAAGCAAGCCACACATACTCAATCTGTTCTTGACAACTTCATATTGAAAACTACACCAGACTGTGTGGATATAGAAGATAACTAAAAGATCATGGAAGGCAAGTCTCTAAGATTGAGTACACTTCTGGTATCAAAAAATAGTCTTTTAAGGAATAGTAACAACAGTCTAGACTCAATCCAACAAATTGAGTCGGCTGACTTGCTGAGTCATGCTTGTAGATCGGTAGAGTTGGGACCGGAGTCAAATATAAATAACGACAGCGGTGCCACCACACTTGCCCAAAAGCCAACTGTGTCTGGGCGGTCCTCTTTTAGGAAGAGTATGGTTATCAACAAGATTACCTGGTAAAGCATCAGCACATAGCCGGCTGTCACATGAACAGTTATTTGAAAAATTCCGAGAACTGGTTGCATGCCATGTTGTCAACCCTGGAAGGGAGAGTTGTTATTTTACGGTCCTGTCCTTAACTATCTAGCTTGAGCAGTTGATACACAGGATAGTTAAGGGCATCCTCACTAAGAATATCATAAATTTCTCTCAAAATGTAGTTTAGGTTCTTGAATAATATGGCTCTGTGGGTGGCATGCGTGCTGCCTACTTGTAATTGTTTAGCCTAAGATTAAACTACAACCAATAAGCAGCAACCTTCGTTAGGGCTGCGTTATCTATCAACATTCCATTATTGGTGCTACATAAACAAAGTACAAAGCAAGCTATTCATTATAGCCTGCCAGCTAGCTAGCCTGTAATTATGATGTAGGCGCCAATATCTTCTCTTCCCTACGTGCTCAGTGAAGCGTGAAGCGCTGCGCGCTGCTAGTTTCTTATGAGAAAATATGGCATTTTCAGTGTATAAATCACCAATTTATGAGCAATCTAGCAGAGTTATTGAAAAAAGAAAAAAAATTACACTTGAGAAATATCTCAGGATTCCAGCAGTGCAATTTTTATTCAGATATCATGCTTTGCTGCTGAGATATTTTACTGGTACTAAAAAGTCAGCTTTTCAGGCAAAATTGGCCAAAATTCGGCAGTTTTTTATCTATAACTTCGCAAAAAAAATGAAAATTGAAATTTCCAAAAAACTTACACTGGAGAAAAAGAAGATCTACAACGTAGTTTTTAAATTTTGACTCTAGCACAATTAGGTGAGATTTTATTTTACTGGTACTGAATTCTTATATGATTACAATGCAAACCTCAGCAAGGCAGTTGCAGCTAAAAGGTTGCCCTTAACTATCCTGTGTAGAGACTTTAACAACAGACAGCAATTCCTATTGTTCCCAGACACCCAAACCATGCAAGTAGTAGTGGACAGACTACAAGACAATAAGAAAGATGACGATAATGCACGCTTCAACCCAGCAGACAGGCCAACAGTCAAAACTAGCCGGGATTTAGCGGCAAGGGCAGAATGAAGGCAAAAGGCTAACCAACAGAAAACAGGTGTCAGACCAAGGTGCCTAGCATCATTGATATGTTGAACGACCCTCTAGCATATTGCGGCAGCAAGCAAAAGCGCTGGTAGAGGAGATGGAGACTATTTCCCAAGACTGGACACTTGTACAGAAGATATTATGCAAATGCGGTGCCTGTTAAGGGCTGTCAGCAGCACTGTGCTAAGAAGTTCTTCCTCTCGTTGGGTCCAAGAAACTCATGACACTACTATGACATTACTATGCAATTAGTTACTTGTGCATGTGTCTTACATTTAAATATTATTCATTATTTGCGCAATGTACTTTTCTTTTTTCAATCTTTACTCAATCTTCTGATGGTTTTCTTTATTTTTGGTTCCTTAACTTGGAAAGCGGGTGATTTCGAACGGAAGAAATGTGTGCTGAAATTTTTGTGCATATTTCTGTTTGGTGTTATTGTGCAAATTTTTTCTGCACAGTTAAATTGTGTACGTACTCTGATTTTCACAATAATAATAGCTATGCATATTTTTACCGTTTCGTTGGGTTGCACTTTCATGATATATGTTCTCTTGCTTACTTTTATTGTGTTGTCCAATTCTGGATGCCACTTCAGGGTTAGGGTGCCGATATGGCCGAATAGAGAGCAAGGGTCTAAGTCATGCAATTCAGAGAAACCTGATTTGGCCGACCAACTTCGGCAACTATAATCTATGCATATATAAGTAGGCGCAGTGTCCAATGCCGTTGATGAGGAGCTGCATGGCACTGGACAAGACTGTTTTTATCAAGACACAGTTATATCTACCTAAAGTATATGTAGCTCTTTTTTACTACCTTCTGCAAGAAGTTACATGCTGGATCTTTCTATTTCACCAGACTTGTTTTTGTACATAGACAATAAAACAAAGAGTCACTGTGCTCATGTAATCGCTTCAGCTAAGTAACTCACTCAGTTTCATGCAATGAATAATATCATAAAATTAGCATAAATCTACAACAATAGTGTTTAATACCAATTAAATATTATAATAAATTTTAGTGCATTAGTGAGTTCTTGTACTTGACCTCACAGGATAGTTAAGGGCAACCTTTTAGCTGCAACTGCCTTGCTGAGGTTTGCATTGTAATCATATAAGAATTCAGTACCAGTAAAGTAAAATCTCACCTAATTATGCTAGAGTCAAAATTTAAAAACTATGTTGTAGATCTTCGTTTTCCCCAGTGCAAGTTTTTTGGAAATTTCAATAATTATTTTTTTTGCCAAGTTATAGACAAAAAACTTCGCAATTTGGCCAATTTTGCCTGAAAAGCTGACTTTCCAGTACCAGTAAAATATCTCAGCAGCAAAACATGATATCTGAATAAAAATTGCACTGCTGGAATCCTGAGATATTTCTCCAGTGCAATTTTTTCTTTTTCCAATAACTCTGCTAGATTTCTCATAAATTGGTGATTTATACACTGAAAATGCTATATTTTTTCATAGGAAACTAGCAGCGTGCAGCACTTCACGCTTCAATGAGCACTTAGGGATGAGAAGATACTGGCGCCTACATCATAATTACAGGCTTGCTAGCTGGCAGGCCATTATGAATAGCTGGCTTTGTACTTTGTTTATGTAGCACTCATAATGGAATGTTGATAGATAACGCAGCCCTAATGAGGGTTGCTGCTTATTGGTTGTAGTTTAATCTTAGGCTAAACAATTGCAAGTAGGCAACACGCATGCCACCCACAGAGCAATATTATTCAAGAACCTAAACTACATTTAGAAAGAAATTTATCATATTCTTAGTGAGGATGCCCTTAACTATCCTGTGATCTAGGAGCTGTGCTATTATGGATCCACTCTAGCATGTGTCAAATTGGATTTCGGTCATAAAATAAATCAAGCTGTTAAAGTATATACAGCTATAGAAGTTTCATCAGTGCTGCTTAAGCTAGGTGTAGTTATTGTACTGTGTTACAGGTTGTTGTGTAGTATTCCTGGTTGGTTTGAGTTATGTTCAAGTATTCTATACCTACATTGCTTGTCTCAATATGCTATAATATTTTATTCTTAAACATCTATTTGTTTAGTAAATGTAGTATTTGAAGAAACTTGGGTGTAGGAAGTTAAATGAATTAGCACAAGGTGTGTTCGCAGCTTCATGAATGTTTTGTATGTTTGCTGAAGTTTAGTTTTGCGGCTATTGTTAAAGCCAAAAGTTCACGTCATTTTCATGTAAAGGTTTTCATTACTTTAGTATCTGTTACAGCTTTCTATGCTGTATTTTAGCAATTTCCCAATCTTGAATATAAGTTGATATTAATTTTCTATTTGTAACAGCTCTATATAATTTATTTTAGTAATCTTTTAATCTTGAGTATAAGTTGATTTTAGTTCATCTTCATTTAGAGGCGCAGCTTCTTTAAGGATTTTTCTTTCAAACATATAATCTACTTTATCCACCAACAAAAAAAGATTTATATCACTGGGAATGGTGGATATTTTTTTGCAACAAGAAAAATGTTACTTAAAATGTATTTAACAACCTGTTTAATCAAAATGCATGTGTTGATTGAGTAAGATATTAGATTTGAAGAATCCCTGACACACTTCACTTATGCAGTACTAAAATATTCTTGTGCATATGTTTGTTTTAATTTGCATAAAGTTTTAAGGTTACATACCTAAACAATTGTGTTATATAATAAATTATGTGTGAGCATGTACTGAAGTGATTTTGAATTTCTAATTGCTTGGAAATGATGTTGCTGGTAGGCTTTGACTTTACTGCTACTATGAAACTTAGAGTAGTTATAGGTAACTTTCATTGCATGTTTTAGATAGCTGGTGCACTTTACAGCTTAATCACTGATATGGACTTAAAGTTCAAAATTGAAACTTTCAATCCCTATTGGTGATTAGGCTCTGCAGTGCAGCAGCTAAAAATAGCATAAAAATTTTACATTTTGCATTACTATGGCTATGGCTGTGCTATATAGTCAAATAAGGATATGCTATATTGTTTGCTCATCCATTACTTGTTTTGACTTCTTTTGGTTTCACGGTTTGATTCCCTCAGAGATAAATATCCATTAGTTGTTTTAACTACTTATGCGTGCATGGTTTGCTTCTCCCAGAGATGAGTAATATTTTTGTAGATGACTGTATGTGTTTGAATTTAAGAAAAGATGCAGAATCTGCTGGTTCAGCCTCCAACTGGTGGATCTCTGGGTATGTGTATTTAAACTCCTGAGTTGACTGGTTGTCACTGTGAATAGTTAGCACCAATATTCCAGCTTGAAGTAATAGTCTAGCTTACACTAATATTCTAGCTTACACTGGGTTAGGTGACTGGAGGGCGAAGGATTTCTGGTAGTTGTGTAGGTATCTCCTCCTCACTGTCTTACTGTCATCACCCTAAACCCTCCTCTAGTGATCGTCTCTTCCCAGCAGTAAATACATATTAAGAGTAGAAATAGTAAAACTATGTAAGTCTCTAATTAGTGCTACAGAGTAGAAGATACAGACTACAAATCTCTGTGTATGTAGTCTTGTTATCTAATGATACAAATTAGGTATAGCAATGCATAGGTATGCTGAAGGGTTGGTTCAGAATGGAACAATGGCAGATCAAATGTGGTTTTTATATAGCTATTCTTTTTTCATCATAAGTATAATTATGTGAAAGGATATACAATTTCAAGCTATAAGGATTGTCTTTATTTCTCATTCTATAGAGTTTCTAATAGCCAATTCATGTTTGGTCTCGTTACACATTATTTGCTATGCTAACTTGACTAAACAGAAAGTGCTATACTACCTATTATATATTATGAGACAATGAAGATGGTAGCTAAAACTTGTATGTCTTATTGAGTTTAAATAAATTCAAAACACTTAATTTGAAAAAGATGGACATAAGTTACTGGGCCACATATTTCAATAGCACTGCAGCTAGTAGAGGTCAGTAATCTTGTAGAGTTAGTCATGAATGGTGGAATTTCCACTTCCAATCGTTGTCCAAATCTCTTTAGACTGCATAGCGCTGTGTTTATATTTGGTCATGTTGTAGTACTTGGTCTATTTATATAAGAGTTTGTAAATTGCTGGGAGATATATTATTTGATATAGCTTTGTTCAGAAGAAAATGTATTGTAATAATTCTGTCTTTGAGGAATTGCTGAATGCATATTAGGATTCTACTGTTACACTATTATATATTATATATATTATATATTATATATATATTATATATCATACATATATATATATATATATATATATATATATATATATATATATATATATATATATATATATATATTATATCTTTGTTCAGGAGTAGAATATTGTGTAATACTGTTACACTATTATAACTATCTAGCATGTGTATTAAACTATCTAGCTTGTGTATTAAACTACAACTATTGAATGCTGTTACATTGTTATATTATTTAATTACTTTTTTGTATACAATTATATATGTGACTGTATCTAGCTTTGTTTATCCCACTATATAGGTGATTGAAATATTCTAAAAATTCCTTCGATATGAGTTCTTTGCATTTTCCGTAAACTGTGTTAAATCTAATAAAAATCACTTTGAGCCACAACTTATTCAACTTTAAAGTGTTTGATGCAAAGGAATATTAGTAATGAATATATATTTATATATAATGAATTATATAAGTGTTTGAGAAAGTTGTCAAAGTCCTTGAATTAAATTTGTTGACCTGATGCTTTGTTCAGCCCTTTCTGAAAAAAATTTATGTACTACAATGCTGAAAATAGCAGGTGACCATATTTTATTACTTCATGTGTAATAAATGTTTTAGATGGAGTTGCTACACCTTAGCTGATACTTATTACCAAGAAGGACAATCTACTATTTGGTAGCCATGGCAACAGCTGGTGAGTGAATTTAAATACTATTTTATACACTTATTTCTTGGAAAGTAGAAATGTTTAAACTCTGAAGATATGTTGATATTATGCCACCGCAATATAATATATATATAGAAGTATTTTATTATC
The DNA here is from genome assembly GCA_964035545.1 of Bugula neritina. Lineage (NCBI taxonomy): Eukaryota > Metazoa > Bryozoa > Gymnolaemata > Cheilostomatida > Bugulidae > Bugula > Bugula neritina. The sequence continues at coordinate 5,031,041 of OZ037770.1, forward strand.
ACTACTTCCTATGATACTGTTTTATGTCACCAATTAGTGTATTACTTTGAAAATAGTACAATAGATAATATTATGCAAGCAGTTGGGTTAGAGTTGTCTTATCTCAAAAGAATAAACACTGAACTATAAACTATACATTAAATGATTATTTAGAAAGAATATAAAGCTATCTAATAAAATATATGTTACTCATGGTTATGATTACTAAAATCTACCATATAATTAATTTATTCATTCAGTAGTTGACAGGTGTCAGAATCATAGACAGCACCTGCTAGCACTGTGTAATAATTGAACTGTCACTGTATGATGTTACAGATAATATGAGAATCTGGTTCAGACATTCTGGACAGCCTCCTGTAAGCTGGTCAGATGTCCAGTCTGCTAATACCAAGTCATATACTACTGCTGAGGTGAAACATGAAGTTGGGAGTTATGATATCACAGATCTTAAACTGGAGGGAACCATTCCAAGTAACATTGGGGAGATTACTGGTGAAGCCCTGTGTCTATGTGTTTTTAACCTAACTGACAGAGCAAGTCTGGACAAGTGAGTGTCTACTAAGATAGCTGTGTAAATGATAAATGAGTTCAGTTGTGTAATTTATTAAATAATAATCGATAATATAAGGTGCTGAAGCTGAGGCATATTTTTGCTCATAATATATTCATACAAAATAATATACATCAACATAGTAATATGTGCAACATTGTATGTAATCTAAATGAGCTTATAATTGTAGAAACTAGGGAGTGTAAAACTGCCTGTACTGTTACTCAATATCATTGATTAAATCATGTTTTATGTATATATGTTTTGTCATCAACTACACAAATTAGTCAATATATTAACTTACATAGCAATTTGGAGTGAGACCTCATGTACTGTAAACTAACAGCTAACCTTGCATAATGAAGCTTCCTCTCGTTACCTTCAACATAATTTAGCTGAAAATCTTTGCTTTTCTTTGCGACAATATATCTGTTTCTTGCATGTTTTTTTGTTGAATACACAAGCAGCATAATATCAGAATATATTTCTCGGAAATGTTGTTAAACAGCATAAAAAGAATGCCGATGCACAATATACTTTACATCTGTTTAGTATCTTGTAATCCGACATAAAATAGTCAAAGTCAAGAATAAGCAGCATATATAGTATATTCATTTTGATGGTGGACATAAACACATGACACACTTTATATTACAGTTTATGTCAGCTAACTCAGTTAGAGAAACTATACATAGGAGATAATCCTCTCAACACAATACCAGAAGCTGTGTCATCACTCACATCACTTGAAGAGTTGGATATGGAAAGCTGTGGATTATCTACTCTACCTGAGAGGTTTGTGTGCCAAAATATTTCCTTGGTTTCAAACCCTCAATATTTCACATTTTTAATGCTTATCAAGTAGTGTTATGCTATGTTATCATATATTGCCAACGTATATTAAAAAACCTAAGTATGCATTTTTTGAACTTATCTAAGAGTTTGTCTTAAGGTGGAAATAATATAATTGTATGGTGTGCCATTGTATATCATTATATCACAAGAACTTTTTGTAATTATTAATAAAACAGCGATCTGTAGTTTACGTGCAACCATGGCAATGATCAAATTTTTCTTGGGCTCTTGCGACAATCACTTTTGCTATCCATTGCCGCAATGAATTTGTTAAGGCTACTGCATTTTCTCTAGCCTGGTTGACTGCGCCTCAAGCAATATAGTATGTACGGTGTATATTATTATGACACAGTAAAATACATATATTCTACCCTTTCTGAGTATTGCAGTCTATGCCAGCTGACTCAGTTAGAGGAACTGAACATAGCAAAGAATCCTCTCAACATAGTACCTGAAGTTGTGTCATCATTCACACCACTTAAAGAGTTGTATATGAGGGTCTGTAAATTATCTACTCTACCTGAGAGGTTTGTGGAACACAGTCTTTCTTGTTTCAAACACTCGATAATTCACATGTTGATATAATGCTTAGCAAGTATTGCTAATTAGTATGTCACTATGTATTGTTGAAAAGCATAAAGCTATAAATTAAAATTTTCTTGAGGCTATATGATATTAGAGTTTCTCAAATAACTCGAAAATAAATATGTTTCAGTTATCTGGCATTACATTTCCTATTGCTATAAAACCTTCCTTAACAAATACTATAGCACCCACTTTTTATAGTTTACTAGAATCTATTTCAAATTAAATGTCTTTTACTTTGAATATACGTTGTCGCAATAAATTTGCTTTTTTTGCATGTTATACTTGATTGAAGACACAAGCATAGTATACAGAGTACATACTATTATCCTGATACAGTGGATTACATATATACCATATACTTTATATTACAGTCTATGTCAGCTGACTCAGTTAGAGAAACTATACATAAGAGAGAATCCTCTCAACACTGTACCAGAAGTTGTGTTATCATTCACATCACTTAAAGAGTTGGATATGATTTGCTGTAAATTATCTACTTTACCTGAGAGGTTTGTGGAACACAGTCTTTTTTGTTTCAAACACTCAATAATTTACATGTTGATATAATTCTTACCGTATATTGCTAATTAGTATGTCACTGTGTATTGTTGCAAAGCATAAAGTTATAAATTATTAGTTTCTTGAGGCTATATTGTATTAGAGTGTTTCAAAACTTGAAAATAAATAATATATTTCAGTTATCTGGCATTACATTTCCTATTGCTATAAAACCTTTTTAACTAATATTATAGCACCCACTTGTAGTTTACTATAGTGTGTATTTCTCATCAAATGGTTATTAGAGCCTTCTGTATTTCACTTTGAATATGCCTTAGCGTAATAAATTTGCTACTTGGGTATTTTACTTGATTGAGTATGCAGTGCATGTTGTGATACAGTAGACTAAATATATCACATACTTTATATTACAGTCTGTGTCAACTGACTCAGTTAGAGAAACTATACATAGGAGATAATCCTCTCAACACAATACCAGAAGTTGTGTCATCACTCACATCACTTGAAGAGTTGGATATGGAGAGCTGTGGATTATCTACTCTACCTGAGAGGTTTGTGTGCCAAAATATTTCCTTGGTTTCAAACCCTCAATATTTCACATTTTTAATGCTTATCAAGTAGTGTTATGCTATGTTATCATATATTGCCAACGTATATTAAAAAACCTAATTATGCATTTGTTGAACTTATTTAGGAGTTTGTCATAAGGTGGAAATGATATAGTTGCATGGTGTGCCATTGTATATCATTATATCACAAGAACTTTTTGTAATTATTAATAAAACAGCCATCTGTAGTTTACGTGCAATCATGGCAATGATCAAATTTTTCTTGGGATCTTGCGACATCACTTTTGCTATCCATTGCCGCAATGAGTTTGTTAAGGCTACTGCATTTTCTCTAGCCTGGTTGACTGCGCCTCAACCAATATTGTATGTACAGTGTAGATTATTATGACACAGTAAACTACATATATTCTACCCTTTCTGAGTATTGCAGTCTATGCCAGCTGACTCAGTTAGAGAAACTGAACATAGCAAAGAATCCTCTCAACATAGTTCCAGAAGTTGTGTCATCACTCACAACACTTAAGGAGTTGTATATGAGAATCTGTAAATTGTCCACTCTACCTGAGAGGTTTGTGGAACACAGTCTTTCTTGTTTCAAACACTCAATAATTCACATGTTGATATAATGCATAGCAAGTATTGCTAATTAGTATGTCACTATGTATTGTTGAAAAGCATAAAGCTATAAATTAAAATTTTCTTGAGGCTATATGATATTAGAGTTTTTCAAAACTTGAAAATAAATATGTTTCTGTTATCTGGCATTACATTTCCTATTGCTATAAAACCTTCTTCAACAAATACTATAGCACCCACTTGTGGTTTACTGGGATCTATTTCACATTAAATGCTTATTAGCTTTCGGTATTTTACTTTGAATGTGCCTTGTCGCAATAAATTTGTTTCTTGAATATTTTACCTGATTGAATACGTGTCAGTTTACTTCATTTAGTACACACCAGCAAATTATGACCTAACATTAAAGTTTGCTCAAAATCCATTTAAATCTACTATACATGGTATTTTTATGTGCTGGTTTTAACTACGCATAACAGAAAAGGCTGGAAGGGGATTCCCCAACATTAAAGCACAGGTCATTGTCATATGCACTTAATATTCTATATGTGCAGACCGTTACGAAAAATTCGTAACGGTCTGTAACCAAAACTAGCTGAACAATTAGGGAAAAACATGAGAAATGAAGCAAAATTGAAAAGAACTTTGATTATTTAGGTGTATTTATTGGTGTTTTACTAGTTTTTACCAAAAAACCATGTTCATTACCAGTTAAATTGTGAAAAATAGCCAAAAACTGAAGATTTCGAGTGTGTACTAAATTAATTAAAATGACCCATACACAAGTAGAGTATACACAGTATACAATAATATCTTGGTACAGTGAATTACATATATTATGCACTTTATATTACAGTCTATGTCAGCTGACTCAGTTAGAGAAACTAAACATAGCAGATAATCCTCTCAACACAGTACCAGAAGTTGTGTCATCACTCACATCACTTAAAGAGTTGGATATAGAGAGCTGTGGATTACCTACTCTACCTGAGAGGTTTGTGGAACACAGTCTTTTTGTTTCAAACACTCAATAATTCACATGTTGATATAATGCTTACCAAGTATTGTTAATTAGTATGTCACTATGTATTGTTGAAAAGCATAAAGCAAAAAGTTGGAATTTCTTGAGGCTATATGATATTAGACTTTCTCAAAACTCAGAGATAAATATGTTTCAGTAATCTGGCATTACATTTCCTATTGCTATAAAACCTTCCTTAACAAATACTATAGCACCCACTTTTTATAGTTTACTAGAATCTATTTCAAATTAAATGTCTTTTACTTTGAATATACGTTGTCGCAATAAATTTGTTTTTTTGCATGTTTTACTTGATTGAAGACACAAGCATAGTATACAGAGTACATACTATTATCCTGATACAGTGGATTACATATATATCATATACTTTATATTACAGTCTATGTCAGCTGACTCAATTAGAGAAACTATACATGAGAGAGAATCCTCTCAACACTGTACCAGAAGTTGTGTTATCATTCACATCACTTAAAGAGTTGGATATGATTTGCTGTAAATTATCTACTTTACCTGAGAGGTTTGTGGAACACAGTCTTTTTTGTTTCAAACACTCAATAATTTACATGTTGATATAATTCTTACCGAATATTGCTAATTAGTATGTCACTGTGTATTGTTGCAAAGCATAAAGTTATAAATTATAAGTTTCTTGAGGCTATATTGTATTAGAGTGTTTCAAAACTTGAAAATAAATAATATATTTCAGTGATCTGGCATTACATTTCCTATTGCTATAAAACCTTTTTAACTAATATTATAGCACCCACTTGTAGTTTACTATAGTGTGTATTTCTCATCAAATGGTTATTAGAGCCTTCTGTATTTTACTTTGAATATGCCTTAGCGTAATAAATTTGCTACTTGGGTATTTTACTTGATTGAGTATGCAGTGCATGTTGTGATACAGTAGACTAAATGTATCACATACTTTATATTACAGTCTGTGTCAACTGACTCAGTTAGAGAAACTATACATAGGAGATAATCCTCTCAACACAATACCAGAAGTTGTGTCATCACTCACATCACTTGAAGAGTTGGATATGGAGAGCTGTGGATTATCTACTCTACCTGAGAGGTTTGTGTGCCAAAATATTTCCTTGGTTTCAAACCCTCAATATTTCACATTTTTAATGCTTATCAAGTAGTGTTATGCTATGTTATCATATATTGCCAACGTATATTAAAAAACCTAAGTATGCATTTTTTGAACTTATCTAAGAGTTTGTCTTAAGGTGGAAATAATATAGTTGTATGGTGTGCCATTGTATATCATTATATCACAAGAACTTTTTGTAATTATTAATAAAACAGCCATCTGTAGTTTACGTGCAATCATGGCAATGATCAAATTTTTCTTGGGCTCTTTCGACCATCACTTTTGCTATCCATTGCCGCAATGAATTTGTTAAGGCTACTGCATTTTCTCTAGCCTGGTTGACTGCGCCTCAACCAATATAGTATGTACAGTGTATATTATTATGACACAGTAAACTACATATATTCTACCCTTTATGAGTATTGCAGTCTATGCCAGCTGACTCAGTTAGAGAAACTGAACATAGCAAAGAATCCTCTCAACATAGTACCAGAAGTTGTGTCATCACTCACACCACTTAAAGAGTTGTATATGAGGATCTGTAAATTATCTACTCTACCTGAGAGGTTTGTGGAACACAGTCTTTCTTGTTTCAAACACTCAATAATTCACATGTTGATATAATGCTTAGCAAGTATTGCTAATTAGTATGTCACTACGTATTGTTGAAAAGCATAAAGCTATAAATTAAAATTTTCTTGAGGCTATATGATATTAGAGTTTTTCAAAACTTGAAAATAAATATGTTTCTGTTATCTGGCATTACATTTCCTAATGCTATAAAACCTTCTTCAACAAATACTATATCACCCACTTGTAGTTTACTGGAATCTATTTTACATTAAATGCTTATTAGCTTTCGGTATTTTACTTTGAATGTGCCTTGTCGCAATAAATTTGTTTCTTGAATATTTTACCTGATTGAATACACAAGTAGAGTATACACAGTATACAATAATATCTTGGTACAGTGAATTACATATATTATGCACTTTATATTACAGTCTATGTCAGCTGACTCAGTTAGAGAAACTAAACATAGCAGATAATCCTCTCAACACAGTACCAGAAGTTGTGTCATCACTCACATCACTTAAAGAGTTGGATATGGAGAGCTGTGGATTACCTACTCTACCTGAGAGGTTTGTGGAACACAGTCTTTTTGTTTCAAACACTCAATAATTCAAATGTTGATATAATGCTTACCAAGTATTGTTAATTAGTATGTCACTATGTATTGTTGAAAAGCATAAAGTTATAAATTACATATTTCTTGAGGCTATATGATATTAGAGTTTCTCAAAACTTAAAAATAAATATGTTTCAGTTATCTGGCATTACATTTCCTATTGCTATAAAACCTTCCTTAACAAATACTATAGCACCCACTTTTTATAGTTTACTAGAATCTATTTCAAATTAAATGTCTTTTACTTTGAATATACGTTGTCGCAATAAATTTGTTTTTTTTGCATGTTATACTTGATTGAAGACACAAGCATAGTATACAGAGTACATACTATTATCCTGATACAGTGGATTACATATATATCATATACTTTATATTACAGTCTATGTCAGCTGACTCAGTTAGAGAAACTATACATAAGAGAGAATCCTCTCAACACTGTACCAGAAGTTGTGTTATCATTCACATCACTTAAAGAGTTGGATATGATTTGCTGTAAATTATCTACTTTACCTGAGAGGTTTGTGGAACACAGTCTTTTTTGTTTCAAACACTCAATAATTCACATGTTGATATAATGCTTACCAAGTATTGCTAGTTAGTATGTCACTATGTATTGTTGCAAAGCATAAAGTTATAAATTATAAGTTTCTTGAGCCTATATTGTATTAGAGTGTTTCAAAACTTGAAAATAAATAATATATTTCAGTGATCTGGCATTACATTTCCTATTGCTATAAAACCTTTTTAACTAATATTATAGCACTCACTTGTAGTTTACCATAGTGTGTATTTCTCATCAAATGGTTATTAGAGCCTTCTGTATTTTACTTTGAATATGCCTTAGCGTAATAAATTTGCTACTTGGGTATTTTACTTGATTGAGTATGCAGTGCATGTTATGATACAGTAGACTAAGTATATCACATACTTTATATTACAGCCTGTATCAACTGACTCAGTTAGAGAAACTATACATAGGAGATAATCCTCTCAACACAATACCAGAAGTTGTGTCATCACTCACATCACTTGAAGAGTTGGATATGGAGAGCTGTGGATTATCTACTCTACCTGAGAGGTTTGTGTGCCAAAATATTTCCTTGGTTTCAAACCCTCAATATTTCACATTTTTAATGCTTATCAAGTAGTGTTATGCTATGTTATCATATATTGCCAACGTATATTAAAAAACCTAATTATGCATTTGTTGAACTTATTTAGGAGTTTGTCATAAGGTGGAAATGATATAGTTGCATGGTGTGCCATTGTATATCATTATATCACAAGAACTTTTTGTAATTATTAATAAAACAGCCATCTGTAGTTTACGTGCAATCATGGCAATGATCAAATTTTTCTTGGGATCTTGCGACAATCACTTTTGCTATCCATTGCCGCAATGAGTTTGTTAAGGCTACTGCATTTTCTCTAGCCTGGTTGACTGCGCCTCAACCGATATTGCATGTACAGTGTATATTATTATGACACAGTAAACTACATATATTCTACCCTTTCTGAGTATTGCAGTCTATGCCAGCTGACTCAGTTAGAGAAACTGAACATAGCAAAGAATCCTCTCAACATAGTTCCAGAAGTTGTGTCATCACTCACACCACTTAAGGAGTTGTATATGAGAATCTGTAAATTGTCCACTCTACCTGAGAGGTTTGTGGAACACAGTCTTTCTTGTTTCAAACACTCAATAATTCACATGTTGATATAATGCATAGCAAGTATTGCTAATTAGTATGTCACTATGTATTGTTGAAAAGCATAAAGCTATAAATTAAAATTTTCTTGAGGCTATATGATATTAGAGTTTTTCAAAACTTGAAAATAAATATGTTACAGTAATCTGGCATTACATTTCCTATTACTATGAAAACTTCTCCAATAAATACTATATCGCCAACTTGTAGTTTACTGGAATCTATTTTACATTAAATGCTTATTAGCTTTCGGTATTTTACTTTGAATGTGCCTTGTTGCAATAAATTTGTTTCTTGAATATTTTACCTGATTGAATACGTGTCAGTTTACTTCATTTAGTACACACCAGCAAATTATGACCTAACATTAAAGTTTGCTCAAAATCCATTGAAATCTACTATACATGGTATTTTTATGTGCTGGTTTTAACTACGCATAACAGAAAAGGCTGGAAGGGGATTCCCTAACATTAAAGCACAGGTCATTGTCATATGCACTTAATATTCTATATGTGCAGACCGTTACGAAAAATTCGTAACGGTCTGTAACCAAAACTAGCTGAATAATTAGGGAAAAACATGAGAAATGAAGCAAAATTAAAAAGAACTTTGATTATTTAGATGTATTTATTGGTGTTTTACTAGTTTTTACCAAAAAACCATGTTCATTACCAGTTAAATTGTGAAAAATAGCCAAAAACTGAAGATTTCGAGTGTGTACTAAATTAATTAAATTGACCCATACACAAGTAGAGTATACACAGTATACAATAATATCTTGGTACAGTGAATTACATATATTATGCACTTTATATTACAGTCTATGTCAGCTGACTCAGTTAGAGAAACTAAACATAGCGGATAATCCTCTCAACACAGTACCAGAAGTTGTGTCATCACTCACATCACTTAAAGAGTTGGATATAGAGAGCTGTGGATTACCTACTCTACCTGAGAGGTTTGTGGAACACAGTCTTTTTGTTTCAAACACTCAATAATTCACATGTTGATATAATGCTTACCAAGTATTGTTAATTAGTATGTCACTATGTATTGTTGAAAAGCATAAAGCAAAAAGTTGGAATTTCTTGAGGCTATATGATATTAGACTTTCTCAAAACTCAGAGATAAATATGTTTCAGTAATCTGGCATTACATTTCCTATTGCTATAAAACCTTCCTTAACAAATACTATAGCACCCACTTTTTATAGTTTACTAGAATCTATTTCAAATTAAATGTCTTTTACTTTGAATATACGTTGTCGCAATAAATTTGTTTTTTTGCATGTTTTACTTGATTGAAGACACAAGCATAGTATACAGAGTACATACTATTATCCTGATACAGTGGATTACATATATATCATATACTTTATATTACAGTCTATGTCAGCTGACTCAATTAGAGAAACTATACATAAGAGAGAATCCTCTCAACACTGTACCAGAAGTTGTGTTATCATTCACATCACTTAAAGAGTTGGATATGATTTGCTGTAAATTATCTACTTTACCTGAGAGGTTTGTGGAACACAGTCTTTTTTGTTTCAAACACTCAATAATTTACATGTTGATATAATTCTTACCGAATATTGCTAATTAGTATGTCACTGTGTATTGTTGCAAAGCATAAAGTTATAAATTATAAGTTTCTTGAGGCTATATTGTATTAGAGTGTTTCAAAACTTGAAAATAAATAATATATTTCAGTGATCTGGCATTACATTTCCTATTGCTATAAAACCTTTTTAACTAATATTATAGCACCCACTTGTAGTTTACTATAGTGTGTATTTCTCATCAAATGGTTATTAGAGCCTTCTGTATTTTACTTTGAATATGCCTTAGCGTAATAAATTTGCTACTTGGGTATTTTACTTGATTGAGTATGCAGTGCATGTTGTGATACAGTAGACTAAATGTATCACATACTTTATATTACAGTCTGTGTCAACTGACTCAGTTAGAGAAACTATACATAGGAGATAATCCTCTCAACACAATACCAGAAGTTGTGTCATCACTCACATCACTTGAAGAGTTGGATATGGAGAGCTGTGGATTATCTACTCTACCTGAGAGGTTTGTGTGCCAAAATATTTCCTTGGTTTCAAACCCTCAATATTTCACATTTTTAATGCTTATCAAGTAGTGTTATGCTATGTTATCATATATTGCCAACGTATATTAAAAAACCTAAGTATGCATTTTTTGAACTTATCTAAGAGTTTGTCTTAAGGTGGAAATAATATAGTTGTATGGTGTGCCATTGTATATCATTATATCACAAGAACTTTTTGTAATTATTAATAAAACAGCCATCTGTAGTTTACGTGCAATCATGGCAATGATCAAATTTTTCTTGGGCTCTTTCGACAATCACTTTTGCTATCCATTGCCGCAATGAATTTGTTAAGGCTACTGCATTTTCTCTAGCCTGGTTGACTGCGCCTCAACCAATATAGTATGTACAGTGTATATTATTATGACACAGTAAACTTCATATATTCTACCCTTTATGAGTATTGCAGTCTATGCCAGCTGACTCAGTTAGAGAAACTGAACATAGCAAAGAATCCTCTCAACAATAGTACCAGAAGTTGTGTCATCACTCACACCACTTAAAGAGTTGTATATGAGGATCTGTAAATTATCTACTCTACCTGAGAGGTTTGTGGAACACAGTCTTTCTTGTTTCAAACACTCAATAATTCACATGTTGATATAATGCTTAGCAAGTATTGCTAATTAGTATGTCACTATGTATTGTTGAAAAGCATAAAGCTATAAATTAAAATTTTCTTGAGGCTATATGATATTAGAGTTTTTCAAAACTTGAAAATAAATATGTTTCTGTTATCTGGCATTACATTTCCTAATGCTATAAAACCTTCTTCAACAAATACTATATCACCAACTTGTGGTTTACTGGAATCTATTTTACATTAAATGCTTATTAGCTTTCGGTATTTTACTTTGAATGTGCCTTGTCGCAATAAATTCGTTTCTTGAATATTTTACCTGATTGAATACACAAGTAGAGTATACACAGTATACAATAATATCTTGGTACAGTGAATTACATATATTATGCACTTTATATTACAGTCTATGTTGGCTGACTCAGTTAGAGAAACTAAACATAGCAGATAATCCTCTCAACACAGTACCAGAAGTTGTGTCATCTCTCACATCACTTGAAGAGTTGGATATGTGGAGCTGTAAATTATCTGCTCTACCTGAGAGGTTTGTTTGTCACAACAAGTTTTATATATCTGTTTTAACATTCAATAACTATTATTTTATAGCAATATTTCAACACAGTAAATACTATATTAAGATGCAAACCTGCAAACCTACATATGAATCTCACCGTTTCTGGGGATATTGTCAATTAGCACACTATCTATAGAAGTTTCCTCGACTTCACAAATTACTTTATAGCATTTCAATATTTTTTTGAAATGCTCACCATGATAGGTTGACTAGGCTTTTCTTCAGAAACCGTTTTATTAACTCTTTTCATTATATTATAACTATAGCTACTTCTGTACACAAAATTAGTATTTATTATATTATTATACTTACACAATTTGTCATTGTTGTCTCATAAATCAGGGAACTATTTTCTTATATAACTTCTATAATGCCATCACATAGCAACATACTTGACTCAATCAACTGTATTGTGTAAAGGTTACAAGTAAAAGTAAATTAAAAAAATTCTTAGTGGATTATGTAGTATTTTTGATTTAAGGTAATTAGGTTATTCAAGTTCTACTTTTAATTATTTCGAAGTAAAAGATCTGGCATTATATTGTAAACCAAAGAGAACAAAACAAACCATTCAATATTGCAACTTTGTCTTTTTTTCATGCTTCACTTTAGTTGTCTCTCTCCAATTATCAGTGTAAAAGAAACCAATTTTTATCCTATACCTGTTCTCAAGCAGCTTGTTAATATATTGTTTCATATTTAATTTACATTCCTAAGTTACAAATTAACCGACCTTTGAAAGTGTAACAGATTCCTGCGAGACTATGACTTTCCAGAGTTGTATTCTTTCATCGCGAAATAATTCACAACTTCTACTTTCTGTCTAAAAATATACTGCATTTATTAGAATACTTAGTGAGAAGTTGTGTCAGAAGTATTTTATTTTACTTGAAATTACTTTAATGCCTTATGCAGATGCCACAAAGCTGCAGCCTACCATGTTCCTATTTGCTGATAACTGTATTATGGCACATACTAGGAATTTTCTACTCTGTAGTATAAAATATTATTCCTTCTAATAGAATACCATTGTGAACAGTTACTCAGTTATCTGCCATATAGAAAAAGATTTCTGTATAATAGTATTCTGTCTAGGGTGTGTTTTTATGACAGTACTTAGTACATATGTAGCACTTTTCTCACCAAATATACACTTACAATTATACTGTTATATTATATATCTTCATAAAATACTTAAAATGTTATGCATCGTATATATATAATATGATACTTGTACATATTTGTGACTTAGACATACTTGTTTTCTTTTCTTAATTAATGTACTAATTCAAGGTATTGTATATAAACTTGCTATAGTAACTGCAACTTAGTACTATATTATGTGTTATTATTTGTCACAAAACTGTTGGTAGTAGTGTGACGAGTTCGAAAAGTCTGGTAGTCAGAAGTGTGTAGGCAAGTAGCATACAGCTTGCTAATCCAGTTGAGAGTAAATAGAGTTGTGAATATAAGTAGACTTTATTCCTCCAGTAAGATATGCACAGATGAACTTATGAAAATGAACTCATTTGTAAACACAACTGCCTCAGTATTCATAGTAAACAAAAAAACTCTAGGACATTCTCAAGCATTCTAGTATAGAAAATTCTAGTAGAAAAAATTCCTTACATGCCAATACTATTTAGATAGAAAATCAAAACAAAACAAAACATTGGAATTTCCATGGTTATTTCGCAATTATTGCGCAACACCTTGTTTACATTGCTGAGCAGTAGTTAACATGACTAACGAAAACAGTAACAATGAACAATGACCCATCTCTTTGATTAGTCTAGAATATTTATGAACATTCCTGTATAATCATTAGGAAAAACCCGGTAAGTCTATAGGTATATGTACACTCAGAATTTGTGACAACCCCCCATTCTAAGAGAAATTATCTTGATAATTTCTCCTTACTTCTTAAAATTCTGAGTCAATTCGGCTTAGATAATCGGCTCCAACATTGTCATTTCCTTTGATTGACTTCACCTTGCTTCTGAAGTTCTGTAAATACATGGCCAATCTCATCACTCTGCTGTTTCTTACTATACAGATCCAACAAATTATCTTTGCATTCTTTTCTTTCCTCATCATGATCAATAATTCCAGTACCAGCAGCATCTAAAGTCATCACAGCTCCAACAGTCATAGGGTCGGTAGGCATCTCTCGCTAAAAATATTTCTTCAGCATGTTGGCATGGTGTGTTCTCCTCTTGCCTCTAATGTTGATAATGTAGTCACTCAGTCTGACTTTCTCCTCAATATTGAATGGTCCTTGCCAATGCATCAGCAATTTATTTCCATCCCTAGGTAGAAGAATAAGCACTTTGTCACCAGGTTTGAAGTCTCTCTGCTTGGCTTTCTTGTCAAAATAGTGTTTGTATCTTTTTTGACTGTCTTTCAGCGAAGCTAGTGCCATTTCCATCATGTCATCTAAACGCTCTCTCAATTCAAAAACATGTTGATAGCAGGTCTTGACTTCATCGGCAGTGTCTTCTTTTGTCCAAAGTTGTCGCAGGATGTACATTGGTCCACGTACAGTTCTTCCATAGAGTAACTCGAATGGGGCGAAGCCTGTTGATTCCTGTGGGACTTCTCTATATGCAAATAGAGCCGCATTGATGAATCGATGCCACTGTCTTGGCTCTTTAGCACACAACTTTTTTAACATACTTTTGAGGGTTTCGTTGAACTTTCCCACAAGTCCATTGGCCATCGCATGGTATGGTGAGGTAGGAAGTTGCCGCATGTCAAGTAATCTGGTAAACTCTTTCATGTAGTCCGAGATGAATTGAGTTCCTTGATCACTTATCACCTCCTCTGGTATCCCAACACGACTGTACATGTCAAGCAGCGCTTCAGCTACAGTAGCTGAATCAATGTTCTTCAATGGTGTAGCATAGTCAACTAAAGTTAGGATGTAGCGGTGTCCTTTCTCACTTGGAGGGTTAATTGGTCCGATTAGGTCTATTGCACATCTTTTGAATGGGGTGTCAATTAGTGGAGTTTCCTGTACTGGAACTTTCATGACTGAGCCTTTTTTCACCGTCTTCTGGCAAATGTCACATGACTGACAGAAACGTACGACATCTCCGTTTAGTCCTGGCCAGAAGAAGTTGGAAAGTACTCTATCAGTGGTTTTCTTTACTCCTAGGTGTCCGCTCATTATTCAGTCATGAGCTTTCTGAAAAACTTCCTTTCTCAGTGAACTGGGTACCATGAGTTGTTTAACAGGTTTTACACTGACAGACTTCGAGTCGGTGTACTCACGGTACAGAATCCTCTTCCTCACCACAAACCTAGTGGTGCATCCCTTTTTCTCCTTCACTTCTTTTGCATCGAAGAAACGTTCCAATGTGGGGTCATCCCTCTGCAGTCTGGCTATCTCATCTTTCGCTATACTTAATGGGTTAGCATTTGAATCAATCATCAGTGGTTTGTCTCCTGACTTTTCTTTGACAGCTTGAGCTCTTGTGGTTACGGCGCAGTCCTTCCAGTTTTCTAGCAGCTGGTCAGCTGATCTTGCTCCATCCACATTCCCAATAAGCAGGTCACAAATCGTTTTGTCCATTACTGCAGCTTTGACAACACCATTGTAAAATGGTGAGCGCACTGAGATAAGTGCCCACTGAGCCTCCCTAACACTTGCATCAGCCATATTCAGATAAACTGATTCTCCAGTTAGGTATTGAGGTTGCACATACTGTGCATTGACTACAATGCAACCACAGCCGGTGTCGCGCATTACAGTAGCTCGTTGGCCATTAACTTCCGCATCAAATATCGCTGTGCCCCCATCTTTGAATTTAAGTCCATTCTTGCAGACAGCAGCGTTGACAAACTTTTTACCATTAACTGTAATTTCCATAAGTTCTTCCACTTTAGATGAGATTCCTGGATCTGTGACCACAGTCTTATTCTGAGTAGTAGCTATTGCAGCAGCAGCATGCACTGACCTCCCACCATACTTTCTGCAGTCTGAAGTATTGTGGTTGTTCATCTTGCAATGTGAACAGTACTTCTTCCCTCTCTGTGGGCAGTTACGAGCAATGTGTGACTTATCTTTGCAGATGAAGCATGCCCCATAGCTTTTACTTCCTTGTTCAGCATTCATGCTACCGGCAGGTGTGTTTTCCATCCTTTTTGTATTAGTTCTCTTTGTCTTTGCTAGTTTCCTTCTACGAGCGTGCAAGAACAGTGACGCTGCATCACACATATCCTCACTGCTGTTGTAGGAACTATGCTTTAAATGCACAGCTAGGTCGTCTGGGCATGATGATACAAATTGTTCAGTCGCCACTAGTTTGGCTATGTCCATGCCCCCTGAAAGCTCCACCCACTTGTGCACATAATTTTCTATCCTAGTGAACAGCTGGGCAGGGGTTTCATCCTTGTAAGCTTCTGCCTCTCTGAGCTTTTTTCTGTAGCCCTCTTGTGTCAAGTTAAAGCGCTCCAACAAGGCTTCTTTAATTTTTTTATAATCTCTACGATCAGGAAGGTGACAACCGGATGTAAGCTTCTGTTGCCGTACCCCATAGGTACTGACTGAGATGGTAGGGCCAATCTCCCTTGTCCCAGTTACATCCTTCGGCAACCCACTCGAATTGCTCTAAATAGCTATCCATTTCATCCACCTTCTCATCAAAGAATGGTATTTTTGGTTTTGGTTTGTTAGCTGTTTCTAACCTGGCGCTTTCATGTCTTGAGTGCTCCAAACTTGTGTTATCTTTCAGCTTTTCCATATCTAATTCATGTCGTTGTCTTCTCTCTTCTGCCTCCTGGTCAGCTTTTATCTTCATCTCCATTAAGGCTTTCTCATTTTCTTGCTTGATCCTTTCTGCCTCACGCTAATTTACGCTCCTCTCGGTCCTTATCTTTTTTCTCTCGGTCCTTTTCTTTTTCCTCTCGTGCCTTTTCTTTTTCCTCTTGTGCAGCAACAATGGGTAGGTTCTTTTCAACAAAAGCTACGAGCTTTTCCTCCACCAAACCAAGATCTTTACCCATCTGTGTCACTCTCTCCAACAACGCCATGATGTCTCAACAACTGCTAATTAATCCTGTGTATGCTCACGTTGTAACAGATAATTTCTCTGTGTGCGACTGAGACTTCCCGGAGCAGCCCCCAATTGTCACAAAACTGTTGGTAGTAGTGTGACGAGTTCGAAAGGTCTGGTAGTCAGAAGTGTGTAGGCAAGTAGCATACAGCTTGCTAATCTAGTTGAGAGTAAATAGAGTTGTGAATATAAGTAGACTTTATTCCTCCAGTAAGATATGCATAGATAAACTTTTAAAAATGAACTCATTTGTAAACACAACTGCCTCAGTATTTATAGTAAACAAAAAAACTCTAGGACATTCTCAAGCATTCTAGTAGAAAACATTCCCCACATGCCAATACTATTTAGATAGAAAATCGAAACAAAACAAAGCATTGGAATTTCCATGGTTATTTCGCAATTATTGCGCAACACCTTGTTTACATTGCTGAGCAGTAGTTAACATGACTAACGAAAACAGTAACAATGAACAATTAGTCTGGCAGAACTGGGGGTTAGGTTCGCAATCTCCGATAAAGTTTTTTTCTCTCTTGATTATTTATCTTGAGGGTCCAGGTAAATGTTTCCAGGTGGGTGTGGACCCACCACCCTTGAGCATTTCGAGAAATCCAAGATGGCCGCCAATTATGGAAAAATTGTCATCTAATAGGCATAAAGTTTATATTATGTTGCAAAAACAAAAGTTTTTTGATGATTCAAATAGATGTGCATTTTTGGAATGAATATGTGCCATGCCAGTGCAAAATTAATCAAAGTTAAGAGCCAAGAGACATGTTGTTCAGCTAAAAAATCGAAATTGCTTCAATAAAACAATCACATATAGTGCAAAGAAATGATACAAGGTTTTTAAATAATTGTTTGGACAGATATATTAAGAAAAACATTGCTTATTACCAGTGAATAGAAAGTGAAAAAGAGATACAGAGGCATATTGCTCAGCTAAAGTTGAAATGGAACATATTATATATATATAACCATACAGATGTGACAAACTTTAGCTCATGTTCATATTAAACACCTTTCTCATTTTTTTCTATCATTAGAATTTGTTAGAAATGTTAGTTCATTGCAGCACACTCCTGTTACTGCTTCACAAGGGCAGAACTCTGTGCATGGGATAGATGTACTAGAATAGCCATATCTCCTTGTTTTGCATGATTGTTGGCTTCCACAGGAGCATTTAATGAATTTGGGCCATTTTACTTTATTTAGCACACATCAGCAGATTATGATCAAAAATTTTAAAGTTTGCTCAAAATTCATGAAAACTTACTATATAGAGTAGTAGAATTTGCTAATTCTAACTATGCATAGCAAAAAAACTGGGAAGAGGCCTTGCAACATTTAAGCGCGGCGTCATGTCATACGAGCTAAATATATATTTGTGAACCATCACGGTCTATATAATATCTCAATGTACTAATAAATTAGGAAAAAAACATAGAAAATCATGCAAAATTGGAAAAGCCTCAATTATTCAGTTTATTTGTTAAAATTTTAATAGTTTGAGACAAAAATCTATATACAATAGCAGCTAAATTGTAAAAAATCGCCAAAAACTAATATCATTGAGTGTACACCAAATTAAGTAAAATGATCTACTTCATAATACTGTCTGGTGTAAGCACAACATCATTTCCGACTCTTTTTGGGAAAAGAGATTCGATTAGATCTCTTTTCACCTACCAATGTTCTAGTAGGTTTAATGCCGCAGTTTTATATGGCTCCTGGAGGTGTGCTCTGGTGACATTGTCCAATAGCTTTATCTGTAGGAGGCAAAGTACATAAGTTAAAGGCACATCGCAAATAGCATTGCTGACCTTAGTTTTCTAAGCTTTTTGTCTTGTAGATGTCATGGAAGAGCACTTTGCATAAGGGTAGCAACATAGCATAAACCTGGTAGCTTGTATGAATAGTCATCCTGAAAAGAAGCCCTAGTGTCACCAAATTACACTTTTCTTCTACCAAGACATTTAGTATGACTCCCTTTCCAATATTTTACATTGTTGCCACTGTATCACACTCTGAGAGGTCATGGGACGGCAGCAAATTGTCTATTATAGGGATTTGTCTCAAACTTTCTCACCTAGTGTGCTGTGGTCTAGGATGGGTGGCAATTTTGCAGGGCACCAAGTGCTATCAGAGAGTGTCATCTGATTCTGTCGTCAAAATCTTTATCTGAAAGGCCACATTTCAGTATTTCATCCTTCATTAGATCCATTAACCGTTTCTTTGGCCTCCCTCTCTTTCTCTGTATCTTTATCTCAGCCACCATTATAATACACAGTTAGTTTAAGGTCATAACTTTCCACATTCAGGCACTGCTTTATGTTATATATAAACGGTTTCCAGGGGATAGCTCGAACAGTTTTTGTCTCACATTAACAAATTTTACATGAAAAGATGGCTCTTGCATTCCTCTTTCATATACTTTTTTGATTTTTCAATAAAAAATTTTCTGAGAAAGTTGTTGCATAATAAGTAAAATTTTACACCCTCCATGTTCCACTGCTGTAGCACAGGGGATTCATTTTATAAAGTCTAAAAGTTAAACTTGACATTCCTTGATATGTTTTCTCTAATATACTTTCTTTGTTTTTTGAAATTCTGTTTATGCTCTTCACAATTTGGTAAAAACATACACCATATTGCAAGTTTCACTGCAATTATCTAAATTCTTCATATGGTGGTTCTAGCTACGCTCCTGTGACTAATTATAACATTCCTAGTACGTTTGCCGCTGTGTGCTATCACAATAACATATAGTACCCTCTCGCACAAATTGGCAATCTATTGGATTTCTGCCAATATAATGTTCCCTGTTTTACATTAGCACTTAGCTGAATCATCTCACTATGTTACAATAATATATTGAAAATGCCTCAGCACAACATAATTCTTTGTTTGTTTGGCAGAGTTAATTTCAGCTAAATCACTTCACTTTGCAGTCTTGTCAGTAAAGGTTTCTCTAATTCACATATGATTATTTTAAGTACATTGTATTCTATAAGATCATTTCAAGGTTTAGTCCAGTGTTCAGTATCTAATTATTATGCATGTATGTTGTCTTACTGGTGAACAAAAGTTAAAAAAAAACTTTACAATTATAGCCATATTTATTATACATGCGTAGGATTTGCATAAGTTGACAAAAAAATTGCAACAAATCAGGGTTGAACCATGACCAACCAACTCGTCTCTGACGCCTCTAACGCCTCTAACCTCTGGACCACGCTGTGATCGTAAAAGCGGCGCGCATTATATGAGTAACTATCATTACATAAATATTTCGCTCGCAAATGGGTTATAATTATTAGGCTGTCAATTCATGTTGATAGCAGTCAACTGTTGCAATAGTCTCGGGTTACTATCAAAGCTAATGGTTTTGAACAAATAACCCAAAAGTTTAAAAATAAGTAGCTTGCGTATTACTAGCTACAAAAACAGGTCTGAAATAGACTGGTAAAGCAAGCTCTTATTGTAGAGTTTGCAGATGTGCTCTAAAATAAAACTTAAACTGTATGCTATTACATAAGTATTTGTATGCGAGAGATATAAATGGACATTACTGAGTTTCTGGAAAACAACATACTTGAAGTTAACTTTGACAATGGTGTTTTCTTTTCATCATAGCTAGCCTATAGCATAAATCTCTAATCATATGAATCTTTATGAAGCCCACAGCTCATGTAAGGGTGGCAATGTAATTTGAAACGAACAATTATGTTGCTGCATTGTGTCTAAGGTATATTAGAGAGCAGAATTTGGTTTTACTAGCCTACCCCAACGGCATTCTACAATGCAGCTTATATGCTGGCAGTTGTAATAAGTACTGCCAATAGCAAGGTTACTATCACTGCTAGCTCTGTGCAGTATGTAACCTCTTGAATAATTGCGCCAATTTTAAACTCTTGGAAGTTGGCCAAGTTATCATATCGCAGCCAGCCACCGGAGACAAAGCATCAGACCTATTCATATAATATTATACTGATGCACTTGGTAGCAGAGTGGCTAATCTAATATAGTTCATAGTTCAACACCCTTTACTTTGGGAATACAGCCTCTTTTTTTAGGTTTACCTTACAAAGCATGAAAATATCTAAACTGATATTCTGATAATTTAGAGGTACATTTTGAAAACTAGGTTAATTGCACTTGTTTGCACAACAACAATAATAAAATAGATATTATGCCGTATAATAAAAACACACATAATACTATATAATATATTATAATGATAATAATATAATATTATAAGTACCATTACTGCATTTTATAAATCACATGGTTGCCAAAAAAATGTATCACAAATTTTGTAATTATACATCAAAACTAGAACTAGCTAGGCAGCAGGTTAGAATAGAGTAAATTTTTAAAACATGAAATCATGATTTGACTATTGTTTTATTTAGGCCAACCAACCTAGGAATACAAGATTGGGTTTTAGCTGACAGTTTATTATAACATTTAGCTTTTGAGCCAGCAGCACTGGCACTTTTGAAGTATAGGCAAAGTTAGTGAAGCGAGACTAACAAGCACTCAAATACAAGGCATATTGAGACGCAATAACAAGTCAGGAGCGTATAAATTGATAAGAATGTGGAAGGGGGACTATGTTTTTCAACAAGCTATAACTTAAACATGAATTGGCTTTTGAAAAAAATAAAAAAGTATATTGGAGAACATAACTTTCTTTATCTTTTCATATTTTTTTTGTTCCTGTGACATTCAACCTGTTCGAGCTATCAGTGGAACATTGTTCATATAGAACATAAAGCACCTGGCAAAGAGCCAGAAAATGAAAAGTATGACCTTAAACTAACTGTGTATCTTTTTCCTATCCTTTCTGCGCACATGTCCACACCATTGAAGAGGTTTCCTCTTCGTGCCTATTGCGATGGTTTTTATTTTGGCCTCCTCTCTTATATTATCACATGTTACATGGTCTTCCCACTCTAAATTGTAAATGTGTCGAAGCATCCTCATCTCAGTTGCACTTATCTTGTCTTCTTGTCTTTGAGTCAGTGGCCATGTCTGATATCCATACATCAGTGTAGTTTTTATTGCCATCTTGGATAACAGAACCTCCAGCTTAGTGGAAATTTTCTTATCTTCTTGTCGCGGACTGTTCTGAAAACTCAATTTTCATAGATTTTTTTAAAATTGACTTGGTCTTAGTTTTTCTTATTTTCCCTGTTTCCTTGAATGTAGAAGGTGGCAATGCTGCAAGTTTATGAGCCATTAAAGAGTCCGCATCCAAATTCTTGGTCTGCTTGAGTACAATGGTTCGGGCATATATGACTTCAGTATCATACACAGTGGTATTAAAAACCTTAATATGCCTTTGAGATGATACCATTGTCTTCACTTAAGATATACAAGGATTTATTTAACCCCTCCGACTAATTCACTTTAAATTCTTGTATAGATGCTTTACCTATAACAAAAATATTGTCAATAATTATTGCTGAATAACTGATGACTTTCTCTGTTTCAATATTGACAAGAGCAGCTGGGTGGCATTCTTCTTTGAGTAAGACATTGCAGAGTTCAATCTTCTTTTTGACAAACCTTCTGTTCCTTGAATCAGATTAGATTCTTGATTGCATCTCTTCCTTATGAGTAGTGGAAGCATTTATTTCAGACTCATCTCTGATGTCACTGAGGCCTTACTGTATCTTGTTGCATGCAGATCGAAGTGCTATACACCCACACCTTGACAATTTCAGTTTTATTGGTGATGCCAATGGTTCCCCCTTGCTGTGGCCAAATCTCACGAAGGTCACCTCAATGGTCATGTTTGACCAGATGCCATTGAGCTGGCCGAGTTTATGATGCATTGTGTGATTACCAGCCACGAATTCAATCCTTACATCTTGTGGCATGATCTACATGCTATACAGATATAAATACATTTCCTCTTCCATTGCTAGGTGTAAGGCCCAGTCTCCTTCTCTATCAGCTATGATGTGGGTGTTGATGGTAAAATTTGGTCTAATAAAGCACATGACCCACAGTTTTGCTGTTCTTGAGCTCTCTGAAATCTTAGTCAACATCTTTTCAAGGTTCTCCATGCTAGTGATTACACTTTCATCAAAGACTGGCTTCAACAGCTCTCCCACCAATATTCTCAGGCCCAGTACATTCTGGGAAGACTTTTTTTATTTAGCATTTTGGGGAAACTGCCAAAAGTAGAATTAAATACTTTTACCAAATCCGTTTCAACCATTAGTGTTCCATTACACTGAACATAGGTCATTAAAGTGGAAAAATTAGTTGTAATTTTTTATGAAAGGAGGTTGGTATGAAAAAGGTAGGGAACCATTGTTCTAATGGATGTATCACTTCCCCCAGCATAAAATAGATTCTTATTCATAAAAAAAACTGTTTACAAATGTTTTTAGAGATAAAGTCATATGTGCTGATTGTAGAAGGAGTTTTTGAAAGCAAAAATGTCAATATTTAGATAAATGATGTGTCAATAATAATGCAATTAAATTATGTTAAGAAGTCATGGTGTTGTGTTATTAAGGTTGTTGGCCCCTTTTTCTAACTTTAAAAAACATGGCTAAAGTTTTAAAACTGAAAATAACTTTTAAATTGGCAGCTCAACAAACCTTTTTGATAGGCATGCTAGTTTGAAACAAATTGCTATTTAGCACACATGACAATGGCGTTGCATTTCAATTTTGCAGAACCGCCTTTAGTTTTATTTGTTGGACATATTTGTAATCAGCATTTAAAATTACCCCATACAGTAAATTTTCATGAATTTAGAACAAACTGATGCAGAGATGCAAGGAAATTATAAACACGGCAAGGCTAGGTTAAACTTAAAAAAATGAATGATTAGGGCTTAGCTTAGTTACCCTTAGGGATCATTTGCCTATTACTAAAGAATACACATGATAAAGGCACATACATCTTTATTATATTAATTTCTAAAGATTTCAAAGCATTGGAACCTTAAATTTAGCCTCGGTGGGTAGATACATTTGAATTATAAAGAATCATCTAGTGCCTAGCAGCCATCTTGAATTTCTCAAAATGCTCAAGGGTAAGAAGTCCACATCCACCTGGAAACATTTACCTAGACCCTATATTTGAATAATCAGAAGAGAAAAAAACCTTTATCCGGGAGTGCGAACCTAAGTCAAAAATTGGTGTTTTTCTGCCAGACTAAATGACCCATCTCTTTGATTAGTCTAGAATATTTATGAACATTCCTGTATTCTCATTAGGAAAAACCCGGTAAGTCTATAGGTATATGTACACTCAGAATTTGTGACATTATTGTTATACTAATATTGGGTATCTGTATGAAAACTATTATATCAATTACCTGTAGTTAGTTCTAATAATAGAAGTACTATATATTATTAGAATACAGAGACTACAGAAGTTACAGGAACTCAACATTTCACAAAATAACTTCACCAGTCTACCATCTTCAGTGTGTGCATTGAGTAATCTGCACACACTAAATATATCCTACAACAGATCCATGAAATCTTTGAACCCTGAGATACTACAGCTAACACATCTTGGGTCCTTCAATACAGATGGATGTAATGCTCTAACATCTCCTCCACAAGAAGTCTGTAAAAGAGGACTCGATGCTGTGCGACAATACTACACAGACTTGGCTGAAGGTGCTGGTAGAAATCTTCCATTTGCGACAATAGCAGTGTTGGGGAACACCATGGCAGGTAAAACCAGTCTAATTCGAACATTACAGAGCACTGACAGGAAGAGAGTTCTGACTGACAGAAGTCTTAATGCAGAGCATGATGAGACCACAAAGGTGTTTAATGTGGAAGAGGTGGAGGTGGATGGTACAACTCTTCGTCTCATAGATATGGGAGGCCAGGAGGTCTACCATATCACATACCATTTAACAATGAGACAGAATTGTGTACCAGTCATTGTAGTCAACATGGAGCAGTATGATCAGATTTCGAAAATATCTACAGACAGAGAGGCTGTGAGAAAGCTGGCTTTTGACTTCATATCTCACCTCTATCTCGCTCATCCATCTCTTGGCCCACCTAAGCTTGTTTTCACACACAAGGACAAGTTTCCGAGGGAAGTTTTCCAACAGCTTCGAAGAAATTTTCTTGAAGTGTCTGAGCAGTTATGCAAAAATATTCTTGAAGAAGAGAAAAGTTTAGAAGGTGACTTTGCTCGAATTCAACATTTCACTGAATCAAATGGAAAAATCTTTGAAAAGGAAAGCATCTATGAGGTTGGGAAATTTGATGAGTACAAGATATTCGAATTGATTAAAAAATCTCTTCTTCAAAGTTGCCAACAATTTATCAAACTCCTTCCAAAAGTCTGGGAGGATGTCAACACAAAAGTATTGTCATTGCAGTCTGCACACAATACCTTTGATGAAATCTTGGCAGAGATAAAGAAAGAACGGAATGACATTGATAGAAACCAATTAGATACGATTATCATGTACATGCATGATTGTGGAAAAGTTCTCTGGTATAGGAATATTGATGCACTCAGGCCATACATATTTCACAAGATCACGGAAGTTACCAAACTACTGTGTGTCTTGTATCACCATGATCCAAACATCTGGCAGAGCAGAGTAGATCAGTTCAAACCATATTTTTCAAGAGGAGTGAGAATTGAGAAGCAGGACATTGAAGAATCTGTGAACTACTTCAAAGCAACCGGCTTAATGATGCAATCCCTTCTTGAATATGTGATTGCTCAGGAAACTTCATTCAGCGATCCAGGTGATGTTGAAATTGGGCTTCACTTGCTCAGCACGTTCCGTTTGTTGTATAGCCCTAGGAATGATGAATCTGATGATCCTTACTTCATAGTCCCTCAGTTTGCCACAGAATCCTACAGCCTCTCCTACACTCCACAAAAGGCGCTGATGCTTCATACCGAGACTCAGTTTAATGGTCTGGCATTACCGCAGCATGTCTACCATCAAATGACGGTCGGTTTGTTAGAAATGTTTTCTAAAGAGTTTGCTACAATGCAAGTGAAGAAGAATGGTGCTAACGTCTACCAAGATGAAATATACACACAACTGGTACACGATTACGCATTGAGAAGAGTTTTACTTTACATTTCATCTGATGCGTCCAACATTTCCAGAATGTGGGAGAAACTCATTTCGGTCAACAACAACATCCTCAGACATGTTATGGAGACTTGGACTGCTAGTCGACCAGTCACTACCTGCATTTGTGCTCACTGCTTGCTACTGGGGGTTTCCTGTCCTAAAAAAGTCCTTCACCCCAAATGGTGTTTTCGATCCTTAAAAAACCTGCTGTCACCTAATGTCAGAAAGTGTGATGGATCTTCAAAGATGTTATGTAATGAAGAGGAGGTCCCTAGCGTTTTAATACACCCATGTATGTTCATTCATAAAATTGAATTTCAACCGAAATATTTTAAATAATTGTTTCAACAAGTAAATATTTACTACTTTGTGTTAAAAAACTTTTAGTAAAAATTTGAAGCAATTGGTTAAATACTTTGTCTTAATTTTAAAATGGCAACTTAAAAGCATAAGCTCCTATTCACATGTCATTATCTCAGAATTTAAATTATTCAACGTTTAATAATACTAATCTTGTTTGTTTTATTCAGGTGAAAAATTGTCAGAAACAGAAACAAATAAGTTGAAGATGCTAGTTGCTGAGCTCAAACTGCGAGGAGATCAGAACAATTCAACTGGTAAATTCTTTTAGACAGAACTTGATGTTGGTCATTTTACTTAAGTTAGTATAGGAGTATGACCTGTGTCATGAACACACCTGAATAATCAAGGTTCTTCTTAATTTTGCTTGATTTCTCATGTTTTTTTTTCAATCATTCAGCTACTTTTGACTGCAGAGTGAAAAAAACCATAACTCTCTGAAATCAAAAGTAGCTCAATAATTAGAAAAAACATGGGAAATCAAGCAAAATTTAGAAGAACCTTGATTTTTTAGGTGTGTTCATTTAGGCTTTACTACTTTTGGGCAAAACCCATGTTCATTAGCAGCTAAATTGTAAAAAATAGCTATAAACAGGAGATTTCCAGTGTGTACTAAATTAAGTAAAATGACCTATGTGTACAGCCACCACTTGATAAAACTCCTTGTTTTGCAAAGCTGGCCATACATGTAGATATCTAAAAGCTTTTTTATGCATTGGTCAATTGTAATCCATTGCTTTTTTGCTGTTAATGATTAGGCAAAATTTTAACTGTATAGTTTTCAAATGATGACAAAAATCAACTGTTCACATGACTGTCTAGAAATGTTAGCTGATGATCTGAGTGATCTCTCTGAAGATGATGGCAATCTGTACCTCAATGGAGAGAATGGGGAAGGCCTGAAGTTGATACAACTTGAATTGAAGTCAACCACCAACCCAAAGATAAAGCAGCTGTTCTCAGATACTGACAAGGTGAATGTATCAGTTGATGAATATATTATGTCTATAGACTCTCTCTACTAGATAAACATGTCTAGTCGTTGAACTACTTCTAGAAAAAGATCAGTCTGTGTGACAGCCGATCCGATAGTGGTTACTGTATCAGCTGGTACTTGTTGCTACGTCAACACGGGTGCTGTTTGGCACAGATGCCTATGTTTTGTGATTCATTTAATGAAGGGTGAATGGATGGAGGACACAGATGCAAGCCACAACTCTATTTTTGTCTATTGCCAACAGTATATTTTTCAAGTTAGACCTCATTCATACTTAAAATCATACTCATAATTGCACTCATAATGTACTTGTACTTTACTGTAACCTATAACCCTGAAAATTACAAACATATTGTTAACTTAACATTAATTACAAAGCTGACAAAACATTTAGTTAATGAAGTTCAAAACAAAAGATAATATACGTAATACTTGATACTTACAATTATTTTGACAGTTAAGAATAGATTGCCTGCATCTTTAGCAGGAGGACAATTGAGCTACACTGACTCATCGGTCAAAAACTGTCAGTAAATAGCTATCGCGAAAGCTTTCACAAATAGCTTTCGTTACACAATGATTTTTGGAAAGCTGCCAAAAAGCCACTGCAACAGTCTAAATGCAATTTTTCAGTTTACATCAGTTAACTTTTAATTTTTAGCCATTTTAGTTTTTGAGCTGTGTCTGTTTGGTTAAGGTTCAATCTGTTGTCACATGCAAATTAGGATGTATATATAGTTTTGTGATTTTTAGCTACTTTGATGTACTGGTTTGTGCACCTGCTTGTAAATTTCTATGGCTTATTTTGGGTTTTTGAGAAGACTGGGAGTAGCATAAGTAGTTTTCCGAGAGAGATCTATAAAAAGCCAGGTGTAAATAAAGAGGAGAGGTAGAGAGGTCAGAGGTGTTTTGGAGAAGTGAATGGGATGTAGTGTTAACATTGCCCAGCAGTCTTTGTTGAGTAATTCTAGTGGAGCAAATATTTAATAATGTCGTTTTTTCCTGAAACCTTTAAACTTCTCTGTACTTCTACCATAATTTTCTGTTGCATCTGATAGTATCTTTAGAATTAGTGAACTTTTTGTTAACATGGTTTGGCTTTGAAAACTCAGTGCATATATGAGACTTTAAATGTCAAAATATATGACATGTCAATATAGCCAAGCATCGTCATTAGTTACTTCTATTGCTTTACCATGCAATTTATATACTTGATTTGTAGAAATTTAGGGTTGATTGCAACCTATTATCAATTGACCATAATCAATGTAATTGCAGCCTACTCTTGTTTTTAAACCATACTTTAATAGTCTTTTTTAATGCTTAAACGATTACCAAATGCAATGGAATGTTTCATTGTTAAAAATATCATTTGCTGTAATACAATAGTTTATGCTACTCAAATAGCTAATAAACATATAAAAGATAAAATACAAAAAGTAACTGAGGTGTAAAATGAATTTTACAAAAGGTTGTTTGACTGGTGTTTTACAAGACATAGAACTTTGAGGCCGGTTTAGAGTTTTAAAATCTAACTTCATATTAGCTATTTATTTTTAAAGTGTTTCATCTTATACTGGATAATTTGACTCCTGTACGTCACTACTTTATGCAATACTCTAACTATATTTGTATCCAGGTGTTCAGTATGACCAGAGAGAGAGAGGAAGAGCTCTGATAATAAACAACAAGCATTTTGTTGAAAGACCAGACTTATGCAGGGAAGGTTCAGATGCTGATGCTGAGAACATGTCTGTCATGTTGAAATCTCTCAAGTTTGATGTTGAGACAAACACAGACCTAAAGGCAGGGGTATGTTGTTGTTATGGTGAAAACAATGCGAGCACTATTTAACCATTAAACCTCAAAAATTCACACAATGATGGACTGTAACTGTTCAGTTTATCAATGCCCAAAAATTAGGACTATATAGAAAACCCTAAGCATGTTTGCTGATCACAATTTTCTTGTTTGCAGGTTGGATAATTATTATTTTATTCAGTTTTCATAACTTTGTATCAGTTATTAAACATATTTCTTTTCATATTGGTAGGAAATGATGTCTGCTGTGAAGTCTGAGATAAGAATAGAGAAAAACAATGGCTTGGGCTGTCAAATACTGGTTATTATGACTCATGGTGGAGAAGATAACTGCATATATGGAGCTGACCTTGAGCAGGTCAACCTTACAGACTTCTATGATTTACTTGCTCCTTTGAGTCTGAAGCCTAAACCTACAGTTGTTATCTTAGAAGCTTGCAGTGGAGGTAATTACATTTTTGTATAGGAAACTTTCATTTTTAGTCAAGTAGTGAAAATAATACAGAGACCCTTGAAAAGCTCTTTCTGAACTGATCAAATTTCTTTTTTACTCACGATGCAAGTTTAAATGCATTTGTTTTTCTTACAGCAAACATTGATGTGAATCCAGACAGATCAGGTCTTGCAGCAGCTCAAGAAGAAGAAACTGAAGCTGTCTCTTCTGTACATTCTGAAGCTAATGATGATGATATTGTATATCCTGAAACACCCAGTGTAATAAGACCCATCAGACCTGTCTCACCACCAGAATATAGAGTAGAAGAACATATGACAAGACTGGATGTTGATAATCTTCTTGTTCTGAAGAGTAACGTCTGCTGTAAGTATAATAAGAGACAGTGATTGGCTGATATTTCTAAACTGTTGTACTTTGTCACCTATCTAAAAAATGTTCTTTGCCTTTTTCTTGCGTTACTTCTACATTTTTAATCTTGTTGACTTGATAAGCTTCTTTAAACTGAGGTGACTAAAATGTTTTCTGGAACTTTGAGATTTAAGTTGTAGTACACTATAGCTTAAAACATTTTAGACTTTGTCGGACTAGACCATGATTTTGGCTGCATTTAATATTATTATAGCATCAAAAAGACATCCTGAGTATGGATCTCCCATGATTAGAGTCCTAATATCTTCAATCTACAAACATGCCTGTCACCGTGATCTCTACACCATCTTTCAGCAGGTAAGTTAAAAGCTCAAAAGGTTTTTGCTATTTTAGCTTTTACGCCAAAAACTATTCCTCATCGTGGCATCTCTTCCATCTCCATGTGTTCAAACCATCATGTCATTTGAAAAAAACAATTTAAGTTGTTCTGAGTACAAGATAATGTCATTCAATGCTTTATTTGTTTAAGTTGTAGAGTTTAGTCTCTGTTGTTATGGTTTCTTTAGAGTACTGGCTCAGTACTATATTGATAGTTTCTCTCCTTTTTTAATATGTTCTTGTAGTCTGCGCTAATAACTGGTCCACTTTATCAAATGACTTTACTGTATCGGACAACTCCAAAAGTTTTACTACTTAAGATTGTTAAAGTAGGATACAATATTCTAACAGCTGGGAGTTGTACTTTATTACTTTTAGTAGTGAACTGATAAACAGTCTTACTAGTCATTACTTACTCTACAGGTACAGACTAAACTAGTGAAGAAACTGTATGCAGATGAAGATTCAGAGAGAAGCAGAAATTTGATTGTAATCTGGAAGACTCTTCCTCCCCGTAAAAGACTTTACCTGTTTCCAGGCTTTGATGGGTTGGATGAAGAGGCCAAATCCTAACTCAATACATGACTTTATTTGTAATTTGCACAACACTCAGTTTAAGTTTGACTAAAATTCCGTGACCATTAAACCTAAACAGATAGTGAGTTTGTGTGAATGGGTTATGATTACTTGACAGTCAAATTATCTGTCAAATATTTTTTTAACTTTTGTATCTTACTTTAAGTATAGAGCTATATACTGATAACATTTACTTCTGTAAATTAGCTTGTGATTTCATCTCATATTGAATAATCATATTACTTGGTATAGGCTGTACTGTCATATTACAGGAATGATAAAATCAGTTCACTTGTGATTCTGTATGTTCTGCCTATATATAGGTTACTATGCTATAGTATTTAGTATAATATGGTTGCAGTTGATTTTATATCTTGTAAAACAATAACCATTCCTGTTTATATCAATTATATGGTTTTTACTTAGCCAAATTTATTATCATTTATGTTTTGATGTGACACTAAGCACTGACTATGTTGTTTCAGCACATGTTCTAACTGCTATGCTAACATTATTATCATAATTTCAGTCGCTTAATGCTAATATCTATCAAAGATTGCTCTTTACATATTATCAATAAATATCATTCAAATAGTTTATGTAAAAATTTTTAAATGCTTTTATTATTCCAAGTCCGTAAAATTTCACTTCAATAATCTGTGACTTAACTAACAAGTCCATTATCTACAAATAATAGTCATTAAATCCGTCATGTTCTTATCTGCATCTGCAAACCAATCATTTCTCAAATGAGCTAATAAAATGATGAAATCAATTTTTATTGAATGCTATTCAGACATTTTGCGCAGATAGGGTTCATTAGTCTGTGAAGACAGCTCATTTCGAAGAAAGAAAACTCTGATCTCAAACGTCCTATGCCTTGCGGCGATACTCAACCAAGAAAGAGGCTTGGGAAGTAAACCCCAAGGATAAATCAGGAGTTCGAGCCCTGAAGGCATTTTGTTGTTATTTATAACCTCATTCTGACAGCTACTGCGACGGCGCTGGTGCCGAACTGTAACGCCCTGTAGCAGCCCTGCTTTTCTATTGGATATGCCAGCGACGTGGAGAAAGATGACATGAACAACAGTGTAAACTAAACCATCCCTGGTTTGTAAACAGGCACAATGTGGTCTTCAGTCTCTACTGATGTTTTATTGGTAAAACTGTCGTGAAAACTACAATTAATGAAGTTGTGAATATGCCATAATGAATGAAAATATGTGATAAAATTTTTCTCAGTGATTATTTGACACTAACTAATAAGCTTCAACTAAAGAACAAGTCTTGCTATAAAAATCAGTATACACCATTCAAATTATTAAAATTGTTATTAAAAAAGATGATACAAATGCCATAAATAATTGTCAAAAATACTACAATAACAATAATTACTTTGTTAGATCATCCAGGAATGGAGCTTATAACTTTGATGTTAATGTAGTAGGTATTTATTTCCTACTTTGATAATATTGATTCAAATGCAACAAAAATTTAACATAACGTAAGTAAAAGGTTAGCATAGAATGAGAGCTGAGAGTAAAAAATACTTCAATGAATGAATTATTTCAGGAGGCTGATTGTGTAAAAAACTATTCATATAACTTAGTCATAGTGAAATCATACACATGGGGAAATCATGTTGACTTTCGTGTGCAAATTTGTCATAGCCATGAAAGCAAAACAGCTACATATACATGACTAATGTAATGGTTTTCTAATTATAGGTACATTGGTTAACTTTGTTTGTTTTCACTGGCATTCCAATTGATTACAAACAGCCTGTTCTCCATATGATCAATGCCCAGTATACACCCACACACCATTAGTTTTTTTTCACTGGAGAAATCACTTCAGTTTTGCCTTCTGTGTAGATACAACACCGGGAACAGCAGATACAGGTTGTAAGCTGTCGCTCGATTGGCATAGAGCAGGGCACCAGGGGTTGTTTCCGTCGGTGGGAGAGGCTTTTAGATTTCATTGTACAGCTGCTGCTCGCTATAAGCTAGGCAGCTCCCAGCCAGTTACGTGCTTTTTTGCCACTGTCCGCTTTCCTCATTGGGTGCATGGGAAATAAGAGACATGATTAGCTCATTGTGACACTCTAAAAAAGCACTACTGGTTTTATGGTAGGGGCAGTGTTCTAATTCTTCAAGAGTGTACAGAGTTGGTTTTTAGTGAGGGACAGCTTCTTTAATATGGTAGAACCATGTAGTAACAGCTTATAAAGCGACACATGACATTTCACCTCAACACTACCAGTGGCCCTGTCAACTTTGACAGTGTATATGCTCCAACGCTATCCGCCACACCAGATGACAAGGACACGTTTTATAAGAACCTCACAACCATCACCAGGACCATTTCCAGCACAGAACAATTATTCCTACTGGGGGATTCCAATGCCAAATTGAGTGCTGATCATGACTCATTTCTCCCGCTTAAGACGCTTTGGTGTCGGAAGAGCGAATGATAATGGTCAGATATTGCTTGAACTCAGTGTCCTCTACAACTTGTGCATTACTAACACTTATTTCAAAGCTAAGCCACAAAATTTTCTAGAGATACCCACGTTGCAACCAATCCCTATTAGACATAATGCCATCAGGAATGTTTTCCACACTCGCTCCTGTCACAGTGCAGAGTGTGACACTGGCCACTTTCTTGCATGCTGCGAAATTAGGCTTCTACCAAAGCCGTTTTAACATACAAAAAACTGGGCACTCTTGCATACATATTACTAACAAGTCATAACCTGACCTTGTGGATCAATTTCCTGATGTTTTTTCAAAAATAATTCTTTTCCTCACAGCCTGGAAAATCTGCCACAGCAAAGTGATAGGCTCTGCAAAACTCAATGCGCATTGCAGCCTTGACCACTTTTGGTAAAAAGACATCAAAGTCACATGATTGGTTTGATGCAAAGTCAACTGAAATGACACCGATCATTGAAGCTTACCATGCTGCCTTGACAGAATACAAACGATCACCTAGTGACCAAAAACCTACGTGTTCTGAGGGCTGCCAGGAGTAAAACTACACAGAGCGCTAGGCGTTACGCCAATAAGTACTGCATGGTCTGAGCTTAGGGAGAGTATCCAAAATGCACCGCAACAGTTAACTAGCAATGTGTGATGGCATCATGCAAGAAGGTAATAAGACCAATCTAAAGCAAGACAGCTTCTCTCAAACCTTTCACTAGAGAAGTCATCACTGACAAAGGAAAACAGATGGAGCGATGGGTAGAACACTACACCAACCTACACTCTCACCAGAATGTTGTATCTTCTTCTGCTCTTGATGCAGTTGAATGTATGTCCACTATTGATGATTTTGATGGTGAAAGCACTGCGCATTACCCTAATAACGCCATTGATAGTTTGTCTTAGAGCAAGACACCTGGCAGTAATGCACTATCTTTTGATTACATCAAGTGCTGCAAAACTGATCTTTTGCATCCCCTGCATGTCAATGCTGAGAAGAAGGTGCTGTGCCACGAGACTTGAGAGATGCAAACTTTACAAGAATGAGGGAGACAAAAAAGGTTTCTACAATTAAAGAGACATCTATCATACTACTCAGCATCATTGGCAAAGTATTTGCCGAAGTCATCCTGGCTCGCCTACAGATACTACTGAACGGGTCTACCCGAGTCGCAGTGTGGTTTCCGTGCCGCAATTGACATGATCTTCTCTTTGCGACAGCTCCAGGAAAAGTGTAAAGAGCAAAAGATGCTTTTCTATGTTGCCTTTGTCAAATTGACAAAGGCTTTGTTCTGGTCAACAGAAAAGGGTTGCAAAAAAAATCCTTCCAGAGATCGTCTGCTTTTCAAAGCTGCAAAGCACGATAGATTCTTTTCACAATAAGATGAAGGGGACAGCAATGTTTGACAGCAACCTTTCGGAACCCTCCGACATACGAAGTGGAGCCAAACAAGGCTGCATTCTTGCACCAACACTCTTTGGTGTCTTCTTTGCCACGCTCTCAAAGCGCGCTTTCGATAATACATCAGAAGGTAGTTACCTACAAACTAAATTCAATAATAAACTCTTCAACGTTGCCTGACTCAGAGCCTCCAAAAAGGTTTTTCAAGTTGTCATCAAAGACATGCTGGTTGCTCATGATGCTGCTTTGATTTGAATCATTGCTTGCAATATAAGATTTAATGACTGTTGACATATGCCATGTGTTTTGTCGGTGAAACTTCAGGTTTAGGAGTTGTTTTCTCTCATAGCACTATTTATTTATTTATATATCAACTAACTAGTCTAAACTCTGTGGACATAAAATCAAATGAACAACTAATTGAGAATCATTCAACACTCTTTGTTTAAAATATTATAATGCTGCTCACTAACACAGACTAACATGCATGATTGAATAACTTTTTAACAGACATTGAGTGTTTTTTTAAACAATAAAAATCCTAGGTGGTATAAATTAGCAAATTGTTAAACCCCTTAAGGTATTCTGCAGTTATAATCAACTATGACGAAGCCTACAGTTGAACTTAATTCTATTTCCTGTATTGTTCATCTAGAACCGAAACAGGCATATATGACAAGCTATGGGACTGTGTTTGAGGTAGGCAAGTGACCCCATGTCAATTGATACAACTTACACTATCTTAAAACTCAATATACACTTATCTAGATATAAGAATGCTTGATAAACAAACCAATATGTCACAAACATTACCAGATATGAATCAAAACCAGATAGTTTATCTCTCCAGGTCTGTTATTTTACCTTGTCTTCATGTTTGTAATGATTAGCTAAAGCATCAGTTCCAATATATAACTTTTTTATTTATCAAATATTATTAAACTTGCGTTAATGTTGATGAAATTATATATATATATATTTCAATGTATAATAATGTTTGTGAGAATTAGTAAAAAAATACATAACGTGGAACTTTCTTGCAAAAATATAAATAGTTATTGCAGACGAAAAATGGATTTCAGTGCATATAAAAAATATGTATATAGATCTTGTATATGCTTCGTATTTTCACAAATGATTATAATCTACACTATGTGTCCAATACCAAAATATGAACGTGGTCAAACAATAACAGAGTATTCTAAAAAAAACATTTTTAACTTTTCACCCCATAATCCTGTATTTTAATTCAGAGTTGAGGAGTTGTCGTTCTTGTCTAGAGTTGGCTATCAGAGAGAAATTTTCATGAGAACGTCTAGACAGATATGGCAAAGACTCGCTGATTGTCCCAACAGCCACTGATTTATACACAGGATATCCCTTTTGACCTAAATACAACAGGATACTGAGAATAAATATTTATTGACAAGCTTCTCGTATAGTTCGATGGAAGTTGTCTTCTTTTTGAAGAATATTTTTCCTGAAATAGGTATATATAGATGGCTGAGTATTATAGATTTAGATAGCTGTTAAGAGTTATTATCTACAGGTGAAGGTATATTTAAACTGGTCAAGTTCTGTTAGGTTTTGAATTTTTACTGAGTTTAAAACGGTGTGACTTTGAATTTTATTTATTCTCATCTGGATTGAAGAGTTTAAAGTTGATTTGTAACTTGACAAGTTTTCCGGGTTTATAGTCGCTAACCCTACGACAGTCCCAGATAGAAAAAGTAAACTACAATTTTCTCTTTTATGTTGTAAAAGAAAATTATGAGTGAGTACCCTTCTTCAACTCACCAGTGGCCTTTGTATAAGATAGAACTGCTGTCTATAATTATGTTTACTGTGCCTGTGCTTTAACCACTAGATCATGCTGCAATAGTTACACTTACCTAGAGTATATGTTATGTGATCACACATTCCATAAACCTGAGCAAGTATCACTTTCCTGTCTTCACTCGGAATACCATAACTTCTCATTCTACATGAGAATAATAATACTAGCTAACTTGAGTTTATATAATATATTATGCATGCACATGGATATAATGTATATGCACTTTGCATCAGAGAGGGATGGATTATCCAAAGTTGTTAGTAATAAAACATTTGACCAGTTTCCACCACATAACCAGCTACAATTAAACTGGTAAAACTATATCTACCTTTCTACAGCCTGTTTGATAGAGTCTTGGTTATGAGAAGCGAGAACAAATCTGATTTGTCTCTCCTGGTTGCTGTTATCACGGATCTTCTGCAGTAGCCAGTTGGCTGTAGAGTTGTAAGAGTTATGTGTAGCCTGTATTCCACCGTGTACAGGACAAGAATGACCTTGACTTTTAGCTTCATTTTCCTCAGCTACCATGTACGCCCCCCTTACCAATTTAGCTGAAATATCAAACACACAGTTTTTGGAACCTCAGCCTTTTGTTATATAAAAAACATAAAATTAAAGAATTCTACATAATATATGTGTGAATCAGTCTAATGGAAGTAAAAATGAACATTCCCAAGCAATTAAACAAATATGATATTGTAATGGGATTACGTAGTCTAATAATGGATTCGTCCCCTCCTGTATGGGAATACTTATAACTATATTCTACTATCCAATCAGAAGGACTGGAAGGCAAGGTTCCGGTCAAGTGACTGTTCGCGGGTTAGCTAGCAGAAACCATGTGTTGTTGAGAGCAGGGGCTCGTAGTAGTATAATGTGTTTATACTTGATTGATGTATTGTGGTTTTGATATACTGTTATAATTATGTTTATCGAGTTAAATAAAGGTTATCGTACGCAAGCTCTGTTAGTAGTTGCTAGTTAAATTGAAATTAAATACGCAGGCAATCCACGCTTGATAATAGTGCTGAAACTCACAACAGTGGTAGCAGCGGTGGGATTTCGCATGTTTCAAGATGACAGAAAGAGGCACAGAGCTACCCATTTAGAGGAATGAAGGTGAGGAAGATAACGTTGCTATACCTATAAAACCAAAAGTGCGAGTGCATAGGGAATGTTACGAAGAGAAGTACTGGCTGAGGGTACCCACCTTCTCAGGTGAGGAGCCGGTGGAGCAATTCGTTCAGGAATTCCAAGATGTATTGGAGGCTGCACAATGGCCACCTAGAATAGCATTGCTCAAGCTCAGGATGGCGCTGTCAGACAAAGCCAAGCCGTACGGAGTGGGACCAGACATTGACGGCATCTTTGCTCCCCTGCGAGCCCGTTTTGGTATCTCCGCTGTGGATGCGCGGGCCCGTCTCCAAAGACTTCGGCGTGATCCTCACACGCCGCTACAAGAGCACGCTACCACGGTAATGAGACTGGCGCAGATCGCGTTCCGCGATCTGCCGCAAGTAAACCGTGAGAGGTACACCTATGATGCCTTCGTGCAGTCCATCAACGACTTGGGACTCCATCACCAACTCTTGGCGAGAGAAGTCACCACGGTTGAAGGTGCGCTGGCAGAAGGGGAGGCTTACCTTCTGGCCAGCCAGCTGCATCGGAGCCGTGTGACTTCTTGTCAGGTGGACATGGAGCCCTCCGCTGTTCCTACCGCTTCTCACGCGGAAACTCCAGCGGTGGCCAAGGTGACGCAGATGACGGTGGCACCGAAGGTCGCACGAATGACTGACATGTTAGCCGAACTGGTCTCTGCCTTGGCCCCTCTAAGCCAGCTAGACACCACCCGTGAGCTTGACGGGCCACCGGTGCAGTCGCCTGGTAGAGGACACCCCTCCTGCTGTGGAAGACCAGGAAACTTCCAGAAACACTGTCCCCAACTTCAACCAGGGTTAAACTACGACGGCCCGCGGATGCTCTCACATCCGGCGGGCCGTCGTAAAAACCCCAAGGGAGGACACAGTGGCGTCCGCCACGCCAGACACCCGTCCGGGACCTCGCGGAACGGCCACCAGGACGGCAAGCAGGCTGTACAAGCCGCTCTCCGCCGGTGTTCTCAATGCCACCCCGCAACAGGTTCGACAAACGATGATCCGCAGAGTCTGCGAGAGGAAATGCCCAAACGTTGCAAGGCGTGGCGCCACCCCCTCGACAGCTGGTCCCGAGTCCTCGTCGAGAA
Organism: Bugula neritina; assembly: GCA_964035545.1. Taxonomy (NCBI): domain Eukaryota; kingdom Metazoa; phylum Bryozoa; class Gymnolaemata; order Cheilostomatida; family Bugulidae; genus Bugula; species Bugula neritina. The sequence goes on from OZ037770.1 coordinate 5,070,097, forward strand.
CCTAACTCCTCCGCCAGGGCGAGGGAGATGAGGTCACCCAAGACACAACTACCTCCCCACGAGAGCAGCCTGTTTTTACCAGGACAGACACAGTTGGTTTAAGGTCATTACTTTCCAGATTCAGGCACTGCTTTATGTTACATATAAAAGGTTTCCAGGGGATAGCTCGAACAGTTTTTGTCTCACATTAACAAATTTTACATGAAAAGATAGCTCTTGCATTCCTCTTTCATATACTTTTTTAATTTTTCAACAAAAAATTTTTTGAGAAAGTTGTTGCATAATAAGTAAAATTTTACACCCTCCATGTTCCACTGCTGTAGCACAGGGGATTCATTTTATAAAGTCTAAAAGTTAAACTTGACATTCCTTGATATGTTTTCTCTAATATACTTTCTTTGTTTTTTGAAATTCTGTTTATGCTCTTCACAATTTGGTAAAAACATACACCATTTTGCAAGTTTCACTGCAATTTTCTAAATTCTTCATATGGTGGTTCTAGCTACGCTCCTGTGACTAATTATAGCATTCCTTGTACGTTTGCCGCTCTGCGCTATCACAATAACATATTATAGTACCCTCTCGCACAAATTGGCAATCTATTGGATTTCTGCCAATATAATGTTCCCTGTTTTACATTAGCACTTAGCTGAATCATCTCACTATGTTACAATAATATATTGAAAATGCCTCAGCACAACATAATTCTTTGTTTGTTTGGCAGAGTTAATTTCAGCTAAATCACTTCACTTTGCAGTCTTGTCAGTAAAGGTCTGTCTATAGCACAGCAGGTGTACTTTCAGTTTCTCTAATTCACATGATTATTTTAAGTACATTGTATTCTATAAGATCAATTTAAGGTTTAGTCCAGTGTTCAGTATCTAATTATTATGCATGTATGTTGTCTTACTGTTGAACAAAAGTTAAAAAAAAACTTTACAATTATAGCCATATTTATTATACATGCGTAGGATTTGCATAAGTTGACAAAAAAAAATGCAACAAAACAGGGTAGAACCATGACCAACCAACTCGTCGCTGACGCCACTAACCTCTGGACCACGCAGTCATCGTTAATGAGATGCGCACTATATGAGTGACTATCATTACATAAATATTTCGCGCGCGCAAATGGGTTATAATTATTAGGCTGTCAATTCATGTTGATAGCAGTCAACTGTTGCAATAGTCTCGGGTTACTAGCAAAGCTAATGGTTTTGAACAAATAACCCAAAAGTTTAAAAATAAGTAGCTTGCGTATTACTAGCTACAAAAACAGGTCTGAAATAGACTGGTAAAGCAAGCTCTTATTGTAGAGTTTGCAGATGTGCTCTAAAATAAAACTTAAACTGTATGCTATTACATAAGTATTTGTATGCGAGAGATAAATGGACATTACTGAGTTTCTGGAAAACAACATACTTGAAGTTAACTTTGACAATGGTGTGTTATTTTCATCATAGCTAGCCTATAGCATAAATCTCTAATCATATGAATCTTTATGAAGCCCACAGCTCATGTAAGGGTGGCAATGTAATTTGAAATGAACAATTATGTTGCTGCATTGTGTCTAAGGTATATTAGAGAGCAGAATTTGGTTTTACTAGCCTACCCCAACGGCATTCTACAATGCAGCTTATATGCTGGCAGTTGTAATAAGTACTGCCAATAGCAAGGTTACTATCACTGCTAGCTCTGTGCAGTATGTAACCTCTTGAATAATTGCGCCAATTTTAAACTCTTGGAAGTTGGCCAAGTTATCATATCGCAGCCAGCCACCGGAGACAAAGCATCAGAGCTATTCATATAATATTATACTGATGCACTTGGTAGCAGAGTGGCTAATCTAATATAGTTCATAGTTCAACACCCTTTACTTTGGGAATACAGCCTCTTTTTTTAGGTTTACCTTACAAAGCATGAAAATATCTAAACTGACATTCTGATAATTTAGAGGTACATTTTGAAAACTAGGTTAATTGCACTTGTTTGCACAACAACAATAATAAAATAGATATTATGCAGTATAATAAAAACACACATAATACTATATAATATATTATAATGATAATAATATAATATTATAAGTACCATTACTGCATTTTATAAATCACATGGTTGCCAAAAAAATGTATCACAAATTTTGTAATTATACATCAAAAATAGAACTAGCTAGGCAGCAGGTTAGAATAGAGTAAATTTTTAAAACATGAAATCATGATTTGACTATTGTTTTATTTAGGCCAACCAACCTAGGAATGCAAGATTGGGTTTTAGCTGACAGTTTATAAAATTTAGCTTTTGAGCCAGCAGCACTGGCACTTGTGAAGTAAAGGCAAAGTTAGTGAAGCGAGACTAACAAGCACTCAAATACAAGGCATATTGAGACACAATAACAAGTCAGGAGCGTATAAATTGAAAAGAATGTGGAAGGGGGACAATGTTTTTCAACAAGCTATAACTTAAACATGAATTGGCTTTTGAAAAAAATAAAAAAGTATATTGGAGAACATAAGTTTCTTTATCTTTTCATATTTTTTTTGTTCCTGTGACATTCAACCTGTTCGAGCTATCAGTGGAACATTGTTCATATAGAACATAAAGCACCTGGCAAAGAGCCAGAAAATGAAAAGTATGACCTTAAACCAACTGTGGATAGCCGACAAACCTGCCAGGTTTCTGTTGGACACGGGCTGCACCACCAACCTCCTGGGTCGTCGATTCTTCGACACACTCAGTGCTCAGATCCGAAGCAGGCTGGGACCGTATGAAGGCGATCATGGCACCCTGGCAGACGGGTCGTGCATCCCCTTTTATGGTATCATTGAACTCCCTGGGAGCGTCTGTGACCAGACCATCCAGGAGAGGTTCATAGTCAGACAACTCCAGGAGGACGCCATCTTTGGGATACCATTATTACAACGACACGGGTGCCGCATCAATTTTGGTAAGTCTGCGATGTTTATGGGCGGCCGGGAGCTCGCCTGTGTCGATAAGTTTGGCCATCCCCTAAGGGGAGAAGAGCCGATAGTATGTACTTGTACTATGCCCGGCCACTCCCGGGACACCCTCCACCGCCAGGTAGACGGTGGCCGTACCTCCAAGTCGGGAGCTGTAGAGAGCGCGCACCTGAACGTCACACCTGTCCGCAGCTCTAACCAGCTGGCACGGAAAGGAAAAACCTCGGTGCCATGCCTCCACTCCCCCTCAAGGACAGTGAGCCTACCACCCACCTCTCCACCAAGCTGTACTCCTTCTGTTCAAGATGATAACAGCAGGCCATCGCAGGAAACCGCGATGAGAAGTCCTCTAGAGAGTTTGTCTCCAGGGCCAAGGACTACCCCACCCCGCGTCCCACACAGCCAGGGGACTCGTGAGAGAAAACCAGACGGTTGTGTAAATAACGAGAAGCGCCACGATACGGCCACGTTACTACACAAAACCGAGGCTGCACCTCACCTTGGGGACCCTGACATGCCCCCAGAGGTGGCACAGGACCCCCACACCAAACCCGCCTCAACCGATGGCGTCAAGGAGCTAGGACACCTCCAGAAACATATTCCGGGGGTGGTAGCCGACGTCTATCGAATGAAAAGAGAAGGGCGACGACCCAGTGACAAACAACGGAAGCAGGGCTGCGCCGAGTGGCAGCTGTACTGCCGACGTTGGAACGCACGGCGGATCGGGCCGGATGGTCTATTGACCATATCTTAGGCCGCCAATCACCACCAGCCAGACCAGGAGAGGACTCTCTGTCCTGCCGCCATCCGCCAAGAATTGATAGAAGAGGTACACCAGCAGGCTCACGAGAGAGCCCAACAGGTGTTCACCGAACTACAACTCTGGTGGTATTGGCCTAACATGGAGCGTGATGTGCGACCCAGAGTTGGGCAGTGCGGAGTCTGCCGGGCCAGTAAGCACGGCCCCCCTCCTGACGAAATAGGGCGGCGAAGGCAAAGTGCAGAAAGACCCGGGCAGACGGAGACTGCTAACCTGGTTGACAAACCGCCTAGGATGCAACCCAAAGCAGTGGCGAGGCAGGAAAAGCCACACCCGTTCAGGGAAGTGCGCTCACCGCCATCAGCGTGCAAGCCGCCACTGACACTTTCTAAGTCAGGAACCGACCTAGAAGTGCAAAAACCCCCCAAGGGAGGGGCTCCGTGCGGAGATGCTGGGGAAGCTCCATTTGTCACCAATTGGCTGGAAGCACCACCTGTGAGACGTGACCGTCCACGGGTGCATAAACCGCCTTGGTTGGTGATGACACCTCGGAAACGGTGTTCTAGACCAGTCCCCGCGTATCGCAAGGGCTTACCACGTTCCGTTCAGGGCGCGGTTAAACGTCCTACGAGGCGCCGTAAGGGGAAGAGAGCAAAGCGTGGGAGTTGTGAGCACCACGAGAATATCAACTTTTGCCTCGGCGGAAATTCAAATAAGATTCATGCGCCGGAGGTAATAAGTCATAATCACGTTTCACAACCACGCTGCTCGCTCTTTCATCACATTAATACAGCTTTGAGTAGACGTACATAGAAATCATAAACATACCACTCTCATTCACAATGGCTTGCCAAGAATCGAGAGACCACACTCGATCGACCAACTCTGGGTCACAGGATCTACACTCTCTCTCCTCCTTGGATAACGGACCGCAAATGGACAACGGACTGCCCGCGGTGCTGCGTCGAAGACACAGATGGGTGTCACGACGGACGGAGCGGCAAATTGAAGAAGCCTGGAGACCGAGTAAGTCACAACACACCTGCCATGTGTGTTACGAAGAGCTTCCCTCACACAAAGGACTACGGCTGCATGTGAATGCACACTTCCTGCTACGTTTCTGTCCGTGTGGATTTCAGGACGTATACCCCTACCCCGTCGTGGCTCATATGATGGACTGTTTTGCGGGCGAGGGCTATGTAGTAGACGCGGACAACTACGATCAATACCTAGAAGCAGTCAAACCAGTGGTTAAGAAGGCTTTAACCTGGGCCGCATTATCCTCCGGATTTTATACATTGCTAACGGCAGCCCCTCAGAAGTCCCCTATGGTGAAAACGGTCGCCGCAATCATACCGCGGCTAGACAATGCCCCCATGGAAGCATCAGACTCTCCAGAAGAAGCGATGCCGACCCCAACCAGGCCTACCCGCCTAGCAACCGCCGAAGAAAGACTCCTACGGCTGCAGGATGAATTCACCCAGTTGGCTCCTGACTTACTCAGTACTACAATGGGCCTTAGTGAATTGAAGGGCTCAGTAGGACGCCTAAAGCGCAGGCTACGTGCACGGCAAGCACGACACCGGATCCAGTTCCTGCAAAACTAGGAGCTGGCAGTTGACAATTCCACCCCGCATGTCCTCGGGATACTACGTTGTGATCGTGTAATTGCTTGATCTGCTAACGACCTACGATCCAGGACTCTCTCTCTATAGCTGGCCAGCTGTACGCTGGCTGTCCGTTATCTTACTTATATGTTTATATTTGTCGTACATTTGATGTTTCTCTTCTTTCTCTTTGTGGGTTTTCTTTACTTATGTTATTTTTGCATTATTATACTATTTTGTTTTATCAGAAAGTGGGGCTTTCTGCTGATGGGGGCGATGTAATGGGATTACGTAGTCTAATAATGGATTCGTCCCCTCCTGTATGGGAATACTTATAACTATATTCTACTATCCAATCAGAAGGACCGGAAGGCAAGGTTCCGGTCAAGTGACTGTTCGCGGGTTAGCTAGCAGAAACCATGTGTTGTTGAGAGCAGGGGCTCGTAGTAGTGAGATGTGTTTATAATTGATTGATGTATTGTGGTTTTGATATACTGTTATAATTATGTTTATCGAGTTGAATAAAGGTTATCGTACGCAAGCTCTGTTAGTAGTTGCTAGTTAAATTGAAATTAAATACGCAGGCAATCCACGCTTGATAATTGTGCTAAAACTCACAACAATATTGAACCATACTCATCTGTTGATAAAAATTTTAAATTAGCTGCATTTTGTCAAAGTTTATATTATAAACAAGCTCATTTTAATATGAGTTGAGAGTTTGTTTTTCTACAAGAACCCAACATTGCAGAATCATTAGAGTACAATTGGATGCGTCAATAACTTTTAAAATGCATTTTGAGTTATGCCAATCAGCTGAATAAAGGACATTGGAAGGTCACATGGATCCACAACATAGAGTATAAACTGTAATAGATTATCTCAAATCAATCTTTAATCTAATATACAATATGTTTGTGATTGTGAAGCAGATTTTCCTCTCAATTATTTATGTGTTTGCTAGTTCAACCTATTGGGAATTTTAATTATTATTTATATACTTGGGAGTTGCCCTCTTAACATTTGGTGAAGGCCAGAATATAGACAACTCCGTATGCTAATCAGGTAATCAACTGAAAAACTGAATGACTCACCCCATAGTAAAGGTTGTTCTTCTCGGCAAAATTGAATTCCCACTGCAAGGCCTCAAATAACTTCTACAATGTGCAAGAAACAACCAACATAGTGTGCACACATGCAGACATCTTTGTAGAATAGGTTATACAATTACTAAAATCATATTTACATGGAGAAACAAAAACACACCTTCTGCACCTTGAGAACCAATTTGAATCAAGTTTAAATGTTTAATAGAAAAAATAATGAAAGAAATACAACTTTTGGTTTGGTCTGTAAATTCACATTCTGAAACTTACTATCTGTAGCTAACAGCAGTCTAACCTTGAGGTAGCATTGTGTTGTGTTCCAAACAACAGCCTTGGACCTATTACACACTAGACTGAGAGCCATGGCCAAAGCTTTGAGAGCCGGGTTTGTGTTGGTATACTCAGCGTCTACCATCAACACGGTGTCCGTGGCAACAGCTTTCTGTCCTACTTCACCGAGCAGAATCAGCCCCGACAGCACTTCTGGGACGATGCCAAAAGCCCCAGGTGTCTCTGCTAGCCACCTCAGGGTGTCTACAGGTACAGCCTATGTGCTGTATAATGCAGTGAAAGTAGTTATGAATATCAGGACAGTTCTTAGTTGATATTTGGATTATTTGAAATGAGTCAACAAACTTATCTAATATGACAAAACCTACAGAAGTTTAAAGTCACTATCCTTGATGGTATAAGGAACATTTTAAAAGCTGACTAAAAGCTTAAATTATTATGTGGCACAATAGTAAATCACACATGACCTTTACTGAGAATTGACCCCATCACCTTGGTGTTACTAAGTTAGAAATCTAACCCCTAAACCACTGCTGCTTCCTAACATATTTATAGGATAAGTAGAAGGTATAAAAATACGCAAATTTGGTGAGGTCTAAACATTTTTAAACTAATATCTTTGTGCTTTACAATTGGCACGTTGAATCTGCACTCCAAACCAAGACACATGGCTACAATATAGGAACTTGAGCTATATCTCATACAATCCATAGACCTAAAGGACTTATCACTTACACAGATTACAGACTATAATCACTGCTTCTCACTGCTACAGGACTATCAGGACTATAAAGAGAAAAGATTTAATGTGAACCAGTTACAACTGGCTTCAACCAAAACACTGGGATATGTAAATTCTTTTTCAATGATGGCTGTCACTGAGACATGAAAATATAATAGCTCATGATAAGCCGACTTACAGCACAATACTATGGAAACTGAAAAACTCATTTGCTATGAACTATAATATTTATTTTGTAACGAATCTAAAATCTGCCAGCCTACACTGCAAATGCTCTTATATAATTGAGAGCTCCTTCCCCCTCCCCCTACACTATGCCCTTTGTATAACCCCCTTTTCCCCTTCCTACACCACTTACGCTCACTGCATGTCCATCATTGGGTTAAGTGAATGAATTGTTCATTTGGTCAACATGCAGAAACAACTGCGTTGAATGAAACTAAAAACCATAAGTTATTACAAACTACAAGCACAATTTAATCTGTTATCATCATGGCAGCCAAGCTTTTTGATGTAGAATGTTCTGGAAATATAATGAATAAACTATGGGGTTGTTAAAGTACACAATGGCGTTGTTTCCATGACAACAAAGTCCATCTACATTCACACTAAACATTACATTATCTTGATTGTTATTCTTAAACTTGTGTAAGTCTTGTAAGTTTATTTAAACTCGTGTAATTTTTATTTGTTTTTTTCAAATTCTCAAATAGAATTTACACTTTCTATATTAAGTGTATATATTTGCAGTTGAAATTGAAATTTATGATTTCTAGTTAAAAGTCTGGGTGCAGAGCGAAATTAGGTTACTGTTATAGTAATATAGGTGAAAACCAAAATATATAAAAAGAACTACAGCCTTAAAAATGAATCAAAACCTAAATTATAGCGCAAGTCCTAACAGACTAAAAGAAATATCAGATGTTATACCAGGGTTGTGGGTGCGCATGTACTCAGCTGAACTATAAATAACTTTCTCTCTCACTTCATCAGACAGTAGGGACAGGGACTTCTGTTCAAATACAATAATAATATATCTCATAAGTATATCAAGCCATTTCTTTGAACAGATGTCTTAAATTATAATTAGACAATTGAAATTTTTACTGCTTTCATAAACATAACATACATATATTTTCACAGGATAAATCTAATTCCGTTGAACTAAATGCCAAGTTTTACCAATTAAAATACCAAAACCATAACTCGTAGCTGAAACAACAAAGCAAGCAGTGAACTCACCAACAGGTGTGAAGTGAACATAGCAGAAAAACGAATTTGCATGTAGGAGCCATACGGAGTTATCTTTACAGTAATACCTTCCATCATTTTGATAATGTTTTTAGCATTGCCATTAGCTTCCTCCACCCTTTAAAGCAATATATTTCAATTACAAAAATTGAGTGGAGCCAACAATCAAAAACTGAAAATGAAGTCATTTTCATTTTTAGTTTGCAGTCACAGTTGTCGTTTTGATAAAGATACAAAATATTGTTAATAAAAAAACGTTTTTAATAAAAAGATGCTGATGTATCACTAATGATAAAGTACATTATATGACGTGTGTGGATCCCAAAAGTAACAGTTATAAGATAAAAGTTAAATATACTATATGAAATTGTATATGTTATATAACATTTGCTGATACCTTATGACACATTGTCAAGCATACGGTATTGGGCTGCATGCACTGCAAAAAACTTTGATGTGAAACTTGCTATGTTAATTATAATCAGCAAAGTACTGAATCAGATCACCTCTCAGATCAAGTCACAGTTCAAGTCAATTATAGCAATGCATGACTTTATAGCATTTAATGAATTGAAAATACAATATAACCAATGAATTGCTCTAACAGCATTTATCACAGTTTCTAAAATACATTTTTCTAATCGCAGTACCGAAAACTCAAGCAACAGATAGTTTAAGTCCTTGCTATAAAGTTATTGAATACAATTTTACTGATTCCATATTCTATAAAACTATTGTCACCACTAGGATCCGATCTCGACACCCGCCAGTTGCAAGTGCAGACGCAATAACCACTATACCATATTACACCATATTACACCAAAAGGTCTATTGGAAAATCGCAATATACCTAATGCGCACTTGCTCAAAACTTAACTCACTCCAGAACATTTTTGGAGACAAGTTGCATATAGTCAACACTCTAACTAAGTCCACAGGTGAGTTGAAAAAAATTAGCTTGAATAAACTCTGAGAATTAATAAGTCATTTAGCTGTCTCATGCATAAAGAAGGTAGACAACTTAAAAATAGTTCTTAGGTATTTCATGAACTACACATTGCTACGCTTCGGGCCGTCATATACCATCCCTCTAATCTACTTGAAAGAGAAGGGAAACTTACTTGTCTATGGCCTCCATTACCATCAGAACAAATGTGCCACTGTTGGCTTTAGCCAGTTTATCAATATTATATCTAACATCGGCTATCATAGTCACACCCCCAACAAATTGGTCATAGAACAAAGGCTTTACAATGGCAGAAGACAGTCTTTTACCCAGAATTATCTGTGTCCTTTCAAATATCTGTAACAAAACATATGCTGCTCAATACTCTACAAACATTTTCCAACTGAGACATAATATATGTACAGAACTATCAATTTATTCTATAACATTGTTCCACCTTCATATTATGTCTGTTTAAATTACTGAGTGAAGCACATCACCAATTGATGTGATGGTATAGGTCACTGATATATTATTGACTTCCATAATATTGCTAAAGAATATTTTATTCACTTTTTCATTTACTCTGTTTTCTATAAAAATGCATAATTATTGGCTAATTTCCCAGTCCTACTGGTTAAGAGTTGTATGCTCCTGCCACTTATCACAATATTATTATATTAAGTTATAAAAAGCACACTAAGATGTAAGTTATAATAAACTGTCATATCACATTGTGCAATTTTACAACTTCACTATAATAAGATAATGATGTGCAATATTATATAAAGTTGTAGTGTTTTGTAATACAATACCCTATATAATTTACATAATAAGTTTCAAAAGTAACGTAAAGCGAGACTTAGTATGTAACACATAACCTCTGCTGATCTGCTCACAAACGTCCTGTTGGAACAGACTCTGAAGACTGTTAGAGCTCTCACAATCTCCCACAATGACTTCTCTTTGAAAGCTTGCTTGTGATCAGTGAAATCCAAATCTACAACTGGAGATGTCGCTGTATCTTCTGCAACTGTTTCTTGGTTTATTAAAACTGAGTTTTGCTGACGGGGCAATTAGGCAGTTGAGAGATATTTCTCCTGCCGAAAATGTCGGGCAAAGAGCTTGAGAAAAGACATTACTGAATGTTGTATTTACATCGAGGTTATATTATAATTTAAAGATTGTATATATATATATATGTTTCCGGTCTCTGAGCTCAAGGGGTTCTTAGGTCTAGTGCAGTTAGTTGGTAGGTACGTCAAAAGGTTAGCTACAGTAGCAGCTCCTTGGTGGGACCTCACCAAGCATAAAGCTGCTTTTGAGTGGACAGATGTGCATCAGAAGTCTGTTTAGCAGGTCAACGCTTTGATGGGGTCGACTCAGACTTTAGCTTACTATGATAAAGATTCACCCACTACTGTGATTGCAGATGCTAGCCCTGTAGGTCTAGGCTGTGTTCTTTGTCAGATTCAAGAGGGTGTGACAAGAGTAGTTGCTTATCGACATAGGCGACTATCTGATGTAGAGTCCAGATATTCACAAATAGAGCGTGAGGCACTAGGTCTCATGTGGGCCTGCGAACACTTCAAGATGTACTTGCTGGGTACAAAGTTTCGGTTAGTTACAGACCACAAGCCTCTAGTGAGTATATTTGGTAAGCCTACATCTAAACCGACACCTAGGTTAGAGAGATGGAGTCTGAGACTCCAAGTCTATGATTTATTTTGTTTGCTATCAGACAATGACTCTAAATAGTTTATAGCATTAATTATTTCTGCAGTAAGAATATTCTAGAAAGGTTCTAGAAGTCATACAAGCACAAGTGCAGCAAATTATGCTGAACCACATGCAAGCACAATTTGACCCGAGTAATAAAAAATATCAATTTCTACTAGTATTTGGTAGGCAGAATTTAAGGCTGGACACATACAGAGCAGTGAAAGCATGTAGATATATTGTAGATAGAAAGCAAGAACATAGGATCCTGTATTTATAGAATTATAGCTATTTTATAATCACTTCACATACTTGTACTCTGTAAGTTGAAGTTTGGAACTTTTGAACAACAATTTACAAAGGCTTCAAATAAACAATTTACATGAAGGGATGAGGTGTATTTTGCAGCTGAATTTGCACACTATGACTGCATGGTTCATGGTGGAATTGGTACACATTTCTAATTGGCCCATATTTGTATAACAGCAATCACTTGGCATTGCCATTAACTGAGAGGAAGAAGCAGTGGTTTAATTTGGAAAACAATTCCAATTGAAGTCTCAACACTGCATTATAACCATGAAATTAAATAGGCTTACACTACTGAGCAAATTTGCAAAATTTTCTCGAGATTATTATACTTGTACATATATTTCATTAACTTTGTTGTATTTTTGACAATTAAGTTTTAATGATCATAATATAATTTGCATGACGTGAAGGATGGTAGTGGTAATTAAATGTGGGTGATAGTAACTCGGCCTAATTATTTGAAAACACGCTTCATTCCACGAGTAAAATTTTAAGAATTTATCAGTCATGATTCCTTTTCTTATCATGTCATCAGCAAAGAATTAAGCCAATTATATCTAACAGCTGACTATTAGCAATACGCTTACAATATTTATCCAATCAGTTAGGTTCATATAATTATATAATAAATGGTTCCAGTCTGTTAGCAATTATTTCTAATTTGTGTCCCACTGCTATAGTCTCAAGATGCTATAAGTTAATAGGCAACATCTCATAAGCCTAGGTCCACACTGTGGTGCAAAAATTAAAACCACGAGTATAGCAAAGGTGTCCACTGTTATATGCGTTGAAAAAACATTCGCACTTGTCGCTCAGCATTCTGAACGCAAGTGCGAATCGTCTCTGCCGTTGTCACCTAATTGGCTGGTAGTTATATAGCAGCCCGATTATTTTATTTTAGTACTATATTCCAGTAAATTGCGTTTTGGTGAAGGCGGGTGCAATTTAAAAATGACAGCTTGATTTGATTTATTTCGCATCACTGACGCTAAAGTGGACACCTTTGCTACCTGTGGTTTCAATTTTCGCATGCGAAAATATGCACAGTGTGATCCTAGGCTAAGCGTAGTTAAACAAAAATCGAGACATCCTTTTTTTATAATTAAGTTGTTAGATTTCAGGCTAAATACAAGTGCAAAGTCTATAGTCATCTTAAGTGTTTAAAATATTCTCACTGCTCTCGTATAAAGGCAAAGGTCGCATATCAGTTCATCTTTGGTAACTTGTTGAATGTCAGTTTGAACTTATAATAAGTTAATAAAAGACTTCATAAAAACTATTACTAACTAGTTTACTAATTAATAATATGAGCGATCATTGATAACACTCAAACATTACCTTTCAATAACAGATACAAGTGCCAATAAGTTATGGGCAAACACTGCACCACCAGTTTCTCACAGTGATAGAGCCTTTAAACAAACAAGAGGTTTATTGACATATTCACTAGCAGAGATAAGAATCACCAGGGTAAAGCATGTCTCTATGACCAGTTGGTCTCAGCAACCAATCATTATCCTCGTCACTCAGCAGCTGGTCATATACCAATCACACCTCTCTGGGACGTTGACAAGCAACCATTTTTGAATTCCAGTTTCAGTCAAACTCAACAATATGGACAAAGACTAAAAAAGCTGGTAAGACTTTTGCTTCAATTTGTAACATACATGTAATGTATTTTACTCAAAAATCAGAAAACAACATTCATAATGCATACTTCTGTATATGACAACACGTCTCATAAGTGTATATATGTCAATATGTTATTTATAAGCTAAAAGCCTATTTTAGTAAGAAATATTCTTAAAGCTATCAGAGAATACTTGTCAAATTTAACTAATCAAAACTAACTTTTGTAGAACTCAATTGGTTGTTTTAAATTTTAACCTTAACTTATAGAAAATTGGTTTCAGTTTTAAAAAAGTTCCTTGACCATTGATTTTTTTAAATACAAAAGAGCATTATTCTGAACTTTTACTCATACATAATATAACTTATAACTTATAGACTATATGTTGTTGTTTATATGTTTATGTAACCAGTATAATTAGTGCGATATTCCAGTAAATTGCGTTTTGTTAAAAGCGGGTGCGATTTAAAAATGACAGCTTGATTTGATTTATCTCGCATCACTGACGCTAAAGTGGACACCTTTGCCACCTGTGGTTTCAATTTTCGAATGCGAAAATAAGCACCGCGTGACCCTAGGCTTAGTGTAGTTAAACAACAATCCAGAGGTCCTATTTTTTTATAATTAAGTTGTTAGATTTTAGGCTAAATACAAGTGCAAAGTCTATAGTCATCTTAAGTGTTTGTAAATATTCTCACTGCTCTCGTAAAGATCGCATATCAGCTCATGTTTGGTAACTTGTTGAATGCCAGTTTGAACTTATAATAGATTAATAAAAGACTTCATAGCAACTATTACTAACTAGTTTATTAGTTATTTTTATTGATAACACTCAAATATAACCTTTCAATAACAGATATATAAGTGCCAATAAGTTATGGGCAAACACTGCACCACCAGTTTCTCACAGTGATAGAGCCTCTAAACAAACAAGAGGTTTATTGACATATCCACTAGCAGAGATAAGAATCATGAGGGTAAAGCATGTCTCTATGACCAGTTGGTCTCAACAACCAATCATTATCCTCACCACTCAGCAGCTGGTCATATACCAATCACACCTCTCTGGGACGTTGACAAGCAACCATTTCTAAATTCCAGTTTCAGCCAAACTCAACAATATGGACAAAGACTAAAAAGGCTGGTAAGACTTTTGCTTCAATTTGTAACATACATGTAATGTATTTTACTCAAAAATCAGAAAACAACATTTATAAAGCATACTTCTGATAATGACAACACGTCTCATAAGTATTGATTTTTTTTAAATACAAAAGACCATAATTCTCAACTTTTATTCATGCATAATATAACTTATAACTTATAGACTATATATTGTTGTTTATATGTTTATGTAACCAGTATAATTATTGTCTCAACTTAACAATTTAATTTTTTGAGAGGATATCTTTGCCATTACCGTAAGTTTTATTTGTAAATTATTGTCAGTGCGCTCCAATACGTCCATCTTACAAACATAAATACAATAGTGATGGCTAGTAGCAATCTGTTTTGCTACTGCCTATTATAGCAGGTACAGTTTTCTATTGAATAGACCGCCTTATTTGCAAACTCCCTGTCTCTTTGCTTAATTCACCATTGTTTTTGAGTTGCAATACTGGCAATTATACTTTGTTTTTGTGCTGAACAATTCAAGTGACTCTGAGAATAAATTCAACAAAGCTGGACGTTTATTTCAACAAGCATTATTTACTTCACTATATTTAGATGTTTAAACACTGAAATAAGATTGAACTTTATTATTATTTGCTTTGAGAAAGAATGGAGACAAAGTTCTAAAGTTATTGTTATTAAGCAGCCTTTGCTTATCTATTTGCTGTAATTCATGTTTCGAGGTGCTTTGTATTTATAGTTGGGTTTTTCATATCAGTTAATAAGATAATATTATAATACATTAATCATTGAAAACATACAATTGCCCTAATAAATTACTTAGATTACATAGCTTATATAGAAGACTAGGCCTGAAATCACTTCATGGCTTCAAAACTTAGAGTGTATGTCATATTTCTTCCTATAATATAAAAACCTTCTCATATCACGTAATTATTAGCACAGAAATAACTAATAAAGTGTAACAGCAAGTTATTAGTGCATGTATGCTTATTTACTCAGTAAACTATTATATGTTTGTATGATTGACATACTATAGCGTTTATAGAGTGAATAGTTCTATAGCCTGCCAGCAATTATTATCGATATGTGTCCCACTGCTAGTCTCAAGATGGTGTTATATAGTTGACAGGCAAAATTTTACATTATATTGAGAAACTATTTGACAAACTTGCTCTAACATTTTAAATTATATTTTACATTCTAGTCTAAAAACTCTAATCTTTATTACATGCTTACATTATATTTACTGTGCTCATAAAAGCAGCATATCTGTATGTGATGGCATGTAAAATTTTAAGTGCTGTTTTGACATATTATGATCAGGGTAATAAACAATTCCATAGCAGCTATATAACCAACTAGTTTATTACTTACTGAGATAGGCAAAAATTTATATTACCCTGTAATAAAACCTTTAAATAATTGAAGGGAAGGTTTTTCTAGGATAAAAATTTAAAACAGTTTCTGAAGACATTCCATATTGCAACTTTGCTGCTCAAGACAATACTTGTATTATTGATGTTATAATAATTTAAACAACACGTTTTTTGTAAACTGTTGGCTGAGAATATTGTACTTTTTTAGGGCAAAATTTTGGTGCAGATGAGCGGAAAACAAAGCGGGAGTTACAATTTATTTTGTCAAACAAATTTAGATGAATTTACAACAACGTTTCAGAAGTTAATACACTTCATAGCAACTATAATTACTAACTAGCATATTACCTATTGATTTTAACAAAATAAGTAGAGCTTACATCTAGACTTTCAAACTTTCAAGGTTATGCTTCATTAGGTTAAAGTGGTGAGTTTAAAATAACATTTCAAAAAAATACATTCACTTATTACATTTTAAGATTTAAATGAATTGTTCACTATGACATTTGGGTGCAGTGGTGGAGAAAATTACATAGCCTAAGTTCTTAAAGTTTCTTTAAAAATTTTGTTTTAGGGCGAAAATTAAAATTTTTGCAAAAACATAACTTTTATTGTTACATTTTCAATTTAGAGTACACCAGCTTTTCTCTAGTTATCCAGTATACTGTACCTACCTCCACTATAATCTATGATTTATTTTTGCAACCTGAAAATTCTAACAAAGCTTAATTCATCATTTAAAGCACAAATATGAATCAATAGTCAGAGGTGAAGACATGATGAATAAAAACATACAATCCTGCACTAGACCAGTTAGTAATAGGTTGGGTGTTTTCTACAAACATAGAGGTGATGGTAAATAACATACAATGTCACAGTAGAGGTTTACTGTTATCAATTTAATTAAAAGCACGATTCCTAACTCAGCTATGAGCAAGTTTCTTAAACCACTATGCAGTGTTCAAGCCTTTAAACAAACAAGGGTTTTATTGACATATTGACTATTAGAGATAAAAATCACAAGGGTAAAGCATGCTTCAACAATCAGTTAGCTTCAGCAACAGTAATTATCTTCACCACTTAGCAGCTGGTCACATCTCAATCACACCTGTCTAGTGATGCTGAATATTATAGTTTTGAACTGGAGGTAGATACAAGTAGCAATAGCTTAGATCATTACATGTGGGACACCAATTGGAGTTAGTAATACTAAACCTAATTATTATCTCATACAAATTTATTATAAATAATTGATAATATTATTTCTATCCTCATTATTTACATATATTATTAATCATAAATGTGTGAATATTGGTATCATTATGAACTTGATTGTTTATGGTATTTTGATGTAATATACTTGTATAGGAGTATCAGTATGTAAATTTCAGAAACATAATTTACCATTAATAATGGTGATAATTACTGATTATAATACTATACTTTGTTGTCTATGGTATTCGGTAAAATTGCACATGTAAAAACACAGATAGTAAAAATCAACATCGCTTAAGTAACAATTAAAGAAGTAGGTAAAAGTTTGAGATTGAGATGGGGGCATTTAGTTTTGAGATTTGACTTTGTAATTGGAGCTTCGAGTTTGGAAGTTGAGTTTGGGTAACTTAAACATAGGTGTGCCATGTCTTTGTATTTTTTCATTTCTGCTATCATTACGTCTGCCATTATTATCCGTGCTATGATTACGTTAGCCATTAGCGGTAGCTTTGCTACTGTACCATCTTATCTAAAATATTAGTTTATACTAGGCCTAATGCCTATGCAGATTATTATATGTATAATCTGTACCATTGCAGTGCCATGAGTCATTGGTATATGCCGAATTGTTATACCATGTCATCTGCTATATAGGAATATAGGTAACTGAACAAGTGTCATCCACTGCATTTCCATGACTGCCATTATGTGAATGGATGCTGGTATAGAATGATTTGTGCTCGCAGTTAGCATTAACTTGTGGTGGTGGTCGTTTCTGTCAATATAACTATTTTCATTAGGTTGATGGAAAATCTACTTGTATAATGCAATGAGTGAACTACAGCAATAGATAAAGTGGAACGTTTTCATTTTTAATTTTTAATTTGTTAGCATTTTGTTATTTGTTCTTATGATAACTAAGACGGCAATTAATATTGTATAGCAATAACAAATGTTGTTATAAAATAATGAACATGCAGACAATGTTTCAAGGCAATAAAATACTGATATAACAAATAATGAATAAACTATTTTAGTAAATTAACAAATTAATATATATATATATATATATATACATATACATATACATATATATATATATATATATATATATATATATATATATATATATATATATATATATATATATATATATATATATATGTCACTTATCACTTATCACTTTTGACATATGCAATTTCTACCCATCAATAACCGAAGACCTCCTTTACAAAGCCCTTTCCTTTGCGTCACACTTTACCAGCATACCAACTGAACACCAGGAAATAATTTTACACTCTAAAAAGTCCATCCTCAACTCCAATGGTAAACAATGGACAAAAAAACACGACAGTAATTTTGATGTCACTATGGGAAGCTATAATGACGGCGCCGAAACCTGCCAACTAATTGAAATATACTTGCTTAATCTATTAACTACTGAAACAAATATAGAATGTAATTTAGGCCTGTATATAGAGATGATGGACTCATAGTTTGTGAAGGAACACCTAGACATATAGAACAGAACAAACAACAAATTTGCAACTTTTTTAGAAAATTTAATCTCTAAATCACAATAGAAGCCAATAAGAAAGTCGTAAACTTCCTAGATGTGTGTGTGTGTGTGTGTGTGTGTGTGTGTGTGTGTGTGTGTGTGTGTGTGTGTGTGTGTGTGTGTGTGTGTGTGTGTGTGTGTGTGTGTGTGTGTGTGTGTGTGTGTGTGTGTGTGTGTGTGTGTGTGTGTGTGTGTGTGTGTGTGTGTGTGTGTGTGTGTGTGTGTGTGTGTGTGTGTGTGTGTGTGTGTGTTTTATTTTCATCATAACATAGTGTTTTACAACTAGGATAATTTACAAGAGCAGAACAAGCAATTAGAAAAGAAACATAGTAACAAATAACAGTATATCAAAATAAGCTGTCGGAAATGATGATGAGGCCCAGTGCGAAATAGCAATTAACATTCAATGTAACATTCAACTTGACTAACCAATCTTATAAACCCTATACAAAACCTGGAAACACTGTCCTCTATGTTTACAAACAAAACGACCACCCACCTGCAGTATTGAAAAACATACCAGAAAATATAAATAAAAGACTTAGCTCACTATCCTCCAATGAAAAAGAGTTTAACACCACCATACAACCGTACCAAGAAGCACTATCAAACAGTGGGAATGACTATAAATTAAAATATAACCCGACACCTAAATCCAACAACAATAATAAAAATAGAAATAGAAACATATTGTGGTACAACCCACCTTTTAGTTCAACAGTAAAAACCAAAATAGGGAAGAAATTTCTTCAAATCATCGACAAATGCTTTCCACCATCCAGCCAACTAAGTAAAATTTTCAATAGGAAAGCCATAAAAATTAGCTATTCATGCATGCCCAACATGAAAAATATTATTGATGGCTCGAACCATCACAAACTTAAAACCGCACACACCCCTACTACCGCTACTAAACTAAATGACACACAATGTAACTGCAAACAACCTTCTCACTGTCCATTAAATGGTAAATGCTTATACAAAGACTTAATATACCAAGCAACTGTAACAAGACATGACAATAATTCCAGCCATTCATACATAGGACTCTGTTCGACTACCTTCAAAACCAGATTCAATAACCACAAAGCCTCTTTCCTACATGCAGATAAAGCCAACAGCACACAACTCAGCAGACACATCTAGAATTTAAAAGACAACAACACGAAATTCAGCTTAAAATGAAATATTTTAAAAATTTGCAAATCATACTCAATTCTAACAAACAGATGTAACCTATGCAACTATGAGAAGTATGTTATTTTAAAACAACCGGAATTATCTTCCCTCAACAAACCAAAAAGAGCTTTCCACCACGTGTTGTAGGCATAAACGCAAATTTTTACTTGCGCACTTAACAGACGCTAGTTCAAACATTCCAGCGTAGTAATACACTAACAATACTATTTTCAAAACAAAATCATTCAAGCGTACACACAACGACCTGATGATCGTAGCTCGCACTACGTGAAACAATATTGTAGTCAATAAAATGAAGATCTAAGTTTATTTTTATATCCAAAATTGTATTAGTACCAAATATATATATATATATATATATATATATATATATATATATATATATATATATATATATAAATAAATAATACATAGGTCGATAATATATAGGTAGATAAATATAAAAAGTTTTCAAAAGCAAAAAAGTAAACATATTTCAGTGACTCTTTCAAAATATTACACATTTCTTACTATGTTACTCTAATTTTTTATCAACTTAGTAACTGAATCTATCACTGGTCAGCTCAACTGTTGGACATGGACTGCTTATTTAAGAAAGGGTAGTTAGAGTACCTTGTAGCCATTTGAACAAGACCTTCACAGGATAGTTAAGGGCATCCTCACTAACAATATCATAAATTTCTCTCAAAATGTAGTTTAGGTTCTTGAATAATATTGCTCTGCGGGTGGCATGCGTGTTGCCTACTTGCAATTGTTTAGTCTAAGATCAAACTGCAACCAATAAGCAGCAACCTTCATTAGGGCTGCGCTATCTATAAACATTCCATTATAGGCGCTACATAAACAAAGTACAAAGCAAGCTATTCATTATAGCCTGCCAACTAGCAAGCCTGTAATTAGCATGTACGCGCCAATATCTTCTCATCCCTATGTGCTCATTGAAGCGTGAAGTGCTGCGCACTGCAAATTATCTGTGAAAAAATATAGCATTTTCAGTGTATAAATTACCAATTTATGAGCAATCTAGAAGAGTTATTGGAAAAAAAAAAAACTTACACTGGAGAAATATCTCAGGATTCCAGCAGTGCAATTTTTATTCAGATATCATGCTTTGCTGCTGAGATATTTTACTGGTACTGAAAAGTCAGCTTTTCTGGCAAAATTGGCCAAAATTGGGCAGTTTTTTGCCTATAACTTTGCAAAAAAATGAAAATTGAACTTTCCAAAAAAGTTACACTGGGGAAAAACAAGATCTACAACATAGTTTTTAAATTTTGACTCTAGTACAATTAGGTGAGATTTTATTTTACTGGTACTGAATTCTTATATGATTACAATGCAAACCTCAGCAAGGCAGTTGCAGCTAAAAGGTTGCCCTTAACTATCCTGTGTTTCACTATTCTTCAAGGCAGTGGTAGCCCAGGCCTGTTCAATCCTATTCATGGTACCTGCAGTGATATAAGCTCTGGGTGCCATTGGAATAAAATTTAATTACAGATCTATAATAGCGATGTTGCATTTTTTGTAATTTATTATTTTACATGAATTTGATGTTAATTGTAATTTTGGCAACAACTAAACTCATAAACAAGGCCACATGTTGTTCATGTGATTGCTGGTTGTTTGTTGAACTTTTACTGGGTGTTATTGCAATCTAGTAACCTCAACACGCAACTTTTTACAGTTTTTCTTCACAATATTTAGCCCAATATGCAGCAGAATGTAAGCAAATTTCTTATGCACCTCAAATTACATGGTGTGGCTAAATTGTGTAAATATTCCGTTTAAGATTATTGTGTGAACTTTTTCTGTAACCAAATTGTACTCATACAATTATTTTCACGGTATTAATAGCTTCATGTATCTTTTGCATGTTGTTTCGATGCACTTGCATGATATTTTGTTTTGCTTATTTCATTCATTGTGCTGTCCGATTCCGGACTGAAAATTCGAGATTCGAGTGCTGAGCTGGCTGACTCGGAACCGAGACTCTGAGACATGCGATTGTAATGAACCCATTTTGGGCAGCCTCATATCTAAGTGAATTAAAAGTCCAATAAAGTCAGTGAACACACTTTTACCAACTACCAAGAGATATTTGCAACTGCTTCATATTTAGTATTGAGTACCATAGCATATTGTAAAGGGTTTTGTGTACAGAGTTATCTTATTAGGTGCATCAAAAGGACAACTCTCCTGCTCCTTCTGTGTTATTGTAATGCGTAGCGTCCATCATCTACTCGGCCTTCTAGTATCTGCCTACTACGCTACTAACATACGCTATAGACAACGGGAAGAGCCTAGTAATTAGAGCTGACAGCTATCACCCTTGAGTAGCCGGCAGTCAGCCAGTGGATTAGTTATAGTTAGGTTATGTATGCTCTGTCTGATTTATGTAGTGTGTTTTTGTAGTTATTGTATAGTTTTATTTCTGTATCTTGGCACTAAATAAACACATATAATCTACTTTAACTTGGCGGTGTTGCATTACTTCAAATACTCAAATAATTAGTGAATGCGCAGTTTCACAATAGTGGTGGCAGCAGTGGGAATAATTTAAAACCAATGCTCATAGCCAAAGAGTAGGAAAAGATTGCCAACAAAGAGGACATACCCCATCAGGAGCGAGTCAATCCGGCAGCTATGGAAGATGTCATAGGAGTCCCAGCGCTGCCTATGGACAGGTATCAATTTCGGGCTCCCATATATTCAGGAGAAGGGGATGTGGAGCAATTTATTACTGAGTTCAGTGATGTGGCAGCCATCTGTCAATGGCCTGCCACGGTTACTCTGATACAGTTGTGGTTATCCCTGACGGGGCCAGACAAACCTTATGGGATGGGTCAGGATGTCGGCAACGTCTGTGATGCATTGAGAGCCCGGTTTTGGCTCACCGCTCGAGATGCGCGTGTGCAACTCCAAGGACTTAGGAGGAATCCTAAGACTACTTTGAAAGAACACGCGACCGTAGTTGAGCAGCGAGCACAAATCACCTATGGCGACTTGCCTGCAAATGGCCAGCAGAGTCTGGTACTGGATTTTTTCCTCCAGTCTAATAACAACTTCGGTTTGAAGCAACACCTGCTGGTAGCTGAGGTTGAGACGATGGAGAGAGATCTCAGGCTTGGGAATGTTTAGTTTCAAGCCGATAGTATGTGTCGACCTAGAGCGACAGTACAGCAAGCAAGTTGAGGCCGATGTCGACATTTCGACGTCGTCGGCCAAGTCGGCTGTACATGTCGCCACGGCGGCAGCCAACGAGCCAACTAGCTTGACCACAACCTTTGTTCGAGAGCTGCTAGCCGAGATCAGGCTTCTGCGCCAACAGTCGACAGCTGAGCAACCCACCAGGTTGACGACAGCTGTCGCCGGAAAGCAAGCCCCAGTATGCTGAGCACTTTGTACAATGCTGCCTCCATGATATAAGGAGGCAGTTAAATGACAACGGCCTACCGTAGACTCCAGCAACCGTGGGCCTCAGTTTAACCCTCTGAGGCCGAGGCCAAAGCCCAAACCCAATAGGGTAAAGATGCCGCCTTTGCCAGAGTAGCAAGTCCCACGGAGAGTTAGCTGGCCGCAAGGCTTGCGGAAACCTCCGGCTTGGACACTCAAAAACTGCTTTGGAGGCCTGCCTGAGGCGGGGGTGTACGACGAGTGGAAGCATGACCCTTTTCCTAGCATCGATAAGTCACCAGATGCCTTAGCTGGTAGCAAGTTCTTCATTACGCTGGACTTGCTAAGCGGGCATTGGCAGGTGCCCCTGAGTCCCGATGCCCCGGACAAAGCAGCATTCATTACTCGCGACAGGCTCTGAAAGTGGAAATTACTGCCATTTAGACTAACATTCGCCCCGGCAACTTTCCAAAGGCTCATGGAGAAGGTCCTCAGTGGATTACACTGGAAGACCCTCCTCAGATATCTGGACGACGTCATTGTAATCTCCCCAGACTTTTCAACTCATGTCAGTTGTCTGTGGGAGGTTTTTGACCGTCTCCGGACAGCTGGACAGAAGCTGAAGCCCTCCAAATCTGCACTCCTGCAGCCGGAAGTCATGTACCTGGGCCATGTGGTTGGCCTGACGGGGTTGCTACTGACCCGGAGAAGGTACAGGAGGTAAAGGAGTGGGCTGTTCCCCGTGACCTCCCTGAGTTGCGAGCATTCCTGGGCCTAGTAGGGTACTACCGGCAGTACATACCTGGCTTTGCAGGGGTGGCTCAGCCGTTAAATCGGCTGACCACAAAGGGGGTCCGGTGGCAGTGGACACAGGAGGAGCAGCAGGCATTTGACCACCTCAGGCAAGGGCTAATGGAGGCGCCAATTCTGGCGTATCCTGATCCAGCCAAAGAATACATCCTGGACACCGACGCCAGCGACCACAGTGTGAGAGCTGTTCTGTCTCAAGTTTAGGGTAGAAGTGAGGTAGTCATGGCTTACTACAGCAAGACTCTCGCAGCCGCCGAGAAGAACTACTGCACCACTAGGAAGGAACTCCTAGCAGTAGTCAAGGCGGTCAAGCACTTTCGGCCATATCTGTATGGGAGATCGTCCCGGTTGCGAACAGACCATGCATCACTGATATGGCTGTGTAAACGTGCAGAGCCCTTTAGCCAGGGGGCTCGTTGGCTAGAAATTCTTGTTGAGTTCTCTTACCGGATAAAGCACCGTGCAGGCCGGAAGCATGGGAATGCCGACGGCATGAGCCACCGGCCGGTAGAGGACTGTAAGCAATGCCTGCACATTAAGAAGCGGAATTGGGGACCAGCTCGCCTTGACGTGGAAACAAAGTTAGAGGAGGGCGCCGTCTACTGGTGAGAGCATAGCCATCATCAGACCGAAACCCACCTAGACGACGTCCAAGCGCTCCATGCCAACCCCACTTTGTACCAGAATGTCAAGGAGTTGTGCTGACCCCAGGAGACGCTACTGGGCGCGGTAGAGGACATATTCCGGGGCAAGAAGAAAGGCCGACAACCTAGCGAGGACCAGCAGCGGCAGGGAGACGCTGAGTTCCAACTCCTCTGTTGCCGCTGGGATTCCCTCAAGGTCAGTCCTGATGGCCTCCTCATGATAATGCTAGCAGCAGACAACCGTCAGCAGGAGAGAGACCGCGTCATCTGCCCACGCGCCCTCCGACGGGAACTGATTTAAGACACCCATAAACAGGCTCATTCTTGAGTCAGTCAAGTCATCAGGTGTCTGCAGCTGCGTTGGTATTGGCTTGAAATGACTCGAGACGTACGACTGGGGTTACGTCAATGCAAGGTCTGCCAAACTAGCAAGCATGGCCGCCCCACAGAAACCACTGGTCAACGCCGGCTATACGCTGGTCGACCGTGGCAAGTAGTGGTGGTAGACCTCGTCAGGCCTATGCCATTATTTGCCAAAGGCAACACCTGGATAGTGGTGCTCATGGACCACTTTACCCGGTGGTTAGATGCTCTAACTATTCCAGATGCAACAGCCCCTACGGTGGCCCGGATCCTGGATCAAAATGTGTTCTGTTACCCCGGGTTACCCAAGCAGATACATACGGACCAGGGTGCCCAGTTTTGGTCCCAGCTGATGGGAAACCTTTGCTGAATATGGGGGGTGAACCAGAGTCGGACCACCCCATATCACCAGCAAGAGAACGGATTCGTCGAGCGGAACAACAGAATGTTGGGTGACGCCCTGAGGAGCCTGCTCCTCGGTCGGGGTCAGGAAGAATGGGACGTGGTGCTCCCGCAAATCATGCGGGCTTACCGCAGCACACCACACTCCGCCACGCAGGAGATCCCAAATTTTCTGATGCTGGGCCGAGAGACGGGAGTTCCGGAACACCTGACATACCATGTTCCCGCCCCTGAGTTACGGGTACATGAAAAAGTGGGGGGTCTGATAAAAATCATTGGCAAAGCTCATGATGCACTGCGTGCCCAGCAGTGGCAGACCCGCACGGAAGACTCAGAAGCGCTCCTGTTGTACCAGGTGGGAATCTGGGTCTGGATGGCGAGCTATTGCAGGCGGCGCGGACAGTGGGCTAAACTCCAGCCCAAGTTCGTCGGCCCCTACTGCGTAGTGGAGGTGCTGCCCAACAACACGTACCGTGTGGAGCGCTCTGGACAGGTTTCAGTCCAGAGCAAGCAGCACCTGAAACCTTACTATGCCAGCCCAGACGCGGTGGGTCAGACTCCACCCCTCCTGGAGCCCAACAGCCAGTCCAACCGTCGGGGACGGGCCACCCAGCCCCGAGAGGCGAAAATTGTTGCAGATCAGGAGTAGGCCGCCTTGCTGGAACAGCTGGAACAGCAGCAAAGAGAGGAGTGGCAGCAAGAGCAGCAACAGGCCCGAGGGCCACCACCCTTTCTGAAAGAGGACAACCCCACCCACGTGATGGGTGAAGGCGGGGACCCCCCTACTATGGCAGCCGAGAAACCACTGGCACCATCAAGGCCTGCTTCGACTGATAGGAGCCAGCGGTCGCGAAGACCCCCCAGATACCTGACAGACTTTGCTGTAGGGCATCTAGAGTCACCCCCTCATGATGGTAATCTATCCAGTCTGAATGACTACCATATCTTAGTCGGAAATTCCCTCCATTACCCCGGAAAATTCCACCAAGAAGAAAAAATTTCAGACTGAATTTCGGAGGGCATGCGATCGCACGAGTTGTCTTTTCGAAATCCGGTGGAAATTCCCAACAGGTCACGTAACACGGGCTTCGGCAAGTAATAACTCTGAAGCACGAGGTTCAGCCATTTCTACTTCTGACACCACGCAGTTAGCACGCAATTCAAAAGTTAAATTAAATTCCAACTTTGACACTTCAAAAGTTAATTTGAACTCCATTCTTAATACGCTATCATCAGTCATGGGAATTACGTTACCAGAAGCTCAATCAGGTACTCCTTTAAGGTTAGATCCTCCGTGTACGGAGTCTAATCGATCTGATATAGACTGGTCAATATTAGATTCATTAGCATCTAATTTTTTGAAACCTGAGGCCGAGATAGATCTCGGAGATGACCCTGCCCTCGACTTCTTGTTAGATCGAGACGTGGGCTCGGTCACTCTCTGTGACTCTTCTCGACCCCCAGTTTGTAACTTGGCTACATACAAACGTATGCCAAATTTTGGCAATAGTGAGACCGGCTTATCACAGCCTCTACTATCTGTTTTAAAGAAACGTATGGAAACCGAGGAGGTCAGTCAAACCGACTCCTCTCCCCCACCGGTTTCTGTTCCGGCTCTCCGCAGCCAAAAGGACGCCACTTCCTCTTCCGAGGTGTGTTTCACCAGCGTTAGTGGCCCTGATCCCAAACCGGTCGAGCTCCAGCTCGCCGCCGGGGAGGAGCACGGCATTCTACACGGTGACCACCCCACAGGCGGAGACGAAGAGGATGCCCCAATACTGGCTCTGCCTCGGGCCCTGGTCGCCCGCCAGTATTGGATATCCGGAGCTACCAATCTTAAGATTGGTCAGGCATGCGATGAGCCGGGCAACCGCATCTGCCATCAGGGTCAGAAGAAATTTTCCTCCGCACTGCGATTGCGGGTTCACGCCCCTCAGCACTACATTAATGTGTTTTGCCCGTGTGGTGAGTTTTTGTACCAGCGGGATTATGTGCTAAGGCACCAGCGCATATCTCGCTCCTACATGGGCTACAAATTTGCTGTAGACCAGGCTGCCTTTCACGAATTTCGGGACCTGGTGTTGCCACACGTAGCGGATTCCCATATGCGAGCTGCTCTTGCCCAGGGATTTCCCGCGTGTCGGCCTGTTCAGGAAGAAGAGGGGGAGCCCGTCGCAACACCCCAACCGGCAGCCACCCAACCACTTCGGGTCGTGCTGGCACGGGTCCGATCAGACGCCAAGGCCGATTCCTCGGACCTGGTTCCCCGACCCTTGGCGACGGGCAAGAAGCAGAGGCGACAGACCAGCCGTAGTACTACTGACCGCCCCAGGCGTCAGACGACGGCTCAGCTGGACGAGGAGGTGCATAACTATGTAACTAGCTGCCACAAATGCTGATATCTGCCTCCGACACAATTGGTTTCATTCGATTTAACCGAAGGAACCATTTCCATAATGCGCATAACGCGAAGGAAATTTTTCATCGAAGGAACCGTTCGGTGTAATTTCCGGCTGCGGTTTTGCTTCGATGCAACTGGTTCCATAGAGCGAATGAGAAAATCCATTCGCATAATGCGATAATGGAAACGCAGTGTGTGTGTTAAACCACTACTATTGAATGCTGTCACACTGTTATATTTAATTACCTTTTTGTATACAATTATATATGTGGCTGTATCTAGCTTTGTTTATCCCACTATATAGGTGATTGAAATATTCCAAAAATTCCTTCGATATGAGTTCTTTGCATTTTCCAGAAACTGTATCAAGTCAAATAAAAACCATCACTATCTGTTTAAGTCACAACTTATTCAACTTTAAAGTGTTAGATGCAAAGAAATAATTGTAATGAATATATATTTATATATAATAAATTATATAAATGCCTGAGAAAGTTATCAAAGCCCCTGAATTAAATATGGTGACTTGATGTTTTGTTCAGACTTTTCTGAGAAAATTTATGTATACTACAATACTGAAAAATAACAGGTGACCATATTTTATTACTTCATGTATAATAAATGTTTTAGATGGAGTTGCTACACCTTAGTTGATACTTATTACCAAGAAAGAGACTCTACTATTTGGTAACCATGGCAACAGCTGGTGAGTGAAATTGAATACTATTTTATTCACTTATTTCTTGAAAAGTAGTAATATTTAAACTCTAAAGATATGTTGATATTATGCCACCACCATTTAATATAAATATATAAAACTATTTTATTATCACTACTTCCTATAATACTGTTTTATGTCACCATGCAAATAAGCGTAATACTGTGTCACCTATTAGTGTATTACTTCGAAAATAATACAATAGATAAAATTATGCAAGCAGTTGGGTTGAAGTTGTTTTATCTCAACACAATAAACACTGAACTATAAGCTATACATAAAGTGATTGGTTAAAAAAAATATAAAGCTATCTAATAAAATATATGTTAGTCATTGTTATGATTACTGAAATCCACCATATAATGAATCTATTCAATCAGTAGATGACAGGTGTCAGAATGATAGACACCACCTGCTAGCACTGTGTAATAATCACACTGTTACTGTATTATGTTACAGATAATATGAGAATATGGTTCAGACATTCTGGACAGCCTTCTAAGAGCTTGTCAGATGTAGACAAAGCTTATACCAAGCCATATACTACTGCTGAGGTGAAACGTGAAGTTGGGAGTTATCATATCACAGATCTGGAAGTGGAAGGGGAAATTCCAAGTAACATTGGAGAGATTGCTGGTAGAGCCCTGTGTCTATATGTTTTTAAACTGAGTGACGGAGCAAGTCTAGACAAGTGAGTGTCTATTAAAATAGCTGTGGAAATGATAAATGAATTCAATTGTGTTATTTATTAAATGATAATTGATAATAGATGCTGAAGTTAAAGCATCTTTTTGCTCATAATATATTCATACAATATAATATACATCAACATAGTAATATGTGCAACATTGTATGTAATCCAATTAAGCTTATAGTTGTAGAAACTAGGAAATGTAAAACTGCCTCTACTGCTACTTCATAATATTGAATAAGTCATGTTTTATGTATATATAGCTAAAAGCTGGAGTAATGTACAGTTTATAATATATTATACAGAAGACTATGTTATGTCATCAACTGCAAATTTACAATCTTAAACATTAGTTAATATATTAATTTACAGAGCATTGTAGAGTGAGGCCTTATGTACTATAAACTAACAGCTAACCTTGTATAATGAAACTTCCTCTCCTCACCTACAACATAATATAACTGAAACTCTTTGGTGTTTTTTGCATCAATATATCTGTTTCCTGCATGTTTTATGTTGAATACACAAGTAGTCCGATATAATGGTATATATTATTTTGATATATGACACACTTTATATCATGGTAAAAAACCTAAATATGCATATTCTTTGAAGTTATCTAATAGCTTGTCCTAACGTATAAATAATACAGTTTAATGGCATGCCATTGTATATCCTCATATCACAGAACTTTTCATAATCAATAATAAAACAGCCATCGGCAGTTTACTGGCAATCATGATAATAATTGAATCCTTCTTAGCTTCTTGCATCAATCACTTTGATTATCCATTACTCGAATGAATTTGTTTTCTGCATTTTTTACCTGGCTGACTGTGCTTAGCAATATAACATGTACAGCGTATATTAATATGACACAGGAGACTACATATATTACACACTTTATATTACAGTCTATGCCAGCTGACTCAGTTAGAGAAACTAAACTTAAGTGGGAATCCTCTCAAGACAGTACCAGAAGTTGTGTCATTATTAACATCACTTAAAGAGTTGTATATGTGGAGCTGTGATTTATCTACTCTACCTGAGAGGTTTGTGGAGCACAATCTTTTTTGTTTCTAACATTCAATGATTGACATGTTGATATAATGCTTGCCAAGTATTGCTAATTAGTATGTCACTATGTATTGTTGAAAAGCATAAAGTTAAGTTACATATTTCTTGAGGCTATATAATATTAGAGTTTCTGAAAACTTGAAAATAATTAATTTTCAGTTTTCTGGCATTACATTTCCTATTACTATGAAACCTTCTCCAACAAATACTATAGCACTCGCTTATAGTTTACTAGAATCTATTTCACATTAAATGCTTATTAGGTTTCGGTATTTCACTTTGAATTTGCTTTGTTGCAATAAATATGTTTCTTGGATATTTTACTTGATTGAATACACAAGTAGTATATACTATTATCATGATACAGTGGTTTAAACACATAAAAAACTTTATATTACAGCCTGTGTAAGCTGACTCAGCTAGAGAAACTAAACATAGGATATAATCCTCTCAACACAGTACCAGAAGTTGTGTCATCACTTACATCACTTAAAGAGTTGGATATGTGGAACTGTAAATTATCTACTCTACCTGAGAGGTTTGTGGAACACAGTCTTTCTTGTTTCAAACACTCAATAATTCACATTTTGATATAATGCTTACCGAGTATTGGTAATTAGTATGTCACTGTGTGTTGTTGAAAAGCATAGAGTTAAAAGTTACATATTTCTTGAGGCTATATGATATTAGAGTTTCTGAAAACTTGAAAATAAATAATATGTTTCAGTTATCTGGCATTACATTTCCTATTACTATGAAATCTTCTTCAACAAACACTATAGCACTCGCTTGTAGCTTACTAGAATCTATTTCACATTAAATGCTTATTAGGTTTCGGTATTTCACTTTGAATTTGCTTTGTTGCTATAAATATGTTTTTTGGATATTTTACTTGATTGAATACACAAGTAGTATATACTATTATCATGATACAGTGGTTTAAACACATAACACACTTTATGTTACAGCCTGTGTAAGCTGACTCAGTTAGAGAAACAATACATGGGATGGAATCCTCTCAACACAGTACCAGAAGTTGTGTCATCACTCACATCAATTAAAGAGTTGGATATGTGGAGCTGTGAGTTATCTACTCTACCTGGGAGGTTTGTATTGCACAATATTATCTCTGTTTCAAACATTTAATATTTCACTTCTTTAATGCTTATCAAGTAGTGTTATGCTAATTTATTATATATTGCCAACGTATGTTAAAAAACCTAAATATGCATTTTCGAACTTGTCCAATAGTTTGTCCTAAGGTGGAAATAATACAGCCTTATGGTATGCTATTGTATATCCTTATATCACAAGAACCTTTTGTAATGAATAATAAAACAGCCATCTGCAGTTTACTGGCAATCATGGTAATAATCGAATCTTTCTTAGCTTCTTGCGTCACGCATTTTGACTATCCATTACCGCAATGAATTTTTTTTTGCATTTTTTACCTGGCTGACTGTGCTTAGCAATATAACATGTATATTATCATGTGTATTATTATGACACAGTAGACTACATATATCATACCCTTTATAATTATTGCAGTCTA
Organism: Bugula neritina; assembly: GCA_964035545.1. NCBI lineage: Eukaryota > Metazoa > Bryozoa > Gymnolaemata > Cheilostomatida > Bugulidae > Bugula > Bugula neritina. The sequence continues at coordinate 5,101,958 of OZ037770.1, forward strand.
TGCCAGCTGACTCAGTTAGAGAAACTAGACATAAGATGGAATCCTCTCAACACAATACCAGAAGTTGTGTCATCACTCACATCACTTAAAGAGTTGAATATGAAGCACTGTGAATTATCTACTCTACCTGAAAGGTTTGTGGAACACAGTCTTTCTTGTTTCAAACACTCAATAATTCACATGTTGATATAATGCTTACCAAATATTGCTATAATTAGTATGTCACTATGTATTGTTGAAAAGCATAAAGCTCTTAATCGCATATTCCTTGAGACTATATGATATTAGAATTTCTCAAAACTTAAAAATAAATATGTTTCAGTTTTCTGGCATTACATTTCCTATTGCTATAAAACCTTCTTCAACAAATACTATAGCACCCACTTGTAGTTCACTAGAATCTAGTTCATGTTAAATGCTTTTTAGCTTTTGGTATTCTACTTTGAATTTGCCTTGTTGCAATAAAGTTATTTCTTGGATATTTTACCTGATTGAATACACAAGTATGGTATAATATACAGTATATAATAATATCCTGATACAGTGGATTATATATATTATGCAGTCAATATTACAGTCTATGTCAGCTGACTCAGTTAGAGAAACTATACATAGAAAAGAATCCTCTCAACACAGTACCAGAAGTTGTGTCATCACTCACATCACTTAAAGAGTTGGATATGAGGAACTGTGAATTATCTACTCTACCTGAGAGGTTTGTGGATCACAGTCTTTCTTGTTTCAAACACTCAATAATTCACATGTTGATAAAATGCTTACCAAGTATTGGGAATTAGTATGTCACTATGTATTGTTGAAAAGCATAAAGTTATAAATTACATATTTCTTGAGGCTATATTGAATTAGAGTTTCTCATTACTTGAAAATAAATATGTTTCAGTTATCTGTCATTACATTTCCTATCGCTATAAAACTTTTTTAACAAATATTATAGCATCCACTTGTAGTTTACTATAGTGTGTATTTCTCATTAAATGGTTATTAGAGCCTTCTGTACTTTACTATGAATATGCCTTAGCGTAATAAATTTGCTATTTGGATATTTTACTTGATTGAATATGCAGTGTTTGTTATGATACAATAAATTAAATATATCACATACTTCTTATTACAGTCTATGTCAGCTGACTCAGTTAGAGAAACTAGACATAGAAGGGAATCCTCTCAACACAGTACCAGAAGTTGTGTCATTACTCACATCACTTAAAGAGTTGAATATGGGGAGATGTAACTTATCTAATCTACCTGAGAGGTTTGTGTGCCACAACGAGTTTTATATATCACTTTTAACATCCAATAATTGTTATTTTGAAGCAGATTTCAACACAGTAAATACTACATTAAGATGTTTATACTTTTTCTCTGCAAACCTACATATGAATCTCATCGTTTCTGGGGATATTGTCAATTAGCACACTATCTAGAAGTTTCCTCTGCTTCACAAGTTATTTTATAGTATTTCTATATCTTTTTGAATATTTCCCATGATAGGTTGACTGGGCTGTTTTTCAGAAATCGTTTTATTAACTCTTTTCATTATATTATAACTATAGCTACTTCTGTACACATAATATTATATTGTTATGGTAACGCAGTTTCTTATCACTGTCTAATTGAATGCACAAGTGCTATATACAGTACATAATATTATCCTGATACAGTGGATTACATGTATTATGCACTTTATATTACAGTCTATGTCAGGTGACTCAGATAGAGAAACTAAACATAGGAGATAATCCTCTCTACACAGTACCAGAAGTTGTGTCATCACTCACATCACTTAAAGAGTTGGATATGGAGAGCTGTGGATTACCTACTCTGCCTGAGAGGTTTGTGGAACACAGTCTTTTTTGTTTCAAAAACTGAATAATTCACATGTTTTTATAATGCTTACCAAGTGTTGTTAATTAATATGTCACTATGTATTGTTGAAAAGCATAAAGCTATAAATTGAAAAATTTTCTTGAGTCTATATGATATTAGAGTTTCTAAACACTTGAAAATAAATATGTTTCAGTTATTAGGCATTACATTTCTCAATGCTATAAAGCCTTCTTCAACAAATACCATAGCATCCACTTGTAGTTTACTAGAATCTATTTCATGTTAAATGCTTATCAGCTTTCAGTATTTTACTTTGAATTTGCTTTATTGCAATAAGTTTGTTTCTTGGATATTTTACCTGATTGAATACACAAGTATAGTATATACAGTATATAATAATATCCTGATACAGTAGATTACATATATTATGCACTTTATATTACAGTCTGTGTCAGCTGATTCAGTTAGAGAAACTAAACATAGCAAGGAATCTTCTCAAAACAGTACCAGAAGTTTTGTCATCACTCACATCACTTAAAGATTTGAATATGGGGAAGTGTAAATTATCTACTCTACCTGAGAGGTTTGTTTGTCACTACAAATTTTATATCATTTTCAACATTCAATAATTATTATTTTGTAGCAGAATTTCATCACAGTAAATACTACATTAAGATGTTTATACTTTTTTTCTGCAAACCTCCATATGAATCTTACCGTTTCTGGGGATATTGTTAATTAGCACGCTATCTAGAAATTTCCCGACTTCACAAATAAATTTTTAGTCTTCCAATATCTTTTCTGAAATGCTTCCCATAATAGGTTGACTGGGCTTTTCTTCAGAAATCGTTTTATCAACTCTTTTCATTATATTATAATGATAGCTACTTCTGTACACATAATTGGTATATATTGTAGTAATTTTGGTAATTACTGGTTTTGTGGGCTTCTAGCGAGCAATATATTTATATTATCTTCCAATAATATCACGGCTTGTAACAGGAATGAATGATTTATTTATACACAATAAAAGTAGTAGCAAAACGATAAATCCGGTATCACTGGTAAAAATATACATCTATCTTACACTAACTAGCCATCATACTCTGAGTATGGCTGCTATCTACATCCAGCGCCCTCTGCGCATCGCTGGGGCTCTCATGTGACAGATATATGATTGGCTGGGGAGCGCGTGGGATAACATACTACACTCCCCACTACACTGCCTCTCCCAGCAGGAAGCCCACCTTCCTGATAATACCAAAATAAAAAATTAAAATAACAACAAAAAAACAATAAGATATCTGCATCACAAGATCAAAAAATGTATACTTAGGCCAACGGCCTATTAAAAAAAAAATCTTGTTAAAATATAAAAATTATGTACTATAAAACTAAGAGATTGTATATGTACCAAGAGCCTCTGGTCTGGCACCAAGAGATATGATGTGTAGAGAGACGGTAAGTGAGGCACAACCTGCGGCGCAGATCAGGAGGACAGCTGGATGGAGTTAGGGACGGGGAAATAGAAAGGGAAGGAGAACGTCATCCACGACACGTGTCGGGGCAATGTGGAGGGTAGACACTCAGTCTTCATCATCCCTCTTGAGCTGGGCCACAGAGTCCCGGAGAGCCTTGAGTTCAGAAGCGGCGGCTGATATCCTAGGCGCCAACCGCTTGATCTCCCTCTCTCTAGTTCATGCATCCGTTGCTCCATCTCTCTTAGATTTCTAGCAACAGAGGAGTGGCGGTCGGGGGATGAAGATTGCTAACGCCGGCGTCATCTCTGGGGGATTTCTATCCGTTGTACGACTACTACGGGTACGGTGTTGGAAAAGGGCACAGTGTGAGCAGGGGGTGACGGGCGAGGTATTGTGAGCTTCCTAAACCCAGGGGATTTGGGGCAGGGTCCTTGGGTAATGGTACGGGGAGCGGGGAATTTTTGGCTCAGCCGTTTGTAACGTGCAGGGTCTGAAATGAATGGCTTGGTGAGGCCTAGAAAAGTAGAGAAGGAAAGCTTGTTCACATTGTAGAGATGTCCAGTGTGACACTCCATAGTCCTCTGGTAACGGAGGATGTAGTCCCTGTGGTAGCTGTACTCCCCACAGGGACAGAAGGTGGTGATGAAATGTTGAGGGATGTGTACTCGGAGGCGGCGAGGTGTGGTAAAATGCTGTTGACAAAGCCGGCAGGTGGTGCAGTCGTCGTCTCCTTTATTTTGTTGAATCATGTCCTCGGTATGTTGGGTAACCCAGCTAGACCGGGTTATGAGTATTTCTGGTAGTGTTGTGGAGGTAGGTTCCGTCTCCTAAGCCATCTCCAATGGTGGCATATCATTGTAGTTAGGAGAGCGAGTGGTACCTGAAAGAGCAGAATTATTGTTGGATCGAATTTGATCTTTACAGCATAATTCTGATGACAATCGACTGTTACTAGTCTGAGAGTCATGCATCTTTTTGTACGGCACTCGAGAGACTGTGTTTGGATGCCTAGACTGACTGAGAAACATAGTGACATGGCTGGAACTGTTTGCCCCGGGCGCATTAATTCCACCTACTACTCCGCCCTCGCAAAAAATGATATTTTCGTGGTGTTTACAACTCCCACGTTTCGCTGCCAGTCTCTCCGTACGGCACTCAGCTTGGCCTTCATATCTGCCGCTTGTAACACAGTCACATACGAAGTCTTTCAAATATGCTGGGGGTTGCCTAGTACGTTGTCCACTTTCTAAGGGAAGTGGTGTGCTAGTTGGGGGAGATGGTGTAGTCACTGCTGGTGGGGGTGTACTCACTGGTGGACTTTTATGTTCCGCCGGTGGCGTTTTCGGCCTGCTATTGACTGTTGTATCATTTTCAAGATCTCCAGATGGAGCCCTCCCCTGGGGGGGTTATGCACTTCCGGAGCTGAAACAGGTTCCGGAAGTGGTGGCGTTAGACTTGGCGCTGGAGGTGGTGGGCGCACTTTTGGTAACGCAAGTGGCCTTTCCTGCCTCACCAAGTCTTCTGCCCGCGGCATGATCACTTCATACTCTGGTTCAGGTCGCCGCCGCCCGCGCGTTGCTGTCTGCCTCCTGGGCTCTAACAACGGGGGAGCTTTTCCTGCCGCACCTGGGCTAGTCCAATACGACTTCAAGCGAGCCTCATTTTAGATAGACACCTGTCCTGAGCGCTCAAACTTGTAGGTGTGATTGGGCATCACTTCAACTACCGCGTAGGGTCTCACGAACTTAGGCTGTAGCTTAGCCGCCTGTTCTCGATGCCTACGGCAGTTGACCATTCAGACCCAGTCTCCAACTTGGTAGAGGGGTGGTTCTTCGGAGTCTTCTTTTTGCACTTGCCACTGCTTTTTCCGCAGTATTTCGTGTGCAACCTTCATTTGCTCTACCGATTTGCTGGCATACCCAAATCCCAAACCCCAAATCCTGGGGGGTAACCCAGTCTTCCACAGCTCGTACTCTTTCAGGATCAGTCGCCACGCCATGACGGCCGACGTGGTGCCCCAGGTACTTCACCTCCAGCTGCAAGAGAGCGCTCTTGGAAGGTTTGAGCTTCAGGCCGGCACCTCTGAGTCATTCGAACATCTCCTGCATATGACTGACGTGTGTCTGGAAATCCGGGAAAATCACAATGACAACATCGAGGTAGACTAGCAGTGTCTCCCAGTGGAGCCCACTGAGGACCTGTTCCATGAGCCTCTGAAACGTGGCGGGGGCGGAGGTCAACCCAAAGGGTAGTACTTTCCACTTCCACAGTCCGTTCCATGTGATGAACGCCGTCTTCTCCTGGGCGTCGGGAGTCAGAGGGACCTGCCAATAACCGCTCAGCAAGTTTAGTGTGCTAAAGTACTTGCTGCCGGCCAGGGCGTCCAGAGATTCATCAATCCGAGGTAGAGGGTAGGCGTCCTGTATGCTTACGCTATTTAGTTTGCGGTAATCCACACAGAACCACCAACTGCCGTTTTTCTTCCGGACCAGGACGACCGGCGAGCTCCACGCACTATGTGCTGGCTCTATGAGGCCGCGGTCCAAAAGATCCCGGACTTGTCGGCTGACCTCCTTTTCTTCATTAGTAAAAAATCACTTAGTAGATTATATAGTATGTTTGATTTAGGTAATTCAAGTTCTACTTTTATTTATTTTGAAATAAAAGATCTGCTTTTATATTGTAAACCAAAGAAGACAAAAAAAATTATTAAATATTGCAACTTTGTTTTTTTTTCATGCTCTTTTTTGGTTATCTATCTCCAATTCTCAGTGTAATAGAAACCAATTTTTATCCTATTCTTGTTCTTAAACAGCCTGTTAATATATTGTTTCATAATTACTTTACAATTCTAAATTTTGAATTAACTTGCCTTTAAAAATGTAACGTGTTCCTGCAAGATGATGACTTTCCAGAATTTTATTCTCTCGTAGTGAAATAATTCACAACTTCTATTTCCTGTCTAGAAACTATAATACATTTATTAGAGCAATTAGTGAGAGGTTGTGGCAGAAGTATTTTATTCTACTTGAAATTACTTTAATGGCTTGTGTAGATGTTTCAGAGCTCTACTGTGTTCCTATTTGATGATAAATTGCATGTATTATGACACATATAAAACAATATTCCTTATAATTATAACATCCATATAGTAGAATATCAGTGTGAGTAGTTACTCAGTGATCAGAAATGTCAGAAGTATTTTATTTTCACTTGACATAACTTTAATGCCTTATGCAGAATATGCCACAAAGCTGTAGCCTACCATGTTCATGTTTGCTGATAACTGTGTTATGGCACATACTAGGAATTTTCTACTCTGTAGTATAAAATATTACTCTCTCTAGTAGAACAGCAGTGTGAACAGTTACTCAGTTATCTGCCATATAGAAAAAGATGATAGTATTACATGTAGGTTGTTGTTTTTTATGACAGTACTTAGTACAGATGTAGCACTTTTCTTACCAAATATATACTTACAATTATACTGTTATATTATATATCTTTATAAAATAATTAAAATGTTATGCATCGTATATATATAATATGGTACTTGTACATAATTGTAACTTAGAAATACTTGTTTTCTTTCCTTAATTAATGTACTAATTCAAAGTATTGTATATAAACTTGTTATAGTAACTGCCACTTGGTACTATATTATGTGTAATAATTGTTATACTAATATTGGGTATCTTTATGAAAACTATTATATCATTTACCTGTATAGCTAGGTCTAATAATAGAAATATTATATATTATTAGAATACAGAGATTAAAGAAGTTACAGAAACTCACAATTTCAGAGAATAATTTCACCAGTCTACCTTCTTCAGTATGTGCATTGATTAATCTGCACACACTGGATATATCCAGCAACAGATCCATGACATCTTTGAACCCTGAGATACTACAGCTAACACATCTTGGATCCTTCGATACAGATGGATGTGATGCTCTTACATCTCCTCCACAAGAAGTCTGTGAGAGAGGACTGGAGTCTGTGCGACAATACTACACAGACTTGGCTAAAGGTGCAGGTAGAAATCTTCCATTTGCTACAATAGTGGTGTTGGGGAACACCATGGCAGGTAAAACCAGCCTAATCAAAACATTACAGAGCACTGACAGGAAGAGAGTTCTGACTGACAGAAGTCCTAATGCAGAGCATGATGAGACCACAAAGGTGTTTAATGTGGAAGAGGTGGAAGTGAATGGTACAACTCTTCGTCTCATAGATATGGGAGGCCAAGAGGTCTACCATATCACATACCATTTGACACTAAGACAGAATTGTGTACCAGTAGTTGTAGTCAACATGGAGCAGTATGATCAGATTTCGAAAATGTCTACAGACAGAGAGGCTGTGAGAAAGTTGGCCTTTGACTTCATGTCTCACCTCTATCTCGCTCATCCATTTCTTGGCCCACCTAAGCTTGTCTTCACACACAAAGATAAGTTTCCGAGTGAAGTTTTTCAACAGCTTCGAAGAAATCTTCTTGAAGTGTCTGAGCAGTTTTGCAAAAATATTCTTGAAGAAGAGAAAGGTTTAGAAGGTGACTTTGCTCGAATTCAACATTTCACTCAATCAAACGGAAAAGTGTTCTCCGACGACAACATATATGAAGTTGGAAAATTTGACGAGTACAAGATATTTGAATCGATTAAAAAATCTCTTCTTCAAAGTTGCCGACACTTTATCAAACCCCTTCCAAAAGTCTGGGAGGATGTCAACACAAAAGTGTTGTCCTTGCAGTCCGCACACAATACCTTTGATGAAATCCTGGCAGAGATAAAGAAAGAACGGAATGATATTGATAGAAACCAATTGGATACCATCATCATGTACATGCATGATTGTGGAAAAGTTCTCTGGTATAAGAATGTTGATGCACTCAGGCCATACATATTTCACAAGATTACAGAAGTTACCAAACTGCTGTGTGTCTTGTATCACCATGATCCAAACATCTGGCAGAGCAGAGTAGATCAGTTCAAACCATATTTATCAAGAGGAGTGAGAATTGAGAAGCAGGACTTTGAAGAGTCTGTGAACTACTTCCAAGCAACTGGCCTAATGATGCAATCCCTTCTTGAATATCTGATAGCTCAGGAAACTTTATTTAGAAATCCGGGTGATGTTGAAATTGGGCTTTGTTTGCTCAGCACGTTCCGTTTGTTGTATGGCCCTAGGAATGATGAATCCTATGATTCCTACTTCATAATCCCTCAGTTTGCCAAAGAATCCTACAGCCTCTCCTACACTCAACAAAAGGAGTTACTGCTTCATACTGAGACTCAGTTTAATGGTCTGGCGTTACCGCAGCATGTCTACCATCAAATGACTGTTGGTTTGTTAGAGATGTTTTCTAAAGAGTTTGCTACAATGCAAGTGAAGAGGAATGGTGCTAACGTCTACCAAGATGAAATATACACACAACTGGTACACGATTACGCATTGAGAAGAGTTTTACTCTACGTTTCATCTGATGCGTCCAACATTTCCAGAATGTGGGAGAATCTCATTTCGGTCAACAACAACATCCTCAGACATGTTATGGAGACTTGGACTGCTAGTCGACCAGTCACTGCCTGCATTTGTGCTCACTGCTTGCTACTTGGGGTTTCCTGTCCTAAAAAACTCTTTCACCCCAAATGGTGTCTTCGATCCTTAAAAAACCTGCTGCCACCTAATGTCAAGAAGTGTGGTGGAGCTTCAAAGATGTTATGTAATGGAGAGGAGGTCCCTAGCGCTTTAATCCACCCATGTATGTTCACTCATAAAATTGAATTTCAACAGAAATATTTTCAATAATTGTTTCAACAGATAAATATTTACTACTTTGTGTTGCAAAAAACTTTTAGTAAAAATTTTGAGCAATTAGTTGAATATTTTGTCTTAATTATAAAATCGCAACTTAAAAGCATGAGCTCCTATTCACATGTCATTATCTCGTAAATTAAATTCTTTAAGGTTTAGTAATACAAATCTTGTTTGTTCTATTCAGGTGAGAAATTGTCAGAAACAGAATCAAATAAGTTGAAGAAGCTAGTTGCTGAGCTCAAACTGCGAGGAGATCAGAACAATTCAACTGGTAAATTTTTTTAGACTGAACTTGATGTGGGTCATTTTACTTAATTTAGTACAGGAGTATGACCTGTGTCATGAACACACCTAAATAATCAAACCTACTCCTAATTTTGCTTGATTTCCCATGTTTTTTCCTAATTATTCAGCTACTTTTGACTGCAGACTGTCATGAAAAAACCATATTTCTCTGAAATCAAAAGTAGCTGAATAATTAGGAAAAAATATGGGAAATTAAGCAAAATTTAGAAGAACCTTGATTTTTTAGGTGTGTTCATTTAAGCTTTACTACTTTTGGGCAAAACTCATGTTCATTAGCAGCTAAAATGTAAAAAAATAGCTAAAAACAAGTGTGTTCATCACTTTTGGGCAAAAACTTATGTTAATTAGCAGTTAAATTGTAAAAAATAGCTAAAAACTGGAGATTTCCAGTGTGCACTAAATTAAGTAAAATGACCTATGTGTACAGCCACCACTTGATAAAACTCCTTGTTTTGCAAAGCTGGCCATACATGTAGATATCTAAGAGCTTTTTTATGCATGCGTTCATTGTAATCCATTGCTTTTTGCTGCTAGTGGTTGAGAAAAATTTTAATTGTATGGCTTTTAAATGATGAAAAAAATCAACTGTTCACATGACTGTCTAGAAATATTAGCTGATGATCTGAGTGATCTCTCTGAAGATGATGACAATCTGTACCTTGATGGAGAGAATGGAGAAGGCCTGAAGCTGATACAACTTGAATTGAAGCCAACCACCAACCCAAAGATAAAGCAGCTGTTCTCAGATACTGACAAGGTGAATGTATCAGTTGATGAATATATTATGTCTATAGACTCTCTTTACTAGATAATCATGACTATAGTCGTTCAATTACTTTTAGAAAAAGTTCAGTCTGAACGCAATTTTTCCATTTACTTCAGTTAACTTTTAATTTTTAGCCATGTCTGTTTTTGGGCTGTGTCTGTTTGGTTAAGGTTTAATCTGTTGTCACACGGTTAGGAAATATTTGTAGTGTCGAGATTTCTGGCCCCTTTGATGTATTGATTTGTGCACCTGCATGCATGGTTGAATATTTTCTGCAACATATTCTGATTTTTTTGTGAAGAGTAGCAGTAGTATATAAACATTATTCCAAAAGATATTAAAGGTCAGATGTAAATAAAGACTAAAAGAGAGGTAGAGAGGTCCGTGGTGTCCTTAAGAAATAAACTGGATGTAGTGTTAAGATCGCCTATAAGTCTCTGTGGGATAATCTCAGTGGGACAAAATTGTTTTTCGCCTGGAACCTTAAACTTTTCTGTACCTTCACCATAGTTTGCTATTGCATTCTATGGTATCTTTAAAGTTAGTAAATACTTTGTTGAAGAGGTTTGGCTTTTGAAGTTTAGTTCACATATAATGGTTTAAATGTCAAAATTGATGGTATCTTGTCAGTATGGCCATGCATTGTCATTATTTACTTCCATAGCTTTACCAATTTATATACTTGATTTAGAAAAATGTAGGATTATTTACAAGCTATTATCAACAAATCAGAATTAATATACTTGTAGCCTGCTATTGTTTTTTAAACCATACCTCAAGGATATTTTTTTATGCTTAACCGACTACCAAATGCAATGAACTATTTCGTTAGTAAAATTATCATTCGGTCTGATACATTGAAATTAATTTTATTCTAGTTTATGCTACCCAATTGGCTAATAAAATAAAATCTAAAATACAAAAAGCAATTGAGATATGAAATGTTTTTTTTCAAAAGTATGTTTGACTGGTTTTTTACAAGACTTAAAAATTTAAGACCTGTTTGGAGTTTGAGAATTACTACTGTATGCAATCCTCTAACTATCTTTTTATCCAGGTGTTCAGTATGACCAGAAAGAGAGAAAAAGCTCTGATAATAAACAACAAGCATTTTGTTGAAAGACCAGACTTATGCAGGAAAGGTTCAGATGCTGATGTTGAAAACATGTCTGTCATGTTGAAATCTCTCAAGTTTGATGTTGAGACACACACAGACCTGACAGCAGAGGTATGTTGTTATGGTGGAAGTAATACGAGCACTATTTAACCATAACACCTTGCAAATTGATACAATGTTGCACTGTAACTGTTCAGTCTATTAATGCTTGAAAATTAGGACTGTATGGAAAACCAAAAGCATGTTTGCTGCTGGTCACAATTTTGTTTTTTTGCAGGTTCAGAAATTATTATTTTATTCAGTCATCGTAACTTTGTATCGATTATTAAACATCGCTATTTTCAAACTTGTAGGAAATGCTGTCTGCTGTGAAGTCTGAGATAAGAAGAAAAAAAAGGAATGGCTTGGGCTGTCAAATACTGGTTATTATGACTCATGGTGGAGAAGATAACTGCATCTATGGAACTGACCTTGAGCAGGTCAACCTTACAGACTTCTATGATTTTCTCGCTCCTCTGAGTCTGAAGCCTAAACCTACAGTTGTCATCCTACAAGCTTGCAGTGGAGGTAATTACATTTTTGTATAGAAAACTTTCATTTTTAGTCAAGTAGTGAAAATAATACAGAGACCCTTGAAAAGTTTTTTCTGTACTGATCAAATTTCTTTTTTACTCATCACGGTGCAAGTTTGAATGCGTTTGTTTTTCTTGCAGCAAACATTGATGTTAATCGAGGCAGATCAGATCTTGCAGCAGCTCAAGAAGAAGAAACTGAAGCTGTCTCTTCTACACATTCTGAAGCTGATTATGATGATATTGTATATCCTGAAACACCCAGTGTGATAAGACCCATCAGACCTGTCTCACCACCAGAATATAGAGTAGAAGAACATATGACAAGACTGGATATTGATAATCTTCTTGTTCTGAAGAGTAACGTCTGCTGTAAGTATAATAAGAGACAGTGATAGGCTGATATTTCTAAACTGTTGTACTTTGTCACCTATCTAAAAATTGTTCTTTGCCGTTTTCTTGCGTTACTTCCACATTTTTAATCTTGTTGATTTGATAAGCTTCTAAACTGAGGTGACTAAAATGTTTTCTAGAACTTTGAGATTTAAATTGTGTTACAGTTTAGCTTAAAACATCTTATACTTTGTCTGACTAGACCATGATTTTGGCTGCATTTAATATTATTATAGCATCAAAGAGACATCCTGAGTATGGATCTCCCATGATTAGAGTCCTAGTATCTTCAATCTACAAACATGCCTGTCACCGTGATCTCCACACCATCTTTCAGCAGGTAAGTTGAAAGCTCAAAAGTGTTTTTGCTATTTTAACTTTTATTCAAGAAATAATTTCTCATCATGGCATCTCTTCCATCTCCATGTTCAAACCATTATGTCATTTGAAAGAAACAATTTAAACTGTTCTGAGTACAAGAGAAAGTCATTCAATGTTTTACTTGTTTAAATTGTAGAGTTTAGTTTCTGTTGTTTCAATTTCTTTAGAGTAATGGCTCAGTACTATATTGATAGTTTCTCTCCTTTTATAATAATATGTTCTTGTAGTCTGCTATAACAACTAGTTTAATTTATTAAATGACATGACTGTAGTGGACAACTCCTAAAGTTTTACTACTCAGGATTGTTAAAGTATATTCTAACAGCTGGGAGTTGTACCTTATTTCTTCTAGTAGTGAATTGATAAACAATCTTACTAGTTCTTACTTACTCTACAGGTACAGACTAAATTAGTGAAGAAACTCTATGCAGATGAAGATTCAGAAAGAAGCAGAAATTTGGTTGTAATCTGGAAGACTCTTCCTCCCCGTAAAAGACTTTACCTGTTTCCTGGCTTTGATGGGTTGAGTGAAGAGGCCAAATCCTAACTCAATACATGACTCTATTTGTAATTTGCACAACACTCAGTTTAAGTTTGACTAAAATTCCGTGACCATTAAACCTAAGCAGATAGTGAGTTTGTGTGAATGGGTAATGATTACTTGACAGTCAAATTATCTATCAAAGATTTTTAACTTTTGTATCTTATTCTGAGTATAAAGCTATATACTGATAACATTTACTTTGGCAAATTAGCTTGTGATGTCTTTTTTTAATAAATAATCATATTATATGATATAAGCTGTACTGCCATATTACAGGAATGATAAAAACAGCTCATTTGTGATTTTGTATGTTCTGCCTATATAGGTTACTATGTTATAGCATAATTAGTATAATATGGTTGCAGTTGATTTTATGTCCTGTAAAACATTAACCAATCCTGCTTATATGGTTTTTACTCAGCCAAATTTGTTATCATTTATATTTTGATGTGACACTAAGCACTGACTATGTTGTTTCATCCACATGTTCTAACTGCTATGCTAACATTATTATCATAATTGCAGTAGCTTGCTAGTATATATCGAAGTTTGCTTTTTATATTTTATCAATAAATTTATTCAAATATTTTATGTGAAAATTGTTTGCTGATATGATTTCAAGGTCTGAATATTTCACTTCAATAATCTGTGACTAAAGAAACACGTCCATTATCTACAAATAATAGTCATGAAATCCGTCATTTTCTTATCTGCATCTGCAAACCAATCAATTATCAAATAACCTAATGAAATTATTTTTTATTGAATGCTATTCAGACATTATGTGCAGGTGGGGCTCATTAGTCTGTGAAGACAGCTCATTTCTGAGAAGAAACGTTCTGATCTCAAACCTCTGCTGCCTTGCAGCAATACCTAATCAAGGGAAAGACTTGGGGAGTAAACCCCAGGGATAAATCAGGTGCTGGAGCCCAAAGGCATTTCCTGGTTATTTATAACCTCGACCTGGCAGCTTCTACGGCGATCCTGGTGCCGAGCCATAATAGCCCTGCTGTTCCTTTGGGTACGCCAGTGACGTAGAGAGTTGGAACATGCTACATGAACAACAGCCTGTACTTCATATAATCAATACCCAGGTATACACCCGCACACCATCTCCCTGAAGAGAACACTCCATCTTTGCCTTTTGTGTAGACACAACACTGGGAGCAGGAGATACCGGTTATAAGATGTCTCTCAATTGGTGTAGAGCAAAGCACCGGGGAAGGGGGGGTTTCAACAGTAGGAGAGGCTTTTATATCTCACTGGAAAGTACCGCTGACTATAAGCTGGCCAGCTCCAAGCCAGTTAGGTGCTGTTCTGCTACAGTCTTCTTTCCTTATTGTGTGCCGGAGAAATAGGGGACAGCCAAACAGCAGGCCGCAATCTTTGTACCAGGCAACAAAAAACTGAAACTAAGAGACCAGCTTCTAAATTGGGATGTTTTGAACATCCGTACTTTGCTCAACGATTTATTCACCAATTTACAGGACATCAGGGACACCTGAAAAACCACCATTATGAATGGCGAACTCAAAAGAGTAAGCAACGACATTAATACTACCCTTCAAGAAACCTGGTTAGGTGGTTGTGGCACTCTAAAAGAAAAGCACTATACATTTTACCGGCAGAAAAAGAGTTCTAATCAGCCAAGAGTAGACGGAGTTGGCTTTGCATTGAGGAACAGCCTCTTGAGTATGGTAGAACCATGTAGTAACAGCTTAGAGCAACTCTTGACACTTCATTTAGACACCACCAGTGGCCCTGTCAACCTTGTCACTGTATGTGCTTCGACACTATCCGCCACACAGGACGCCATATATATTTATATATCAACTAACTAGTCTACACTCTGTAGATATATAACTGAATGAACATCTAATTGAGAATCACAATACTATAACTTGCATCTTCAGTCAACACTTTTTGTTTAAAATATTATAATGCTCCTCACTAATACAGACTGATATGCATGATTGAATAACGATTTAGCAGACATTAAATGTTTCTTTGAAGAATAAAATCCCTAGGTGGTATAAATTAGCAAATATTATTAAACTAGCTTTGATATCGATGAAATTATATATATATATTTCAATGTATAATAATGTTTGTGAGAATTGGTGAAAAAATACATAACGTGCCACTTTCTTGCAAAAATATAAATAGTTATTGCAGACAAAAAATGGATTCCAGTGCATATAAAAAATATGTATATAGATCTTGTATATGCTTCGTATTTTCATAAATGATAATATGCTGCACTATGTGTCCAATACCAAAATATGAACGTGGTCAAACAATAACAGAGTGTTCTAAGAAAAACATTCTTAACTTTTCACCCTATAATCCTGTATTTTAATTCAGAGTTGAGGAGTTGTCGTTCTTGTCTGGAGTTGGCTATCAGAGAGGAATTTTCATGAGATCGTCTTGACAGATATGGCAAAGACTCGCTGATTGTACCAACAGCCACTGATTTGTACACAGGATATCCCTTTTGACCTAAATACAACAGGATATTGAGAATAAATATTTATTAAAGAGTTTCTTTTATAACTCCATGGAAGTTTTCTTCTTTTTAAAGAATACTTTTCTTGAAATAGGTATATATAGTTGGCGGAGTAATATAGATTTAGATAGCTGTTAAGAGTTATCATCTACAGATGAAGGTATATTTAAACTGGTCAAGTTCCGTTGGATTTTGTATTTTTATTCAGTTTTAAACGGTGTGACTTTGAATTTTATTGATTCTCATCTGGATTGAAGTGTTTAGAGTTGATTTGTAACTTAACAAAACTTCCAGGTTTATAGCCGCTAACCCTGCAACAGCCTCAGATAGAAGAGGTGAACTACAATTGTCTCTTTATTGTTGTAAAAGAAAAATATGACTGAATTCTCTTCTTCAGATCACCAGTGGCTTTTCTATAGAATCAAACCGTTGCCTTTGTGTTTGCTAAGTCTCTGCTCTAACTACTAAATCATGCTGCTTCAATGCTTTAATTTATTATTGAATCAGATGTTTCAACTCTCATTTTCTGATTACTGACTACCAGATCTACCAGTACCAGGGTGTGCTTATTGGTAACTCAGTAATCAACACAGTAATTCAGACATTAAAGCTGGCAATAGTTACACTTACCTAGAGTATATGTTATGTGGTCACACATCCCATAAACCTGAGCAAGTATCACTTTCCTGTCTTCACTTGAAATACCATAACTTCTCATTCTACATGAGAATAATAATACTAGCTAACTTAAGTTTATATATTATATTATGTGTGCACGCGTATATAATGGATATGCACATTGCATCAGAAGAAGGTGGATTATGCAAAGTTGGTAGTAATAAAACATTTGATCAGTTTCCACTACATAACCAGCTACAATTTAACTGGTAAAACTATATCTACCTTTCTACAGCCTGTTTGATAGAGTCTTGGTTATGAGAAGCAAGAACAAATCTGATTTGTCTCCCCTGGTTGCTGTTATCACGGATCTTCTGCAGTAGCCAGTTGGCTGTAGAGTTGTAAGAGTTATGTGTAGCCTGTATTCCATCGTGTACAGGACAAGGATGACCTTGACTTTTAGCTTCATTTTCCTCAGCTACCATGTACGCCCCCCTTACCAACTTAGCTCAAATATCAAACACACGGTTTTTAGAACCTCAGCCTTCTGTTATATAAACAGCATGAAATTAAATAATTCTACATAATATTTGTGTGAATCAGTCAAAAGGAAGTAAATGAACATTCTTAACTAATTAAACAAATATAATATTGAACTATACTCATCTGTTGATAAAAATTTTAAATTAGCTGCATTTTGTCAAAGTTTATATTATGAACAAGCTCATTTTAATATAATTTAAGTGTTTTGTTTTTTACTAGAACCCAACATTGTAGAACCATTAGAGTACAATTGGATGCGTCAATAACTTTTAAAATGCATTTTGAGTTATGCCAATCAGCTGAATGAAGGACATTGGAAGGTCACAAAATAGAGTAAAAACTGTAATAGATAATCTCAAATCAATCTTTAATCTAACATACAATATGTTTGTGATTGTGAAGCAGAATTTCCTATCAATTATTTATGTGTTTGCTAGTGCAACCTATTGTGAATTTTAAATATTATTTATATACTTAGAAGTTGTTCTCTAAAATGGTGTTGAGGGCCAATGTATAGACAACTCTGTATGCTAATTAGCTAATCAACTGGAAAACTGACTGACTCACCCCCATAGTGAAGGTTATTTTTCTCGGCAAAATTAAATTCCCACTGCAAGGCCTCAAATGACTTCTACAATGTGCAAGAAACAACCGACATAGTGTGCACACATGCAGACATCTTTGTAGAATAAGTTATACAATTACCAAAAATATATTTACATGGAGAAACAAAGACACATCTTCTGAACCTTGAGAACCAATTTGGATCAAGTTTAAATGTTTAATAGAAAAAATAATGAAAGAAAGACAACTTTTGTTTGGTCTGTAAATCCACATTCTGAAACTTACTATCTGTAGATAACAGCAGTCTAACCTTGAGGTAGCATTGTGTTGTGTTCCAAACAACAGCCTTAGTCCTATTACACACTAGACTGAGAGCCATGGCCAAAGCTGTGAGAGCCGGGTCCGTGTTGGTATACTCAGCGTCCACCATCAACACGGTATCCGTGACAACAGCTTTCTGTCCCACTTCACTGAGCAGAATCAGCCCCGACAGCAATTCTGGGACGATGCCAGAAGCCCCAGGTGTCTCTACTAGCCACCTCAGGGTGTCTACAGGTACAGCCTATGTGCTGTATAATGCAGTGAAAGTAGTTATGAATATCTGGACAGTTTTTAGTTAATATTTAGATTATTTGAAATGAGTCAACAAACTTATCTAATATGACAAAACCCACAGAAGTTTAGAGTCCTTATCCTAGATGGACAAGATATTTTAAAAGCTGACTAAAAACTTAAATTATTATGTAGCACAAGAGTAACAACACGCATGACCTTTACTGGAAATTGACCCCATCACCTTGGTGTTACTAAGTCTGCAATTTAACCCCTAAACCTCACTGCTTCCTAACATATTTATAGGATAAGCAGAAGGTATAATAATATGCAGATTTGGTGAAGATCAAATCTTTTGCAGACTAACATCTTTGAGCTTCACAATTGGCACGTTGAATCTGCACTCCAAACCAAGACACAAGATTACAATATTGGAACTTAAGCTATATCCGATACAATCCATAGATCTAAATGACTTCTCCCTTACACAGATTACAGACTATCCCTGCTTCTCACTGCTACAGGACTATCAGGACTATCAAGAGAAAAAAATTCAGTATATATTTTCCTAGAATGTTGTTTAGAGACATAAAAAAACTGCCTATGCACAACATACTTTGCATCTGTTTAGTATCTTGTAATTAGACATAAAAAAATCAAAGCCAATTATAAGGCAAAAGACCATAATACTGTACTATCATTGGATAGTTCTTCATCAATAAACAGGTAGTCGCCAGTGGTGGATATGAACCCCTCCTAGATGTTTCTCGTACTTCTTCCTCAAAAAAAATTTTCATAAAGCCAAAAAGAAATAACAATAGACCTTTTTAGTTGACACTTTTTAATTTCTGACTGATATTTCACCTTATTTCCAATTATAATTAACTTTTAACCGGCACTTTTCTTTGTAGTAATTCCTACCCTTTAGACTGTGTACTTTGAAATGAGTCTGTTTTACTCGTTACATAAAGTATAGTTGCACTGGCTACAGGTTGACACAAAAGCAAGCCTATCTTGATAAAATCATGCGCAAATGTAGAAACTACCGAGGAGTTTGTTCCTCATAAATAGAAATTGACAAATTATTTTTAATCCGTTTAAAAGCATCTGGTTAGGGAAGCATATGCCGTGTTCAATTTGTTATTCTAGCATTAACAATAACAGAATGCAATAATTATAAGTTTATGAAAGTAATTTGTTTTCTTTCTAATTACAAATATAATATTTTAGTATATATTGTAAATTTATAAGGCTTGCATTAGGAATAACGCAGCTAAAACATCATTTTCCTTAAAGTCTTAAAAATATATAAGTATAACATAATACACTATGCCAATAAACTTATTAAAGTACCAAGCAAGCTTAGCTAGTTTAAGAAAAATTACACTAGGTAAATTCCCATTATTTATAGAATGCTTGCTGATATTAGCTTTTGATGTAATTAAAGTAAATTATTATTTATCTTTCTAGCTAAGGATTTCTTGCCGTAAGTTTTGCTTTTATGCATGGAGAAATGTCGTAACAAACGAGTTAAATTTTTATAGCACATAAAAATGTAATCTATAAGTCGAAGATATTTAAACTTAGCCATTAACTCATTTTAATTATAAATGTCTTGCAATGTAGCCTAAATCTAATACAATACAAAATATATACCAGTATATATAATATATTTTTACCATGCTGTTAATTACAGTATTTGTAAAACAAATTTTATGCTCATTAATTAAATGCAACAAATATTTATAAAATACTAATAATGTTGAATAAATAAATTCAATAATTCCTTTTCTATTTAAATGGCTGCATAATTTCTTGCAAGGTTGTATAAAGGAGTTGTGGCCTACAACTTATTATGTGTTCAATTGCCACATATGTCTTAGGAAGAAGAAAACTCCCCAAAAATTCTTGGTTTGAAAATTCTAGTATAATTAAAATCACTTAATATATGTCTTTGAAATGCATTTTGCCACTCTGCAAAATTGCAGGAACAAATATTGCATGAAGTAATAAATGATTTATGAAGTAATTAACAAACCAATGTAAAAACTGTTGTTGTATATAGAACACAAAATATTGATTTTCTTCAATTTCCACATCAAATCTATATATTCAATTATATCTAACCAATGCTAATAAACTAAACATGCATGCATACAAATATTTGCATCATATGCAAGTAATATATTAGCTAATTAGCAACTATAGCATTTTTTTCATTATCTTTATTGCTTGCATATGTCTAAGTATTATTAAAATAAGGTTTTTATTTGCAACTTTGCACCACAAATTACATAAAATCTAAAAACTTGAGTTGTGACATGCATTAGGGCTACCTATACACAAATAGACCTTCATAAAACTCTCAATGATTTTATTCAACTCATGTATGCAAAAGTTTTGCATTAAAACAATTCTTCTAAATCACTCTAGAGCAGGAAATTATTAAAAAACAGCTTCTCATATATAATTTTTCTCCAGATTAATTTTTTTTCCTGTATTTAAACTAACTTAGCAAGTGAAGATTGTGATATCACTCAGGTAATCACATATATATTATTCATAGCTGTAATACTTTAGCAATGAATAGATCATGTTTAATTTCCACTCTACCTAGCAGTTTTTCAGAATTATAGAGCTATGTATATCGTGAAATTGGAATAGCCTAATAGTTTTACATGTGTTTATAGCTAGACAAATTAACTTAAAAAGCTTACAATAATTAGATGATATTTGCATTCTTTTGAAGGTTATGGTGAAGCTACTGCAAAACTGGCCATTAGTTTAGCATAATATGCAAAGCCACGCAAAAGCATGCCAAACAAGCAATGTTTATTTACCTTACCAGTGCAATTTTATCACCTTAAACACAAAAGCAAGTATAAAACACACATCCATATTAGATTAACTGTCAAGTTAAAAAAAGACAACATATATTCATGAGCTGGTTCTGTTTGCACAAGTACAATTTAGACCAGCTTATTATTTAGATTGCCACAAAAATATGACGTAAAATATGTCTTTAATCATTATTTTGATATTCACTGGTTGAAGATATTTTTTATATCCTAATATGTAAATATTGTACATCAATCTTAAAAATTAACTAGGTGAATAAGGAAAACTGCTAATTTTATGAAACTGTTATGTTAATAAAGACAATGGCTATCAACAAATCCCACCAGACCACAAACTAATTGTAAATACTAAAGCAATTATATAGTGCTATGTGTTGATCTAGCCTAGTCAATACACCACAAATATGTATTATGACATACCACATTTTAAGTACTGGGTTACCATTTATTCTAATGGGTATTTGTTTAAACTGTTATATACAGCTTTTTGCACTACCAATATACAAGCCAGTTGTTATTCTGTCACTTTTTATCTACATCTCTTTTTAATGCCAGTTACTTGTTAGCTTCAGTACAAACAGCTAAACATTCTACTCTACAGCCAATCTTACTGTTAACTCTTGTTTAACAATATTACAAGAATCTAAAAATTTGAGTGTGTTTTAAGTATAATATTCTATCATTATAACTTTTAAATGAAACAATAATATGATAAATGCATTATAACTTTCTGAAAAGTTTGTTTGCAAAGTATATGTTTTTGGAAAATAGTTTTACAACATTTGCTAGGAGCATTATATTTATTCCTATCTAAAATAATTTTGTTTGAACTGCTATGTTTGTAATCATGTAATCAGAAGTAAAGCATCAGTAAAATGAGTATAAGTAGAAGCTTGACAGCTACATTAGGCATTGCTACATAGTACATAAATATATGGCCGTATTAAATACTTAGCTGCATTCACAGATAAATGCATGGCTTGGAATTACAATACCATGAATACATTATTTATTTAGCTGGGTAACTATACAATTATGCCAAAGTGAAAAGCTTTTGGTTATTAATGCCTGAAATGTCTAACAATCTACTTGGGAGACCACCTTGTTGTTACAGAGTGAATGAGTTATTTGTTTGGCATTTGGATGATGGCACAAAGAAAGGCTATTTGGTTTGTTACTTGAGACTAGTAGCAAACTGCTACAGTCATAGCATCTTAGAAGATTTTGCATCACTTGCTAGAATTGTACATTATTTTAATGTAGCTATTGAAATTAATATCGCACTGAAAACACAGTATTGCAAAATCTTAAGCTGTACATAATTATATTATGCATCAAAAAGTACTTCTGCTATTCGACTATCCCAGGTTTATTTTAAACTAGCACTGCCAAAGTGCCTTGACTCTATTACAGTGTTTACTAGCTAATTTTGTTCTTCTCAATAGTGAAATAGATCTATTGCAAAAAATTAATGACTAGATATAACAATAATGATTTTTAGGCAAGACTTTCGCATCTATATTGCTCATCTGCTAGCTTGAAATACCCCTCTCCTTGGACTAATCTCAGGCTTTTCATTGTTGTTTAAACAGTTTTTAAACTCCTATTTCAATAAATCATTACCAACACTGCCTGCATGTATTAATATTCATTAGTGCCATCAATGCACTGTGGAGACAGCACCTGATGTTCTGTATATTACATTATAGTACAGAGATACTAAATCCAAAACATCTAAAATAATTGATGCTTCTACCAGATTTTTAGCACACCTATAATATGTATTCCTGTAGTAAATATTAATAAGATGTTTTAACTGATAGTTTGATACTATAACTACAACTTGAAACTCTTTAACCAGCACATTGGTTAGTAATATTGCTTCTTGATATTTAATTGCTGGTTCACAAACTATCAATAATAGGGATGCATATCAAAACTTGACTGCATTCATAATATGATTTTAATGCTAGGTAATGACTAAGCATGTCTGGCTGATATGAGGTGACTATTTTGTACACTGTTTAACAACATCAGCTTTTTGGGTTCATTTAAAGCATCTGCAAATCTGTATTATACATAATTACTGTTAGGGCCAATTAATTAAATTGTTAACCCTGAAATGCTTTTTACACTGTAATACTAAGTAGTAAAAGATATGTATATATATATAAACTGATTGTAATTTATACATAACATTGTACATTTACAAAAAATCACAAAATACATAATTTATTAGCTAAATTTCAAGGCGTTTTGTAGGTAGTGGGTTAATGTCAATAAAGTAGAATCCGGGAAGTTGAGTAGCTTTATTCAAGAGGAAGGCTCTCCAACAGTTCTACCAAAGCCTAAATAACATGTATAAAATAAAGGTTATATGCACAATTTTTTTTCCAAAACAGCCTGCAACTGTTTTGCTATTGCATATGCCCTATGCCATTCATCAAGTAGAACAATTTTAACCAGGATATCTAGAAAAGTTGACACAAGGGCTTTATAAACTATGTAACAGTAAAACTGTGAGTAGAAATTAATTGACACTAATGAATAATGCTTTAGGTGCTGGCAACAACCATAAAAGAAAAGTTATATAACAAACAAATAGAAAAAGCACTAAACAAATCAACAGCATTATATACAATTGGGGCACATACATGAAAACAGCAGCTAGTGTCATTTTCTTAAGACAGCACTATTTTAGGTATAAATTTAAGAAGTATTAGAAAATGCAGAAATTTACTGCAATTGGTTCATTTTATTTAAGTTAGTACATACTGAAGATCTCAAGTTTTTGCTAATGAACATGAGTTTTGGCCCGAAACTAAAAAAATACCAATAAATACACCTAAATAATCAAGGCTCTTTTTAATTTTCTTTGATTTCCTATGCTTTTTTTCTAATTACAGCAACTTCTGACTGGGGATCGCCACGGTTAGTTTGTAACAGTAGGCAATCCAAATGAAATAAATAAATAGGAAAAAACATGAGAAATCATGCAAAATTAAGAAGAACCTTGATTATTTAGGTGTATTTCTTGATGTCTCACTAATTTTAAGCAAAAAGCATTGTTCATTAGCAGCTAAAATGTAAAAATGGCTAAAAACTGCAGATTTCCAGTGTGTACTAAATTAAATAAAAGGACTCAATCACCTTTGCAACATAATTCAATAATTGCATGGTCAAGCAGAATAAACTACAATTAACAGCAACAACAGTGTAATAGTTGCGTAGAAAAGTTGTACTGCAAAAAACTAAAAGAATGCAAAATCTATAAATGTGTGCTACCAAGTAAATGCTGAACAGACATCATGAAATAGTGTACGAAATACAAACTATTAAACTTACCTGTTGATCTAATGCAGCCAAAACCTTAAGCTTAGAGTAGTGGAATGGTGCTGTTCGATGTTGATATGCTACAAGTAGCTAAGATGACTCAAATTCTTGCCTTTAGGAGTAAGAGGCCTCAGCTCAGTTTCAACAAAACTTCCAATAATCTCAACGGATGCGCTCAATTAGGAGCCACAACAAAGCACACCCATGTCATTTTAGTAAACTCTAAAAAATGAACGGAAATAAAACTGTTAGAGAGTAAACAGAGAAACATATAGTGATGGGGGAAAAACCTGTCAGCAAAGGTTAGATACACTCATAGCCATAACACGAAGAAAAAGATAATGAATAACAACCTATTCAAGATGACACAAGAAACCAAACAAATTTCTTTGACTAAAAAATATAATTAAATACTATATTACTTGGCAAAAAATATTTGTTTTGAACAACGTATTATTGGGAAGAATTGCCAGTGTTTTAAATTTTGAGATTAAAATTTCTGCCTTATAGCGGAAATAGAGAGGCAATCAATAGTGTACAAAACATGTTTTCAGTCATTGGCTTTTGACTAAATTGACAAAGTTAAAGAAAGCTTCCATATCATTATTTATTTTGTTCTCAAGTGTGTGGTTACAGTTTCATGAGTCAGAAATATAATTATTTGAGATATGAAATCAAATGTAGTCAAAAGAGTGTCATACAATTTAAAATGTAGTAATAGAGCTTTGACAATAATTTCTTCTGCTAAGTAAAACAGGTACTATTATGTGCTACTTATCTTTTAGAGATGAACATCAAGGATGTTGAAAACAAAATAGTTGTAAATTACAGCAAATACCTTTCTACTTACCTAACCAGAGAAAATAAGTTTTCAACCTTGCATGCACTCAGCTGGTTTTCAATGTTTGGATCAGTGACATCTTTATAACTGATAGCAGCATTATGTGATAGCTTTAGGAATTGTTACCTTAAATCTAAATTATATAGAACAAGAAGTGCAAAAATATGGCATTAGTACTCATTGCACAATACACACTTGCTAGAGTAGCTAATCTAGCATCACATTAATTTAAGAAAGACAAAATTTTATTACTGTTCACAAATGATGAATATTAAAATTTTAATAATTAGACAAATTAACAATGATATTGATGTTACTTCAAACATTACTAATGGTAAACACCAAAATACTAATAGGAATAGTCATGTTAACATCAATTAGAAAAGTAAAGATAATATGAAAATGAGACAGTTTATAGGTCTAACTCTTATAGTTGACAAGCAATTACAGGGCAGTCATATTGATGTAGGCTACCCTCAAAATGTAGCACTTTAAAAATATTAAAAAGACAGCACATATAAGAACATAATCTTAAAAATAGGCATATGTGACACCTATATTTTGATTAACAAAGAAATCTTCTTTACTTTATTAATCTAGCTCATATAATGGTATTCTGTCTTAGTATGTTATTTTAATACTTGAAATCTAATCAGCTACAGAAAAGTACTTCAATTCAAAGGCCTTCATAATTATTCTTTAGTTTGCTATTTAAATAGACAGTAAGGTTGATGAATAAAATAAAAGTTAGTAAAGTAAAAACTAAATAAATTGAGAATAATATCTCCACTCTAAGGTTATAATCCTTATAAATTAACATTTTAATACTCCTGTTATCCTTAGGTATAGTTGTTAGCAATTTAACTATGAGCTCAAAGCCAAATGTCAGTATCAGCATCCCCATTACATTGACTAAGACTGACTTTATAACCCTCAAGCTGTGGCACTCAATTTCTATAAGTAGTAACTAATAACAAATATAAAATTATTTATTTGCTACTGATAGTGATAATAATAACAATTAAAAATAATAATATGATCCATTAAAATAGAACTAATAAAGCCAACGACGTTAATGGTATGTCTAACTAAACATGGCATGTCTCATCTGGCAGTGGGTATGTGGAGGGCCAGGCAACCTACGGCCGTAAACCCGTTAATGGCACAACTAAAAGAAGATACTCAAGAGAAGACAACAAAGTTGTCATGAAATGCTACTTCAAAAGTACACCCAAATTGAGAGGTTATAGAAAAACAATGTATGAGCTCTGTAGACCCGGATCAAAGAATTATTTAAAAAGAATGTGCAAACGCTGGAAAACAGAGGAGAGTTTAACATCAGCGAATAGAGACTAGCGGATTAAGCAAGAACTATGAAGAAACACAAGCATTTTATGGAAGAAGAACTCCATAAGATTGAAGAAGGAACCTTGCAAGAACTAGGCACATCAATTGGTGAAAAAGATAATGAAGAGCTAAATTTGCAAATAGAGGATGTTATAGTACATGAGATAGCATATAAATCAGCCATGAGAATTTTAAGAGTACCTAGTTCAGAGGTAGAAAAAGTGTTAGTAGAAAAATTATAAATGAGCATAACAAACTATCTAATGATCGACCAACACTAAGAGCCCTTAGGCACATCGAGAGGGTCAAATTACTACAGGCAGTAAAACAGATTAATGATGTGCTAAACTGTGTTGAGATTATTAATACCATTGAGCTTAATAACACCACCATGGCTTGTGCGAAAAATAGTAACAGAACAAGTGTGTAACAAAAAGGAAAAAGAAAAACTGACAATGTACAAGTATGGAAAATACGACTGCAGAAGAAATAAAAAGAAATTAGATCAGACTTAAGTAAAATAGCAGAGTGAAAAAGTAGAGCTTACAATGATTCATTGAGAAGAATGGTTGAAGAAAAATATAGGATAAAGAACAAAGAGTGTGGTGTAGTGATTGAAAAACTGAAGCAAAACCTGAGAGCTGTAAGCCAGAAGATAAACAGATATACAGAATGAGTTGATCAATATAATCAGAACACAATGTTTACAATGATAAGCGCTTTTATCAAGAATTACGAGGAAATGAATACGTACATCTAAAGAGGCACCTGACAAGGAAATCAAAAGCATTCTGATAAAATATATGGGGTCAGCCAACTAAAAATAATACCAATGCAGAATGACTAAATAAAGTTAGCAACAAATTGGAGCATATGTAAAGACAAGGAAATTAGATCTTAGAAACGATGCAAACAACTGGAATAGCAATTAATGTCATAAGGTTGATAAGAAAAAGCATGAAACCTGGAAAACACAACTGAAATACCTGGAAGAAAAGATAGGAGAAATAAAGATCAAACTAAGAATTTTCCAAGGAGACTCTTTATCTCTATCCCTTTTCTCCAACTACTGATTCGCATGACAGAAGCGGCTTAATGACGCAAATTTCGACGAGACAGAAAACAAACCATCTCCTATATGTGGATGACCTGAAGGTAAATAGGAAATCAAAATGGGAACTGGAAGCTTTGGTAAACACTGCCGGGATCTTCACAAGGAATATAGAAATGAAATTTGGATTAAAAAATGTGCCACACTGGTTATGAGAAAGGGAAAGAAAATTAAGGACACAGGAATCAGTTTGCCTGATGAACAGGTAATCAAAGATCTGGGTGAGAAGCCGTATAAATATCTAGGAGTTCTTGAGATTGATGGAATACAAATATATGAAATGAAAAATAAGATCAAGGAGTACTACAAACAAATAAGAAAAGTTCTGGATTCAAAACTGAATGGTGAGAACACAATCAAAGCAATAAACACATGGGCAGTAACAGCAGTGCATTACACAGCTAGAATACTTGACTGAACTGTTTCATGAGCTAAAAAATATAGACTGAAAGACAAGGAAGCTAATGACAACAAACCGTGCACCCTATCCGAGAGCAGATGTAGGCAGGCTGTATTTTAGCAGAAGGGAAGGCGGTAGAAGAATGTTGTCAACTGAAAAATGCATAAAGATTGAAAACTGCAGCATGTCAGACTACATAAATATAACATAGACTGATAGAAACACCACACTGAATACCTTCCTAAAAGACAGAACAGCGGTAGAACTAAATAATGATAACGTGATAGAAAGAACTGATGAGTGTAAAGAAAAGCTTCACGTGGTCAATACATCAAAATGGTGGAAGACATGAAAGCATTTTCCTGGAACTGGTTGAAGTATGGTTGGCTGAAAAAGGAAACAGAAGGACTGCTGACAGCTGCGCAAAATCAACTATTCACTACTAGAAATTATAAAGTGGCTATGATGAGAGAACAGGGTAGCAAGAAGTGTGGAATGTGTAACGCAAGAGACAAAACTTCGATGCACGTATTGAGTGAGTTTGAGAAGGTAGCAGAAGGAGAATATTAGAAAAAACACAACCTTTTGGCATTGATAATTTCAATAGTAGTTGTGTGAACTTCGTGGGTTTCAGAAAAGTAAGAATTGGTACGGCCATCAAGCAGATAAGTACTGGAAAATGATAATGTGAAAACCTTGTAAGATTTTAACATACACACTGACGTAGTCATCAAAGTTAGGAGACCCGATATATTAGTAGTTGACAAGCATAATGCTGAAACAACGATAATTAATATCACAGTCCCTGTTAACTACAGAGTAAAAGAAAAAAATTCGAAAAGTTAGGAAAATATCAGAATTTAGCACTAGAATAAACCCGCCTTTGGAAAACATCAAAAAAGTCATCCCGTTGTAACTGGAGCCTTTGGAGCTTTATACAAGATTGTAGACTGGCTGACACTACTTGGAGTAGCTGAAAACAAATGCTCATTAATTCAGCAGACACCCTTACTAGGATCAGGATAAGCTCACATCCTGAGGAAAGTTCTAGCCATTTCAGCCTAGTATAACTAGGCCAATGGTAAAAGGTTACACCGGCTAAAAAACTACGGTCAATCAACAATAATAATAATAATAGTGCAGTTGGTTCTATTATTAGATTAGCATATCGATTATGACTTTTCGATTGCCACCCTGATACTATGAGTAAAATGTACAAGCATACGTGAAAGTATAGATATGATCATAAGTATAAAAATAGGTATAAGTATAAATATAAATATAGGTACAAGTATAAAACAAATGATTATATTATTAATAATATTAGTCAGTGATACCTATAACCGTAATGGTTTTTAGACTTACAGTTATCATTAACATTAGCTGAGTAATATGATTAGTTAAAATAATGGTATTCATTATTATATCATAGTTATAAGTTATAACTCTAGTCTCTAAAGAGCAACAGCAAGTGTAATTGGGATATTCATATTAAATTTCATATTCACATAGTGAAATGTTTATGTTATGAACTAATTTATTCCTTCAACATTTAACTATAAATATGATTAACACTAACTTTGACCAGCAGTATTACTAAAAGAAGCGTATTACAAA
This sequence comes from Bugula neritina, assembly GCA_964035545.1. Lineage (NCBI taxonomy): Eukaryota > Metazoa > Bryozoa > Gymnolaemata > Cheilostomatida > Bugulidae > Bugula > Bugula neritina. Next base: position 5,131,480 of record OZ037770.1, read on the forward strand.
TATAAGATAATAAAATTCTAGTAGTAGGACTAATAGTATTACTAGGTCCAGTATTATTCTTGTTATCTTATTCATCATTCATGAGTTATCAAATTTAAAATTACTACTTATTAGCATCAGCATATAAAAAGTAAGATCATTAGGAATAATTATCATGAGGTATGATCTATGATTTGCATTATCCATATATAGTTTAAAGGATTGCTCTATCTTGTCTAATAAATGGCCATTTAGGTCAAACACACATAATATTGTGTTTTTCTAAGCATGCATTGACAAAAAGCATTTGACCAAAGGTAGAAAAAGTTAGTTGAAGTTGAGGGTGTAGATTGGTAACAGCCAAAACGCCGATTTTGAAATGAGCTGGGAAATGTGACGTAACAGCGCCAGCATTCCTGCTGGTCACGTGACTATACAAATGAATAACTATAGAAATATGACTGTGAGATGTAATCTTTTGGCTTGTAATTTGTATATTTATAGAAGTGCAAATGTGAATTATCTCAACCTATAGTTTTTTGACATTTTAAATAACATGTATGTGATAGCATTAGGCTATATTTTGCTTGTAAACATTAGAAAAAGCCTTGCAAAAACATGCATTCTTTAGGATGAATGCCTGCGATCGATCTAAACTAGGTCAGATTGCGCAATATTACGGGCACACCAAAGCTGACCTATATAGCGCACTGTAACTGCTTGAGCGTTATTGGTTGATGTTGCGCCCAGCAACCTTGAATACTAGCGTTATAGTTAGCACGTGCAGCATAGTTACTGGCGTTCACACGTCACGTTTTAGGCTCTTCTTTTTCATGGCTGAAAATTTTACCTCCCTCAGAATTGGAATTTTGAAAAGCTGTTTTCTAGGCACATATCCCTTTGCAAAGCCACAATTGTTTGCATACACATTAGATTATAGTTCATAATTATAATGTGATTGTAATAAACTAAGATTGAGCAATCCTTTAATATCAATATGATATATTATTATTGCTGATAGTCTATGTTATAGTTAAATTTATACTTATCTTTACAGTTACCTATAGTAGCACTTATTAGTTATTTGTGGTAGCCAAACTAATGTTTAATATTAATAAATTAAACTGAGTATCATAAAAGTGTTACTAAGAATTTTAATTATAATCGTAATGGTGATCATATTACTTTATTATAATTATTATATTTTATCATTAATGCTAAACTGAGTTAATGTATATACTTTGAGTTTTACTATTACTCATTATATTTACACTTATAGTAAAACTAAATATGTAAAAGTTATACTTATACTATTATTATTCGTATTTCATTAGACTTACATCTAAGATCGCAGTCCTATTACTACTACCACTGATACTAGTACTACAACTAGTACTAGTACTGCTACTAGTACTACTACTACTACTACTAATAGTACTGTTACTACTACTACTACTAGTACTACTACTAGGTCTACTAATGTACCAGTACAACTACAAACTTTGAAAATAACTGCAAGAAAGGTATGACTTACTCTTTTTCTTAGTCTTACTGTGACTCTCAGTCGTAATGTAAAATAAAATTGTGAACTGTAAAGTTAAACCCAAGGCTGAAATTTATTTAATTAAATTTAGACAATCTGAATCATTGGCTCAATCCTTGAGTTTGACTATTACTATTATTATTAGTGTTACGATTGTGATTATCATTGGCATTATGCCATTATCATTATGATTGTAATTGTGGTAATTCTAACATTAATTATAATAATAAATTAAAAGGTAATGATTAATGATAATTATTTTCATTTTGTAATCATAATGATAATCATAATGATGTAAATTTTGATGTAAAACCAAAATACTAAAACTAAAAGTAAAAGTTATAAAATTAAATGATAAAATATTATAATGATAATTATTATATTTATTATATTATTATTTATTGAATATATTATTTCATTAGAAAATAGGTTGCAGCTTAGCATGATTAAAATTCAGTAAAAATTAGTTTACCAACAGCAAACATGCATGCGTCTTGTCAACATTCAATTCGTAGTGTCATAGCGAAGCCAGATTACTGGTAGTACGACTACTAGAACTACTACTACTAGTGATGGATTACAGATCCTTGGCGATTTTAGCTGTGAGTGACCTTCACCTCACATTCTCGTCATGTGCGCGGCATTAGACTAAGTAGAGGGTATGAAGCACTGAGCTGGAAAAGAAAGAATATATTTTAATTATAGGTAATACTAATAGTAATATAATTTATGGTAATATATAGGTAATATTATTGAGTTCATTGGTATGGAGTATAGACCTATCACTGATAGTATCAGTATCAACTACCACTTACGTACTACTTCAACTTATAACTTACCTTCAACTCAAACTCAAACTGAAACTGCTTGGAATCATTTGTCTTTGATCATATTGGCATTGTCATTGTGATTGTAATAACTATTAATATTTTTAGTTCAACATCAATGCCGAACATATTGTAATAACTAATAAGATAATCATAAGGTTGATATATTTTGCTAATACTAATACTAATAGTTATAGTAATAGTTATAGTAATTCAGTGTCACTCTCACTCTGGTGGAGTGAGACTCAGACTTAGAGTTAGAGACAGAGTGAGTCCGAGTAAGTCTGAGTGTTGGTAATAGTAATAGTCATATAAATTTAAATTATATTTACTTATTTCTAGCAATCACAATGGCAATAGTTATAGTAACTTTCACTTACTCTTAAATCATTGAACCTGAACTAAAAGTAAAATTAAGCATTATGATTATCATTATGATTATACCTATGATTTTATTATGTTTAAATTAAAAATCAATATCATGATAATATCATAGTGATAGACATATTATTGATAAATGATAATATAAAAAAAATTTGATAAATTATACATTAATTTTGAATTAAGGTGATACTGAGTCTGATACTAGACCGGTACTGAAAGTGATAGTAATACTAATAGTAATAGTAATAGTCATATAAATTTAAGTTATATTTACTCATTACCGGCAATCACAATGGCAATAGTAACTTAAACTGTAACAGTAATGGTATGGGTATGTTTGAAATTGTCACTATCAGTATTGCTATGAATCAAAATATAATGCTATCATACCAATAATTTAAAATAATATTACAAAGCTTCAGTAGCAACTTTTACTTGTACCAGTTTGGAATTTTGAATTATACATATTCTTAGTTAAAGTCTGCAAGTTTATTGTCAAAATGAACTTGAAATTAAAGACTTAGTAGTAAAAATTAAACTAAGACTGACTGTAAGTGACTAAGATTAAAAATAAGTAATTTTAAATATCGATTTAGTATTTTTCTTACTCTTTGTCTTAAAATTGACTTTTATTTTGCACCTACTCCTGGTCAATGATTCTTTTTTCTATTTATATTACTATTGCTATTAGTATAATTGACTTAAATTTAATAATAGATATGATTATATCTTTATAAATGTGATATTTGATTTTATGAATAGTAATTCGAAAACTCTTTGGTATTATTTATTTATGATCATTGTAGTTATTATCATTATATTTGTATAATAATTATGATTATCAAATTCAATATCGATATTTGTATTATGGTATGGATATCTGCCTCCATCCCATGTTCTGTTTTACAGTGCCTTTTTACATTCACGTCTAGGTTCACATTGCGATGGTCATACTGATAGCACTTGGGGACAGTGATGAGCATAATGATTATCACTAATATTAGGATTATCGTTACTAGGATTTAGAATAATTTAATAAACAAGCAACTTAAAACAAATGTTTTTACTAATATACATATTAATTACTAATATAAATATACACTATGAATATTATAATTATTATACTTTACAATTCAAAGTAAGATAATCATAATACGAACTGGTAAAACTAAATATAAAGTAAATGTAATAATACTAATAGTAGTTATCCATTCCCCTTTGGTTTCACATACTAATGATTGGAAACCTCTGTCCTAATATTATTTCTATTAATATTGCTCAAAGTCTGATCCCTATTTAATTTTATAGTTCACTCACCAGCTACATAATTTTATTAAAATACATGTGGTATTGGTTATAGTACTAGTGAAACTTGAAGTTGAATAGCATGCTTTTTACTCACTGCTCTTTGCTTACATTATTAGGGTTACTCTTTAGTCTTAGAGATACCCTAACATAAACTTGAAAGCTGGAGGTAGTACTAGTCTAGTGCTGTGTTAATCCTACACTGTTGACTTATCAACACTGTGACTATAATTATGACTCCTAAGTCAAAGTCATTTTCATATAGTAGTAATCACTATGACAGACTGAAAGTCAGGGAGACTAAATATAATGGTAAAGTGTGTAAGAATAAATCATACTTAATCAATTACTTTTAGTTTTGTTACCAGTGTTGGGTCAACTTTCAGAATAAAGAATAAATATAATTATAAAGATAAATGGATAAAAATTCCAATCATGGTTTAATGTGCCTATTTTAAGCTGTTAATTTAATTACTATAATATAAGTGCTCAAAATACAACTTTTGATTTTCATAATTATGTTTTAATTTAATACAGATACCATAGTATCATATACAGTAGAATCAGTTGTATCTTATTTAATAATGAAGTAACTTATTGGAGCTTTCACAGTTATTAATTATTTACTTGTTAGTCTTTGAACTGGGACAATGTTTGAAACTTGAAGTAGAATGAAGTTTGATTTCAGTTACCGCAATGGTATCTGCAGTCACAATAGGAATACGCATATAACTATGTTTATATTTGTGAAAAATATATAGTCAAAACTAGATAAGGTAATAGTAATTATAATTGGTTTCACTTTTAATATATTCCTATAAACTGGAAAATAGACAGAAGCATTTAATCATGAAAGTAAACCTAGTGGAAGTAAATCAATTCACTAAGTATAGTAAAATATTTACTATTCAGTAAGTTTATTTACTTTAGTTAATTGTACTTGATTATTTCTGTTGGTTTTTCAGTTGATTTTTCTACCTTTTGCTATAGCATATCAAACTACCACAAAGTCATGCTTCCGTATTACAATTATAAACACAGTGTTACTGTGTAATGTTATAGTAATGTAATAGTAATATTTGGATCATTGTAAGTATTTCTGTTGTTGTACTGATTGATAAATATTTTTTAGCTTGCATGGATATTTGCAACGATCAAGATGTCATTTGAACCTGGACTGGAATAAAGATGGCAAATCGAGAAGCTAGCTACAATTATTCTGCAGAAAGAAACTTGGTAAGCAAAAATAAGCTGCAGCATTAAGCAGTAAGCAATATGACGATGAACTTTGCTTGATTTTGATTGACCTTAAAATATCTGGTCACCTTTCACCAACGTGGTCCTGCGCCGGTGGCGGGTGACCTTAAAATGTCTGTTGCACGTAAAATAAATTTTGTGACAGTCAAAAGTATGCTGATCTTTTTCGTATTTCAGTGCATCGGTGTCTTAGCTTAAGAGCTGAACCCAACAATTATGATCTAAAGCTGTTTTTTACTAGAAAGTGATTTTACTGTCTTTCTGATTATTCTTGGTTTTTCAGTTTGATGAATTGAATAAATGGATTTGATTTCGGGTATTATGTAATGGATGAAAGAAATTTTTTTTAAATTTGTACTGAGCAATTTTTGCTATTGCTATGATGTTTAGTGATAAAATTGCACCCTTAATAACCCTGAAAACTTTCATTACTAGCATTTGTTTATGTTCATTTTTAGGAAATTAAAATGAAGACACAACTCACCGATGCTATCTCACTGTGCCTGCATGCAGTTTATCTAAAAAGGTACTCCTATTAGCTGGCTCTTGCCCAATACCTGGTTGTCTCTGTAACTATTTTTTGCTCGCAGATGAGTTTTTTGAACTTGACATTTTATTGATTTTGAAAGTTATAGTGAGCTTTGAACTTGCTAGCATCGTTTTTAAAGACTTGCTGCAGTTTTTATCAACATTTTTTAAGTCAATGGTGTTAGTTTGGAAGCTCTCTCACTCCTCTCTCTGTCTCTTTCTCCCACACCTTCCACTCAACCTCTCTCTCTTTCTCCCCCTCTCTCCCACCCTCCCTCTCTCCCACCCTCCCTCTCTCCCACCCTCTGTCTCTCCCACCTTCTCTCTCTCCCACTCTCCGTCTCTCCCACCTTCTCTCTCTCCTAACCTTTCTCTCTTCCCTTTTCCACTATCTCTCTGACTCTCTCCCTTTCTCTCTTCTACCCCATCTCTCTTCCATCCTCTCTCCTAACCTTTCTCTCCCACCCCCCCCCCTCTCCCACTCTCTTTCTCTCTCTAGTTTGCATGGCTTTACCCAATTTTGGTGTATTTTTTTATTTTGTTTCAGAGTATCCAAAAGGAAAGCTAAAATTTATTTAATATATATTATACCAACTTGAGCTTTACATATAATATCAAATAAATGCTGTGTTTTGTTAAAACAATGTTTGCAACTTTGTAGTATATTCAAATTCATAATTTATTTGTAGAGTCACACAACAAGACACTACTCTGACACACTCACAAGTTGCCACTGATCCAGCAGTATAGATGATTGTTTTCTCCACTGGCTATGCTGTCACGCTTTACTGTTGTGGTGTTTGAAACAAACCAATTGTTTGCCTACGCAGATTAGGGTGAGAAAAAAAGTGAGAAATGAAAGCTGTTTTTAATACCAACTACACTTAGTTTTTATTGAATGAAAAACAAAGTGAAATCATTAGTTATCCGTTAAATGACTAAATCATTGTTTATAAAGATGAAACACAAATAATCTTATAATATGCTAATGAAATTTGGCTTTCAAATAGCTTTTTTCTGTATATTTGTTGAGGAAGTTTATCTTCAACAAAACTTCGTAGCTGTTGAATATGTGGAGAGTATTTTATATTGCATAAATTTATAGAGTAAAAGGTTCTCATCAAACTTTTACAACTTAGCTCATCTACGGTTTAAAAGTGTGAGTCACCCTTCACACTAGAGTTTTATAAAGTTTTAATGAATGTGCAGTATTTTATAAAACATTGTGTGTCTCGTAAATTTAGCTATTTCTACCTTTTCAGTGAGATTGGAGTAAACACACCTCAAAATTCACATCTGCTATCACATTGATTTATCGCAAGTCAAAGTACACCTACTAACTCTTCCTTCCTTAATACCTGCTTGCTTTTGCACTTCTACTCATTTCATATACCTAACATTTCTCTTGCAGATGAATTACATCTTTTAAGTTGTAAAAGCCTTAAATAGCATGAAATTAATGAGGTTTAAACCGTGGCCACACTAACTATTGATGCGTTTATTGATGGGTTAAATTACACGAAAATATTGTCTCTTTCTTTTTAGTTTCACCTAAAGTATTACATACTATTGATGGAGGCTTTGCTGAAGTTTTTGGGTGATGATTTGTCAATAATTTTCCAGAGAAGATGATGCCACGGTGGCTGGCATCATTATGCAGTTTCCAAATTTCTTTCGGCTTTGCTCTAGTGAAAATGTTGGAAAACAATCAACAAAAAGGTTTGTACCATAAACGAAGTTGTTGTGTGCGTGTTGTCAAAGCATAAAGTGTGCTTGAAATTTTTGGGTTTCTGTTGAGATGCGTTTTTGCTTTTCCTGCATGAAAAAAGTTCCAGTTTCAGTTAATATCACTAGCGGAGTGCCCACCTATATTTTAAATCATATTGATGCATAAGTTCTTTTTGTAATATTAAAAGTATAACTTGCTTAATTGCTATTCAATGCCCTTTGAAGTTTCCAACTGTGATTAATTAGTTGATTTGGCAGCATAGTATCGATGATTGATGAAGGCAGCCGATATAATTATAAGCATAAATATCTATATCTACATGAAGATGTCATTCCCAATGATTGTTATTCTGAAATCAGCTGATTAGGTTATCACAAACTAAACATTTTGACCAGTGGCTTGCAATGCAACTAGGTGAAATTTCAGACCTAGATAAATTGAATTTCTTACTGAAAATCGTGAAGGTATTAAAGTTTAAAGTGAAAGTTTAATAATAGCATGGTGCCAATTAGACTTGAAAAAATTTCAAGGCACTACAAAGCACTAAGCCCATTCTTACAAGTAGTTTCAAAGTGCACTGGAATTTCAGTTTACTTGTCATTGTATAGAATCCTGATCTACACTATATAGCATTCACTATTGCCTGCTTCTTCTAAGCATCTATAATGTATTAACTACAGTTTGCTTTGAGAAGTGAATTTCTACTTGGTATTTTTTCCTTATCGTTCCGTTGTTTGCCAGTAGTCTTAATTTAATGGATTTTCCCTTTTCAAAAGTGGTTGTGACAATCAAAACACATCATGCAGCCTGCAACTACACAATCAGTCAGTAATTTCTTCCATTAAAGTAGCTCTTCTGGTTACTCTTGCTCACCTAAAAGCCTGAGCCTCATTCAAATTGCAATTTTTTAGAGTTGTTAGTTTTTCATGCAGTCTTTCATTTTTTTTTGTTAGGCACAAAATTAGTATTCACTAGACCTAATCTTTCATCTGCATGTATGCCTATTGTTTGTTCATTAAAGAAAAACCTCTGCTGAATATTGAACTAATAATGAAAATAAATTCCCTAAACTAAAAGTAGCAGTGTGATTTTGGTATTACAATTAGTTGTTAGCATAGAGTCAAGTTATTGACAGGAATTTTCAAATTGAAATGAATGAATTTCATTGTAAGTCAGCAAGATTTAGTCTAAGTAAACATAGCATTACATCGTGTTTTATTTAGCATTTGCAGAAGGCAACATATATTTTAAGGATTATTGTAAACTTAAATGTAATTTTAAGTACTTTCCATGTTTGTTATTGTAGATGGTCTTGTTCTTTGGGATGGATGTGACAACTCCTTGTGTCAAGCTTAACTGATTGACTACTGAATCCCAATCATATGTTTTGCCAAAAAATGTGAAAATGGAGTGCATGTCTACTTTATTTGAGAAAATATTAAAAATACTTTTGAAACTTTATCTAGCCAAACAATACAACAGTTTCATTTCATTAAAAAATATCATTTGCACAAAAATGTATTATGTAATCGAACAATTTCTAGAAAAAAAGTGCTTTCCTCCAGTTTTGCTAATGAACTACATTTTTCATTATATGCTTGTCTTTATAATTTTATGAATTGTTTTTTCTGGTGAGTCAATTAAAGTCAATTCGACCTAGAAAAGTCTGAATTTCAGACTTAATTTCAAGCTAGAATATTCACATTTTTAGGTCTGCGTTTGCAAACATTGTTGTGTTACTTTACTTTTTATATTTTTTGAAATAAATATCTTTTTAGCTTGTGCCTATTCATGATTAGAATAGTATAATAATATTTAACTTTTCTTCAATTTCAATAGATGAAAATGTTGATCAGTTGGAGTATTCAGTTTAGCTGAATTTTACTTGCTTCTGCGAAAACAATCTTTTGGAGTTGTCTGCCCTCTCTTTAGGTAATTTTTTGACCTATGGTCAACGCAATAATTATAACTTTTTAAAGATGCTTGTGAACCTAACAATATAGCATAACTATCAAACCACATTATTCAATATCTGCATAAAATTTAGCCGATAAGCTGCCACCCAATGAGCTTGAAAAGATATTAGAATTCTAGCTCAGTGCTGCCATCAATGTAGATATTTATAATGATATAAAGCCAAAACTCATTATTTATAATGATATAAAGCCAAAACTCATTATTGCATGAAATTATCTAACCATTCCTGACAAAGAATCGAGATAATAACTCCAAAGTTGGTCAGTTGAAACCACAGCAGTAATACTTTAATCGTTATAATTGTAAGGTTTAATTTTATACCAAGCCCCAATAAGTACATATAACTATGACAACACAGCCTAAGCACCTCCAATGCAAGAAACTTAGTATTGTGGTGCTGCAAATCCTCCAGTTACAAATGAGTAGAGCTTTCATGATTATTGGTCTACCATAATGTTTATTTAGTTTTAAGGACTAGCATAAATGCTATTATATGCGGGAGGTATTTGAAAAGCTTCCAACTCCATCTTCAACTACGGGCTATTATAATTATGCCGATAAACGAGATACTACACTCAGACTGCCCTGTTATAGTACTATGATTGGCTACTGCAAAATTTTTGCCGATAGACAACATTTAATTATGATGTAATGTATCTCGTATTGGTACATAAGTGTTATGTCTGAGGACGAGATACTGTGAAATTATGCCCTGAAAAAATTAATGTGAACCAGTTACAACTGGCTTCAACCAAAACACTGGAATATGTAAATTTCTTTTTCAATGATGGCTGTCACTGAGACATGAAAATATAATAGCTCATGATAAGCTGACTGACAGCACAATACTATGGAAACTGAAAAACTCATTTGCTATGAACTATAATATTTGTTTTGTAACGAATCTAAAGTTTGCCAGCCTACACTAGCAAATGCTCTTATATGATTGAGAGCTCCTCCCCTCCCCCTACACTATGCCCTTTGTATAACCACATTTTTCCCTTCCCACACCACTTAGTTAATACAAACTACAAGCACAATTTAATCTGTTATCATAATGGCAGCCAAGCTTTTTGATGTAGAATGTTCTAGAAATATAATGAATAAACTATGGGGTTGTTTAAATACACAATGGCGTTTTTTCCATGACAACAAAGTCCATCTACATTCACACTAAACATTACATTATCTTGATTGTTATTCTTAAACTTGTGTAAGTCTTGTAAGTCTATGTAAACTCATGTAATTCTTGATTGCTTTTTTTCAAATTCTGAAATATAATTCACACTTTCTAAAAAGTGTATATATTTGCAGTTGAAATTGAAAATTATGATTTCTAGTTCAAAGTTTGAGTGCAGAGTAAAATTAGGTTACAGTTATAGTAATATAGGTGAAAACCAAAATATATAAAAAGAACTACAGCCTTAAAAATGAATCAAAACCTAAATTATAGCCCAAGTCCTAACAGACTAAAAGAAATAGCTGATCTCATACCAGGGTTGTGGGTGCGCATGTACTCAGCTGAACTATAAATAACTTTCTCTCTCACTTCATCAGACAGTAGGGACAGTGACTTCTGTTCAAATATAGATTAGTATGTCTTATGAGTATATCAAGCTATATTTCTTCATGTATATCAACATAATATGTCTTAAATTATAATTAAGCAATGTAATTATACATAGAGGATATATTTATAGCAATACTGTTTTACATTATAATTGTTCTAAAAAATATTATAGTTTCTAAATCTTACATTTTTCTACAAATGACAACAAAACAGATTTAATGCTTTTATAAACATAACATATATATTTTTCTTAGGGTAAATCTAAATGCCAAGTTTTACCAATTAAAATACCGAAACCAGAACTAGTAGCTAAAACAACAAAGCAAGCAGTGAACTCACCAACAGGTGTGAAGTGAACATAGCAGAAATACGAATTTGCATGTATAGGAGCCATAAGGAGTTATCTTTACAGTAATACCTTCCATCATTTTGATTATGTTTTTAGCATTGCCATTAGCTTCCTCCACTCTTCAAAGCAATATATATCTATTGCAAAACTTAAATGGAGCCAATAATAACAAACTGAAAATGAAGTCATTTTTTTATTCTTAGTTTGCAGTCACAGTTGTCGTTTTGATGAAGATGCAAAATATTGTTATTAAAAACTTTTGTAATAATATGCTAGTGTATCACTGATGATAAAGTACATCATATGACGTGTGTGGATCCCAAAACTAACAGTTATAAGATAAAAGTCAAATATACTATATGAAATTGAATACGTTATATAACATTTGCTGATACCTTATGACGCATTGTCAAGCATACGGTACTGGGCTGCATGCACTGCAAAAAGCTTTGATGTGAAGCTTGCTATGTTAATTATAATCAGCAAAGTACTAAATCAGATCACTTCTCAGATCAAGTCACCGTTCAAGTCAATTATAGCAATGACTTGAGATTTCAGTGAATTGAAAATACAATACAACCAATGAATTTTTCAACAACATTTATCACAGTTTCTAAAATATTTTTTCTAATCATAGTACCAAAAACGCAAGCAACAGATAGTTCAAGTCCTTGCTATAAAGTTATTCAATACAATTTTATTGATTCCATATTCTATAAAACTCTTGTCACAGCTAGGATCTGATCCCGACACCCGTCAGTTGCAAGTGCAGACGCACTAACCATTACACCAAAAGGTCTATTGGATAATCGCAATAATCCGCACTTGCTCAAAATTTAACTCATTCCAGAACATTTTTGAAGACAAGTTGCATATAGTCAACACTCTAACTAAGTCCACGGGCGAGTTGAACAAAATCAGCCTGAATAAACTCTGATAATCAGTAAGTCATTTTGCTGTCTCATGCATAAAGAAGGCAGACAACTTAAAAGTAGTTCTTAGGTCTTTCATGAACTACACATGGCTACTCTTCGGGCCGTCATATTCCAACCCCCTAATTTACTTGAAAGAGAAAGAAAACTTACTTGTCTATGGCCTCCATTACCATCAGAACAAATGTGCCACTGTTGGCTTTAGCCAGTTTATCAATATTATATCCAACATCGGCTATAGTCACACCCCCAACAAACTGGTCGTAGAACAAAGGCTTTACAACGGCAGAAGACAGTCTTTTACCCAAAATTCTCTGTGTCCTTTCAAATATCTGTAACAAAACAATTGCTGCTCAATACTCTACAAATATTTCCAACTGAGACATAATATATGTACAGAACTATCAATATTCTATAACATTGTTCCACCTTTATATTATGTCTGTTTAAATTACTGAGTGAAGCACATCACCAATTGATGTGATGGTAAAGGTCACTGATATGGTTGACTTCGATAATATTGCTGAAGAATATTTTATTCACTTTTTTATTTACTTTGTTTTCTATAAAATTGCATAATAATTGTCGAATTTCCAAGTCTTACTGGTTAGGAGTTGTATGCTCCTGTCACTTATCACAATATTATATTGAGTTATAAGAAGCACACTGATATGTAAGTTATAATAAACTGTCATATCACATTGTGCAATTTTACAACTTCACTAAGATATAATGATGTGCAATATTATATAAAGTTGTGGTGTTTTGTAATACGATACCCTATATAATTTACATAATAAGTTTCGAAAGTAATGTAAAGCGAGACTTAGTATGTAACACATAACCTCTGCTGATCTGCTCACAAATGTCCTGTTGGAACAAACTCTGAAGACTGTCAGAGCTCTCACACTCTCCCACGATGACTTCTCTTTGAAAGCTTGCTTGTGATCAGTGAAATCCAAATCTGCAACTGGAGATGTCGCTGTATCTTCTGCAACTGTTTCTTGGTTGATTAAAACTGCCTTTTGCTAACGGGGCAAGACAGTTGAGAAAAAATTCTGCTGCTGAAAATGTCGGGCAGAGAGCTTGACAAAAGACATTACTGGACAAGTCAAAATCTGAGTGCAAATTAAACTTGTTTTACAAAACAAAGTTGTGGAAGAATCTAATGTCAGCTGTCAAGTGTGGTTACTGCAGAATGTGTTGTACTGCGGACAGTAAACTTCTAACACTCAGTTTGATTGGCCTAACAGTAATATCTGGTCAGTTACTTACAACAAACCAGACACTGTGTAACATATTAATATAACACTGAAGTAAGGATTTATACTATAATCTGATTGGTATAATTATATATATTATATATAATATTATTTGCCTACATCAGTCTTGGTATATTTAGCTTGCCTCCAAGGACTGCATTGTGCAAACAGATTTCTCATTGATTAATGGGGACAGTGCTATCGCAAGGCACAAATTCATTCAAACAGTTCTATCAAATTAAATATGGGCTTACTGTAGTGAATTTTGCCAGTTCACTATTATTATGTGTGGGTTAACTTAATCAAAGCCACTGCACCAGGTTGTTTATGCTAAGATAACTTTATTATTTACACAAATACAAGAAGGTTAGTTACTGCTAACATGAATAGAAAACGATTACATAATTAGTGAGCTTTAAAGGATTGCTCTATCTTGTCTAATAAATGGCCATTTAGGTCAAACACACATAATATTGTGTTTTTCTAAGCATGCATTGACAAAAAGCATTTGACCAAAAGTAGAAAAAGTTAGTTGAAGTTGAGGGTGTAGATTGGTAACAGCCAAAACGCCGATTTTGAAATGAGCTGGGAACTGTGACGTAACAGCGCCAGCATTCCTGCTGGTCACGTGACTATACAAATGAATAACTATAGAAATATGACTGTGAGATGTGATCTTTCAGCTCGTAATTTGTATATTTATAGAAGTGCAAATGTGAATTATCTTAATCTATAGTTTTTTGACATTCTAAATAACATGTATGTAATAACATTAGGCTATATTTTGCTTGTAACCATTAGAAAAAAGCATTGCAAAAGCATGCATTCTTTAGGATGAATGCCTGCGATAGATCTAAACTAGGTCAGATTGTGCAATATTACGGGCACACCAAAGCTGACCTATATAGCGCACTGTAACTGCTTGAGCGTTATTGGTTGATATTGTGCTCAGCAACCTTGAATACTAGCGTTATAGTTAGCACGTGCAGCATAGTTACTGGCGTTCACACGTCACGTATTAGGCTATTCTTTTTCATGGCTGAAAATTTCACCGCCCTCAAATTTGGAATTTTGAAAAGCTGTTTTCTAGGCACATATCCCTTTGCAAAGTAACAATTGTTTGCATACACATTAAATTATAGTTCATAATTATAATGTGATTGTAATAAACTAAGATTGAGCAATCCTTTAATACGCAACTACTCTAAATGAAGTCCCACGCTGCTCTGCCGGCTAGCTACTCAACGCACTGCAACTACGAGTAGCTAGCTCCACCTGCTATCAATTAGTGTGACTGTCCTGATTGGTGGTTACTAGTGGTACCACTGCTGTCCATAGCTACAATCCGACAGGGTTGAACTCACAATATAATAAACCATATAGAGTGAACCTTTTCGATTAATACAATAATAATTGCACTACTAAAATCCATCATAATACAATAAAGAATTGCACCACTAAAATCCATCACACTCGCCACACCTATCGAAAAGTACACTCTACGATTGATGCTTGCATAACAACATAATTTTTGAAAAAGAAAAGGAAATAAAAGTAAAATAAAATAAAAGATCAAAACAACACAGGAATGAGAGAACACAAAATATGTATTCCAAATGATGTCCATATTGTAACACGATCGATCCGGGTCCGTCACAGGGCACAGGGTCTCTCATCAAATAATGTAGGGTAGCATAAACTTTATAGTGAGAAGGAGAGGTACTGTTTCACACTCATCTAGTCGAAGCCAAGCGATGGGGGTCGAGGAGTCCCCAGAAGAATCAAGCGTGGCAAAGGAATCTCTCCAAAGGGAGAGAGAAGGAAAAGGGGGTTGGAGCGTACGAAGGAATCTCCCCAAAGGGGGGGAGATGGAGGGGGTCTACTGGTCTCTTTAATACCAACGTCTACCTCGTCGCCGTCGAATTCCCAAAAGGTGTAAAGGAAAGGCTTCTTCATCTTAATTTCTATATTTACTTTTTACTTCCTGCAGGAATCTTTAATATTACCTCTTTTTCTTAATATTATTTCATACAGTTTTATTATTAGGATGTAGCCACAGGAGAGAAAAGGGAGGAGCTACTCTGCCTATACCGGAACGTGATCACCAGGAGAGGAGAGGGAAGAACTACTGTGTCAGTTGTCTCTGGCACTTCTGTTATGAAGATCATCAGCACTGCTGCCATGTCGCTACAAGAATCCAGTCAAGCAGCCAGCATCTAGCCGAAAATTGAGATGAATGATGTGACTGCGCTATGCCAGGAGAAGGAATTTGGCCCTGCCATTCCAGTCTCACCTGCAACAGAATGCCAGCAACTGTTGAAGGGGTTTGCACCTGTCAGTACGACACCTCGACTGAGTCTCGCAATCACTAACCACTGATTAATAATTAAATCATGTGGTCGACCGCCCCACTCAAGTCGTCAATGAATCACCTGACTTGGGAAATCAACTTTATCGTTATGATAAAGCGAGACTGATTTAGGCTACCAGCTTGAATTCTACTTAAATAATAGAATTATACTAGTAGACTTACCATAAGACAGCCCTGATTTTAGTCTGCTGCCCACTTAGGCTACGTAGTGCGCCAGCCTGCCAAGTACGTGCGTGCACGTTGGCAGTTGAATCAGAAAAGAACGCTTTTCGCAGTGAAAGTGATTGTATAATACCCCTTTCACTAGCGAGCTGACTTCGCTTTTTTCTCACCCCCGGTGGTGTTTTGTATTGCACCACTTGGGTAGGCAACTCACAATTGCGTCTCCTTATATCTTGGAAATGCAACTCTCAATTGCTCGTCCCCCCAGATTTCTTTTATGATAGCTGATGGATGTTTTTCCACTGCATCACACAAGAAATCTTTTAAATAAGATGGAGGCGCCCTAGTGCGTTGCCTACGCTCCAACTGCACTGGGGAATTTGCTACGACTGGTGACTCTTCCACCACGGGTGGTGTCGCCAGTACGGGGGGGGGGTCCACCAGTACGGGTGGTCCTCCCCTAGCTGCCTCTCTCTCATTATGTTGAGGAATTTCCATCTCATCCGGAACGATGGGCCTGTCGACCGGCTCCACAGATATTGGGGCCGGCTCTGACAGGTCTTCAGGTGTGTCGACCTCCTCTTCCTGGGGTGGAGGAGGTTGGGGCTGGTCGGCTGACGCATCAGCCGCTCCGTCCTGGTCTGGCAGTATTTCCTCGATCTCTCTGTACGCCATGGGTCGCCCCCTCATAGGAGGGCGCCTAGCTGGCTCTAAGAGAGGAGGTGCTTGACCTGCCGCATCGGGACTTGCCCAGTGAGGTTTTAGCCGTGCCTCGTTCTGGATCGACACTTGTCCAGACCGTTCCACTTTGTATGTATGGTTTGGCATTACCTAAATTACGCAGTAGGGACCTACGAACTTCGGCTGCAACTTGGCTGCCTGTCCGCGCCTGCGGTGATGACTGGTCATCCAGACCCAGTCCCCACCTTGTATAAAGGCGGGTCGTCAGAGTCACCACTCCTGACCTGCCACTGCTGCTCACGTAGCACCTCGCTAGCCGTCCCCATGCGTTTTACGAGCTTGTCCACGTAGTCGTGGACATTGCTCTCGGAAGTCGGAACATGATAGGTTACGTGCTCAGGAACCCTTGTTTCTCTCTCCAGCATGAGAAAATTAGGGGTCTCCAGTGTACTGGAGTGAGGGGTACTACGGTACGCTCGCATGATCTGCGGTAACACCAAGTCCCACTCTTCCTGGCTCCTACCGATAAGCAGGCTTCTCAGAGAGTCCCCTAGCATTCGGTTGTTCTGCTCCACAACCCCGTTCCCTTGCGGGTGATACAGGGTCGTCCGACTCTGGTTCACCCCCCACTTTACAGAGATTGCTCATGAGTTGCAACTGAAACTGGGCGCCTTGGTCAGAGTGTTTCTCCTCCGGCAAGCCGAAATAGCAGAACACCTGCTGATCCAAGGCTCTGGCCACCGAGGGGGCAGACGCATCTGGAATAGCCAATGCATCAGCCCACCGCGTGAAATGGTCAGTCTCTCGCTGTTGTGGGCATGGGGCCTACCAGATTGACAGCAACCACCTGCCACGGACGACCGGCATGGAGGCGACGCCTCCCTGCGGTCTCAGTGGAGCGGCCATGCTTGCTAGCTTGGCACACCTCGCACTTCCGCACCCGGAGTCGGACATCCCGGGTCATACCGGGCCAAAACCACTGGAGTTGAAGACACCTGGTCACCCGGCTAGCTCCTGCTTGAGCTTGCTTATGGGTGTCCCAGATCAACTCCCGCCTCAGGGCTGACGGGCAGACTACCCTCTCTCGTTCACTGCGATTGGTGCCGGCTGCCAACGTTATCGTTAGCAGCCCATCGCTGGTGAACCTGAGGGAGTCCTAGCGGTCACAGAAGTACTTAAACTCAGTACTCTTCACTCGCTGTTCGGCCTCACTCGGCCGCCGTCCCTCCTTCTTGGCCCGGACTAGGTCACTAGGACTAGGACTTGGCCACTCCTGGTAGCGTAGACTGGAGCCGACATAGCTCCCTGACGTTCCGAAGCAACGTGGGGTTTGCGTGAAGGTTGTTAACAGCTTTGTTGGGCGATTCGGACAGGAGTTGCCCTTCTTCCCAGCTGTACACACCCGCTTTCCCCAACTGCGCTTCGACATCCGAGCGAGGGGGTCCACCGACCCTGCGCTCGATAATCTGGCACTGCTTACACCCATCTGCCTGGCGGCGGCTGAGTCCATCTGCATTACCGTGTTTCCTACCGGGTCGATGCTCGATCCGATAAGAAAACTCTGCCAGGATCTCTAGCCAGCGCGCTACTTGGCTTGATGGTTCTGCCCGTCGACACAGCCATATCAGGGACGCATGATCCGTCCGAAGCCGGAATGTGCGCCCATATAGATATGGTCTAAAGTGTTTGACCGCCTTGACTACTGCCAAGAGTTCCCTCCTGGTTGTACAGTAGTTCTTCTCAGGCGCCGACAGGGCCTTGCTATAGTAAGCCACCACCACCTCGCGACCATCTTGGACCTGCGATAGCACAGCCCCCACATTATGGTTACTGGCATCAGTATCCAAAATGTACTCCTCCGCAGGGTCAGGATACGCCAAGATGGGTGCTTCCACCAGGCGATCCTTCAGGTGGTCAAATGCCTTCTGCTCAGCCTGCGTCCACTGCCATCGCACCCCCTTTGCGGTCAGCCGATTTAACAGCTGTGCAATTCCCGCGAAGTCTGGTATGTACTGCCCAGTCCCTCACAGCCCGTACCTTCTCTGGGTCGGTGGAAACCCCGTCTCGACCAACTACATGGCCCAGGTACTTAACCTCGCGTTGCAGTAATGCACACTTCGAGGGCTTTAGCTTCAGGCTCGCAGCTCGGAGTCTGTCGATCACCTCCCTGAGTCGACTGACATGTGTGTCGAAGTCGAGGGAGATGACGATGACATCATCGAGATAGATGAGCAAGGTCTTCCAGTGCAGTCCACTCAGGACCTGCTCCATGAGTCGCTGGAAGGTGGCTGGTGCGGACGTAAGTCCGAATGGCAACACCTTCCATTTCCGGAGCCCATCTCGCGTTATAAACGCGGCCTTGTCCTGTGCTTCAGGACTCAGGGGCACCTGCCAATACTCGCTTAGCAAGTCCAACGTGCTGAAGAACTTGCTACCAGCTAAGGCATCGAGCGACTCATCGATCCTCGGGAGAGGGTAAGCGTCCTGGATGGTCACGCTGTTCAGCCTGCGATAGTCAACGCAAAACCTCCAGCTACCATCCTTTTTCCGAACCAGGACGACTGGAGAACTCCAGGCCCCATGGCCTGGCTCATTCAGGTCCCGGTTCAGAAGGTCTTGCACCTGACGGCTCACTTCTCTCTCCTTCTCAGGACCTGACCGGCGGGTCGGCTGCCGAATGGGCGCCGTCCCCACTGCCAGGGGTATCTCATGACAGACAGTCTTAGTCAGACCCATGTCATGGTCGCCGCAACTAAACACGTCCTTGTACTCAGAGAGTAGCCGCGCCATCACCAGGCGTTTTCGCTTGCTCTCACAGCCATCACAGGCATCCTTGTACAATTCTGCTACGTGTTCAGGCACCGGCCCCCTGCCGTCTCTAGTGGGTACTCCCCGGGCGTCGTCCGCTGTTTCCAGCGCGGGCCCTACATCCTCCTCTTGCACGGAGTGGAACTTCCCTACTAGAGACCCAGCCGGTAATTCTACCGGCTCCGTGAAAGGATTTACGCACTGGACCAGGAACTCCCCCTCGCTCATCCAGTCTATTCAGACTGTTAGCGAGCTGGAAGCCCCCCACCTTCCACCACTCCGAGCTCGGAGATTTCCCTACAGTTCACTCTGCAGCGAACTGTAGCCCGGGAGCGCCCAGGTACAGTACAGCGCTGTGCCACCTGCACTCTCCCCACCAAGGGTCGGCCAAATCGGTCGACACAGGCCAGCTCACGCCCCGCCATCACTACTGCCCATTTGCTAAAGTCTAGGTAGCACCTGTGTCATTTAAGAAATGGCATGCCCAAGATGGCATCCTCCTTGAGTTGACTGACGATGAAGGTCTCACTGATCGTCTGATCACGGACTCTACCAGTCAACTGGATTACCCCATAGAAAGGAATACACGACCCGTCCGCCAACGTGCCGTGCTCCCTTTCATATGGTTCTAGGCTAGCCCTGTCCCTGGCACTGAGGATGTGGAATAGACGTCGACTCAGGAGATTTGTGGTGCACCCAGTGTCCAACAGGAATGTGACAGCTTTGCCAGCAAGTTTGCCGGGGAGGAAATAGCTGCTTCCGTATGGCTGAGCGCTCACTGAGCAATTTGTCTCTTGAGGCGACACTTCATGTGCATGGAGTTGGGGATGCACCTGTGCTTTCCGGTTGCGAAGGGGTCGTCGACGTTGCATGGGCGGGCAGGGTCTCGCTCACACACGGGCGGCCGAGTGAATTCTCGGACTGATTCTCGTGTGGGCAACCAAGGAAAATCCCTATTGTGCTCCCACTTGTCGTTCACTCCCTCATCAAGCAAACCTTCAAAGCGGTTTTTGAGTGCCCAAGCCGGAGGTATTGGTGGGCCTTGCGGCCGACTCACTCTCTTTGGGGCTTGCCACTCTGGCGAAGGCGGCCTCCTCACCAGTGGGGTGGGGGCCGTAGCCTCTGCCTTGGGGGGTTAAACTGAGGCCCACGGTAGGCGGAAGTTACCGTGGGCCGTCGCTGTTTAACCGCCTCCCACTGCCGCGGGGGCAACTTCGTAAGAAGTGCCCACCACTACCACAGCCCCAGCATACGGGGCCGCGCCTGTCGTCAACAGCTACCGACGACCTCTTGGGTCTCTCGGCTGTCGCCTGCTGGCGCAATTGCCTGATCTCGGCTAGCAGTTCTCGAATCAAGCTCGTGGTTAAGCTAGTAGATTCATTTGCTGCTGCCGCTGCGACCTGTACAGCTGTCTTCGCCGGCGACGTCGAAACGTCGTCTGCCCCGACTTGCTGTACTGTCGCACCAGGTCGACTTGCACTGTCGGCTTGGAAATAGGCATTCCCAAGCCTTAGAGCTCTCTCCATAGTCTCAACTTCGGCCACCAGCAGATGCTGTTTTAGACCGAGGTTGTTATTAGACTGGAGGAATGCATCCAGTGCTAGGCTCTGCCGACTGTCGGCAGGCAAGTCGCCGTAAGCAACTTGTGCCAGTCGTTCGACTACGGTAGCATGCTCTCGCAGATTGGTCTTAGGATTTCTCCTAAGACTCTGCAGTTGCACGCGAGCATCTCGAGCGGTTAATCGAAACCGAGCTCATAGTGCTTCAATTATGTCACCGACATTCTGACTTATCCCAGAGGGTTTAGCCGGCCCTGTCAGACACAACCGCAGCTGGATCAGAGTAACCCTATTCGGCCATCCGCAGATGTCCGCCACATCACTAAACTCAGTGATGAATTGCTCCACATCTTCTTCTCCTGAGAAGATGGGAGCCCGCAAGTGGTACCTGTCCATAGGCTGCGCTGGGCCGCCTATGTGATCCTCCTCTATTGCTGCTGGCTCCTGTCTGGGCGCGTCGACGACTTCGTCGGCCCATTTACTCCCTGGCTAGGGGCATTTGTATTAAGTGGAATCCCACTGCTGCCACCACTGTAGTGAATTTTGCCAGTTCACTATTATTATGTGTGGGTTAACTTAATCAAAGCCACTGCACCAGGTTGTTTACGCTAAGATAACTTTATTATTTACACAAATACAAGAAGGTTATTTACTGCTAACATGAATAGAAAACGATTACATAATTAGTGAGCTTTAATACGCAACTACTCTAAATGAAGTCCCACGCTGCTCTGCCGGCTAGCTACTCAACGCACTGCAACTACGAGTAGCTAGCTCCACCTGCTATCAATTAGTGTGACTGTCCTGATTGGTGGTTACTAGTGGTACCACTGCTGTCCATAGCTACAATCCGACAGGGTCGAACTCACAATATAATAAACCATATAGAGTGAACTTTTTCGATTAATACAATAATAATTGCACTACTAAAATCCATCATAATACAATAAAGAATTGCGCCACTAAAATTCATCACATTACACTATAATCTGATTGATATAAAATATATTATTATTTGCATAAGCTTTTTACATATGTCAGCAGTTTAAACCAATTGAGCAACTGAAAGTAAAAAAAACAGGCAGCTGATTGAATCAAAACCAATGTTGTCACCCAATATATTCCTTTAAAAAATGTAGAATGAGGAGTACTGAGGGTACTGAGAGGAGGGTACTGAGAGGAGGGTACTGAGAGGAGGGTACTGAGAGGAGGATACTGAGTGGAGGGTACTGAGAGGAGGGTATTGAGAGGAGGGTACTGAGAGCAGGATATTGAAAGGAGGGTACTGAGAGGAGGGTACTGAGAGGAGGGTAGTGAGAGAAGGACACTGAGAAGGAGACTGAGAGGAGGGTACTGAGAGACGGGTACTGATGGGAGGGTAGTGAGAAATTGGAGAAACAGGGCCATTAAAGGCATTGTTAGTTTTGAGTCAGTAGAAAGCCTCACAATAATAAAACAACAGTTTTAATGAGACACACACAAACACAATGGAGAGAGATAAGCACAGACAGACACATCCGAGTGCACGTTTATATATATGCAGGAATGACATCATAACTTCCTAGATGTCTCAACTATTCTACACCATTTCCAGGAAGCTTCTCAAAGTTTTCGCTGTAGATCTTCAATTTGTTCATCTTCTTTTTTTGTTTTTTTTTCCTGCAGAGATATATTGTTTAATGCAATAAATCTTGCTGACTTGATGTTGCCAAAATGTTTAGGAAGCTGTGAGACATCAGTTCTTTTGCGAAAACCTAATTCTAAAGTAGTATTTGTTTTTTTGCAACTAATGATTAAAATAGCTTCTAGTCTAAATGCTAAACTGAAAACTTGCACAAAAAACAGGCTACACACAAGTCTGCAAGTCATCATCTATATAATGGTATAGCTTCAGATTGAAAATTCTTGTACAATTCTGCACACAATCAAAGTGCATAGCTTATATACACAAGATGTAAAGAGAAGATGCAACCAACAAAGAAAAATTCTCGAGATTGTAGCAATTGTAGTAAGTGTTCATACAGCTTTTGTAGCTTTAGAAACTATACATAAGTAATAATGTGACTCAACTCACTTCTTAAATTATTGTTTATATGCAGACTATACATACTATATATACTGAAATTATACTTTGAGCAATGCACTTAGTTTCCTAGTGAAATAAAATGCTCTTGGTGAAAACCCTAAACAAAAAATAGTTTATACTACATCATTGATGTGGTTGAAATGTAATAAATTTCTGCTTTGACAGTCTCAGCTGACTGATTCAAATGTATCTCCTAGCCATGGTTTAGACTTTAGACTTTAGATTATTTTATTGGAGCACTGATTGTGTTATATATACAACGTTAAAAAAATGCTGCCAGATTGTGTAATATTAAACTAGCTATTCGTTGAATAAAACAGTTTTAATGGCTGCATGGAGATGAACAAATGTTGGCACACAGATACAGCAAGGTTTTTCTTTTACAGTAAAGTGATATGAAAATGTACAGATAGATGCATGACACTGCTGTGAAACTAGGTCACATCCTGATACAGATACACTGAATAGGATATATTCTACTTGTATGTATGGAATCTGTATTTAGAGAAACACATCATACTTTGAGTAGGTGTTTTGTTAAGAAAGCATGCTCAGCCTGACATGCTTTGTGTATATGAATTACACAAAAATAACAAAAGAATGGATACCAAGAATTCTGTGCTGAAGCTACAAACAAAAGACAAGATTAAAGTTATCAATGAAATCAAACCCCATTGTAAAATACTATTCAGCTAGAAATTATCACATGGTGTCAGGCATATATTTTGAACTAAGCAATTTGCTTCTAATGCAACACAATGAAAGGAGAGTAACTTAATATACACCCAGTGTTTTCACTCTTTGATTTCAATCAGTTTAGTGCAAATATCTCTGTGGAAACTATACTCACTGGGTTATAAAACATATCATTATTTCTCACCAGAGAAGAAAGTGGCTGTAAATTATCTTGTGAAAAGCATTTTCTCTGCCAGCTTATTGTCCCAGCAGTGTGTTCATTTTTATACACTATACAGGTATGTATATAGTAATCAATCTCTCTTTACTCTTTTATATGTAAAACATAGTTTTGCTTATATCATTCACAGTTATATATATGTGTGCCATGCGTGTACATGTTTTATAATTGTGTGTGTGTGTCATGTGCTTGTCTGTCTTTTGTGTAAATTTGTTTGTGTATGTTGATTGAAAATGTGTTTGTGTATTTATGTGCTTGTATTTGTTTTTTGGTTTGAGTGTTTATTGGCTGATGTGTGTTAGAATGCTTATAATATGTTTGTGTGTGTGTAGACTGTAGATACATGTGTAGATATATAGATATATAGATATATATATATATATATATATATATATATATATATATATATATATATATATATATATATATATATATAGATGTGTGTGTGTGTGTGTGTGTGTGTGTGTGTGTGTGTGTGTGTGTGTGTGTGTGTGTGTGTGTGTGTGTGTGTGTGTGTGTGTGTGTGTGTGTGTGTGTGTGTGTGTGTGTGTGTGTGTGTGTGTGTGTGTGTGTGTGTGTGTGTGTGTGTGTGTGTGTGTGTGTGTGTGTGTGTGTGTGTGTGTGTGTGTGTGTGTGTGTGTGTGTGTGTGTGTGTGTGTGTGTGTGTGTGTGTGTGTGTGTGTGTGTGTTATTTGCTTTTTTGAGTAATGTTTAACAGAAAATAATTTAATTTGACTTTACATTTTTATCCTTCAGTGTATTTTAGTAGATATTTCTAAAGCATCCAGATATATTTGAGTCTACATATTTTATACTGTGTAGAC